>LPNX011018165.1:486232-587827 GCA_001517045.1 Pseudotsuga menziesii
GGCCAACCCTGTAATATCATAGGCTGCTGAATATATAGAATACATGAGCAAATCGAATGCATAAGGAAGCATCCAAATCTAGCATAAATCAGGCTTACCCAAAATAGGCAAATCCCCGATAGGTGTAAAAAGGTGAGCCCAAATCTATCAAGGACCCCACGAATTAGCAAGGGCGCATGGGCAAGCTAAAGAGTGGTCAAATGGAATCTCATACATGCTTTTGCATGGAGGAAAGAGTGGAGGAGGAAGAGGCAACAAAGCTGATTCACCTCACCTAGTATTGCGTTCCTATGTGCCTTAAAACATTGAAAAAGCAGGCAATAAAGCAGAAAAAGCAGAAGGGCGCCTAGGAGGCCAGGAATAAAGCAGATTTGATTCCCAGGGCTTTCCCAAGCACTCCATGAGTCAATAATGGCAAGTTTGACCTCTATGGATAGGCAATTAGCAACTTGCACATTGTGGGACTCATGGACTAAGCAAATAAGAAAAAATAAATGAAATAATGTCTAATTGGGTAAATACTATGGGTTGATTATTCTAACATTTAATGTCCAAAATTGGTGATGAAAATATGAAATAAATTTCTCCAAAAATCCTCTGGAGAATATGAGACTGCCAGCTCACGCACTCCCTACAGGATTATAGCCCTAATGCTCAACATAATTTTTGGCATAGAAAATGGGAAGTTCTATAAGATGGGTGGGATCCCATTGATATATCATGTGGCCATGTAGGGAACTGTCTTTAACTGGGTAGACATTGTAGCCAACATATTATCTTCTTGTATAGCTACTACAGTAGGATGCCTGTATCAAAGAAACTATGATTTTTACATGGGGTCGTATTTCATTGACTATATCTTATGCTTGCACTCATTCCCGAGACTAAATTGTAGTTGGAGTGAATCCATGAAACCTATATATGTTGCATATTAGATTCTATGGGATAACAAATACGAAAAATTCTACAATATTATTTGTGAAGAAATTCTGATTCCTCTACACCAGCTAATTTGTTCTCGAGGAATGAAAGTGTATGTCCGAGGGCACACTAGAATTTTTAAGTTATGATTGTTTTTTATCTAAAGAGGGCACCTATCTCATAATGTACGGAGGAGGTAGAGCCTCGTCACTACTGCCTAAGTATGCCACCGATTACATCGTCCATAATGAGGCAATAAGACATCTTTTTCTAGAAGGAGTTGGGCATTTTATTTTTGACATCAAGAATGCAGTTTATCCACCAACGCATTTCTATGTTGGCATATACAAGTTCTCAAAATTAAAAAGTATGCCATACTTTGTAAAGGATCTATAAATTTTCTACTTCGGAGAGAATAATTTCCATAGGAATGATTTTTAGGGCAAGGTTGTTGCATGTTGTGCGTTGGTAAAGGTTAATTTTGAATATTCTGATCATTGGGACAAGGATGAGGAGATGTTCATAAGTGCATGCAATATGACTGCTTTGAATAAGTGGTTCAAATAGAAAATAATAACCACATGAAGAAAATGAAGCAGTAGTGCCGCATAACATTAGCAACAATGAGAAGAAGCTACTAAGAAACGTGAAGAGGATACCTGAAAGTTATTTGAAGAAGCTGAAAGAGTAATAGCTGAAGAGGTCCAAAGGGAAAAGTTAGAAGAATAAATACTTGAACAGGAGCAAGAGGAAAGGATGCAATAAGAATCAGAGGAATGATTGCAGAAGGAAGCTGAACAAGAAGCCGAGGAGTTAAGGAGAAAAGAATAAGAATATAAATATAGAGATATTCTGGAACAAGATAGTTCGCAGGATAATCCAACACATCCTCCCTCTAAACCAGACAACATAATGACAGGAGGTCACCTCCCTATTGCAGAGTTTGGATCTGTCAAAGCATCACACATTGGTATGCCTTGGCACAGTATTCTTTGATCCAAAGAAGAAAACCATTGTCCGGAGATCGGAAAAGAGACTAAGAACTAATACCCGACTTGAGGTAGTCACTGTAACTAAGAATACTGTTGTGCAAGAAACTAACCAAGATCCAGTATTTTTGGCATCTGTAACCGTTGCAACTGCTCAAGCTAATGCTAGCAATGTTGGAAAATTGGTGGAAAATGTTGAACACTACAAAGAAAGAAAGGGTAATATGAAAAACACTTTAGTTCAATAAAGAGGAGAGGGAGGAGAATTAAAGAGGAAACATGAGGCAACTCTCTCTGAATTCAAGAGATTCCAAAAGGCCTATCAAATTTTATAATTAGAAAAGGATTCCTTGGTGCTTTAAAATACCATTGTTGAGGGAGAAAATAAAGAATTTGAAAATAATATTTCAGAATTAGAGGTGCAATAGGATGGAAATGACAAACATGAAGATGAGCTAAATGCCCGAGTAGTAGAGCTAGAGGCACGAAACAACTCATTGGAAATTCAGCTCAAGGAAGCGAATGAATGACACCTTGATACTACTCCTTTCTGAGAGAAATCCCTCCTAATTAGGAGGAAAATATATCAGGTCCAACTAAATATTGCAGAAGAGGTATATAATATTGAACGAGCAGAAACAAGATTGCAAGAAATTTCAGCAATATCAACTAATTTTAGAACAAGGTCACTAGATATTGCAGAAAATATTCAAAGTCAGCTGACTTGTATAGAAACTAATGCAACATTCCCTAAGAATTTTCCATAGAAGACTACCGATATATTGAGGATAGAAATCCAAATCCTAGCTTTCAACATCAAGGCTGCTGCGAGATTGACTGCTGGGGTCGAAAAAACTTTGGAGAGGTGTAGATATTTCTATAAAAGAATGCTCATAATGCACAAAAGTGACAGACTTCTGCAACAAAAGGAATCCAACAGTTTTTGAGGGAAGTGGAACACATGAAATATCTCGAAGACAGAGTGTAGGATGATGAACTAAGTATTCAACAAATTAAAGGCATCACTAAGAAATTGGTAAAGAACTACGTTGGACAAGCCTCAGTCAGTAATTTCCTTTTGGAATACTTCTCAGGGTATCTCCACTCAAAGCAGCGGAAATAATGTCACAACTATTTATACATGAAGCGAGAGTTAGATTGATGGAGACTATAGATTTCAATACTATCGCTCTAGAAGCTGATGCATGGAGAGAATTCATTGGAGTATTAGTTGGACCCTCCTAAGTTTTGTCTTGTTTACATGTGGCACTTTATGTAAATTATTTTATCTTAATACATTTTTCCTAGTGCAAGTCACTAGAGGAAAAAAATTGTAAATTGAGGAGTTAGGGAAGCCCAAAAGGTTTGAGGTAGTCTAAGAGTCATTGGTAAAATGTATAAATAGGAGTAGAAGGTAGATAGAAGGGGACTTTTCACTAGTGCATACGTGTTGTGATTTGTATGAGAACTATTTATTTTATGAATAAAGGAGAATCAAATTTTGCTAGAGGAAGGCTTGTATAAGTTAATAAATGGATTGTGTTGAAATGTTGAACTATTTCTGTTTGATCCTACTATACAACTATGAGATCATTCTAAATTAATGAAGTATTTCCACAATTACAAATGATTTTGCTTTCTGTTAGAAATCTTGTGCATATAGTGAGTAATGAATGTCTTAACATGACAAAGCTATCTTTGTTTATATTTTTTCTGTTGTATTTATGCATGAGTAATTTGAAAAACTACGTGTAGGATTCCACATGAAATATTACATTACATTACTTAATTAGATATAAAGTCTACTCCCCTGGGGGAAAGGTATAATAACATATAGTAGATTAGTAGTTTTGCTTAATTTAAAAGTGATTAAGGAGAAAGAGTGATAAGACGGGAGGTAAGAACCTACACATCACGAGTTGAGGATTTTTCAGAATGATCACTTGCATTTAGTTTAGGCGCTTTCATTTCATACCTTAAATCATAAAATCACATACACGGTGGACCAGGATGCAGCTAGTAAGAAAAGCTTAAAGCATATTTTAGTCTTGTGGTAGCCGGGCAGCTAACCGAATGAATTCCCAATACCAAATAGTAAACGATCTAATTGGAAACGATTATCGGGGAGAATCCCTACTGTCGGTACCTAGCATTTTTCAGGCATCAACACGTACATAGTGGGGAGTAGGTAGGAGAGGTGGTGGGGTCTTGGCGGGATGGTGGAGGTGGTGTGTAGAAAGGGGTAGGGAGTGGTGGCTTGATTCTCAGAATCAATCAACCCCTCCCTACCCCCTTTTACACTCCATCTTGGTTAATGTTTGCATATTTTGTTTTATTTGTTTTTGTATTTATTTGTTGTTTTATTTTTTATTTGTTATTTATTATTTTTGTTGTTTTGTTTACTTTTTTTTCTTTAGTTTAGTCTTGTTTTGTTTAGTTTAGTTTTATTTTATTTTATTTGTTTTTTGTTTAGTTTATTTTGGTTTAGTTTAGTTTAGTTTTATTGTATTTTAGTTGTGTTTTTGTTTAGTTTATTTTTGTTGTTTAGAACATTGAAGTTACAAACTCATTTTTATACTTTTGTTTTTTATTTTTTTTAAACATTAATTTAGTTTGTATCTTTTGTTTTTTTTTATTATCTTTTATATATTTTTGTTATAGGAAAACGTGGCTCCACTAATGATTCATTTTCATTGTTATTGAAAATATACATCTTACGACTTGGATAAAAAAAAAAGACTTACGAATTTGATTTAATAAATGAAAATAGTGGAGGCAAATATATTCGTATGTTGACTTATAATGTCATGGTTAAAAAAATAACATATGAAGAAAGGGATTTGAAAGGAGTGACTGTAAAGATCTATCAAAATCCATAAGCATAGATTAATTATCTCATAGATACATTTTCAGGATAAGTAGATTAGGTCTTAGTTTTGTTCCCAGGTTAAGGTAAAAGTTCTAATAATACATATGAAACCACATTTCAAGGTTTATTGTTTTTTATTCTTCATTAATTTTTTTTAAATAAGCTTGTTTATGGTATTTGACTAAACTATATTTTTGTTTTTGGTGATTAGGCACAACAATAGCATGCTCCTTAAAGAAAGGGAGAAATTATATATCAATTGATAATGATCCATTGCAATGCAATTACATCAAGCAAAGAATTAATGTTATTCAAGTTATTCCATATGAATTGCAAGAAGTTGGTTTGAAGAAAGGAGAGTTTAGTGAAACACTTGTGGCGAATATGCCAAAAAATCCTCAACCCCATTAGGACGGATGTTTGCAAAGGAGCATTTTGGGCATCTTGTAGACATAGAAGACCCAATGGAAGAGGACATTTATGTTCATGAAGAAATCCAAGCTCCATAAAATTACAGTTTCAATGAAAAATTTGTCTTGCATGATATTGTTGATTAGTTTCATGTCCTGAAGAAAATGTTAAATTTGACCACTTTTTGATAAGATATATTACAAATGTTCTGAATTTCAGATTTTATTTTAGAAATAAAATGTCTATATAATGTTTTTAATATGTTATTTACAAATATATGGTATAGTTTTTATTGAATTTATCTGAATCATCACTTTTTGAAAATAATATGAAATAACATAATTTTTATAAATAAAATTTCTGAAAATCCATTGAAAATGATATTAAATGTCTTTATTTTCTAGAATTTTTTTATTTTTGTTAATAAAAATGTCTTATTTTGTCCATAAAAATGTCTAATTTAAAAGAAACAAAAATGCAAAATGCAAATGTTTTTCATTATAAATTTCTTCTAAATGTATGTTATTTTCTTAAATTTCTAAAATACATACTTGAAAACAAAAATTAAAAATATTTTATGAAAAATATGACTCCAAGGACAAAAAAATGCCTCAAAATGAAAATGTGTGATACTGGTATCAACCCTTTTGGAATTAGAACATAAAAGAATGAGAATTGTTTTGAGTTCTTGTTGCATAGTATAGGTGTCTATCTGTGAGGGATGTGCACATTTGATTTTCTGTCTTACAATAAGGATGGAAATACTTTTAACATGATAAGAAAAAACCTAGAAACCAAAACCCTAACACCAAAATATGCAACAACAAAAGTTTTATGGATCGTTCTATGGTTAGTTGATACAATAACTTCACTAAAGCATAAATTTTGCATACGATATTCATTAAGGGTGCTCAATACACCATTGGAAAGGTATAAGTAAGGATTATATGGTGGGAGGGGGCCTGAAAAATGTATATAAATATAAAAATTTGGAAAATGGATCATAAAAAACATCCTTTAGGGTCTAAAAATGGGCCCAAAAGTATCCCCCTATAACATATCCCCCAATAACAAAACAAAAAGGTTAATTTATCTTCCAAGTTCTTCAACATCTTGCACGACAGGGTTCTCCTACAACAAATACTTTGTGTTCCATCTCCATCCAATGAGCATGCACTCTCATAATCTCTCTATGTTATTGTAGCATTGGCCAGATGACTCTCATATATCATACACTTTATCGCTATCATAAATCAGTCACCTATACCATATATTTTCACATCCATAGGTACATGATTCCATGTATTTCTCCTCTACAATAGAGGATTGGTCCACTATCATCTACGAAGAGAGGCTACTTGATTCTGGCATTTTTAGCTCTAGATACAATCATACACTTATCAACATGGTGTTAATTTTGTAATGGTTATATAAGATATAATAATATTTAGCATCATAACATCATAAACATATCTAAAAAGATCATTTAAACATAGACAAGCACAGCCACACAAAAGAACACATATATGTATCCTGGGAAACCCTCATGGGAAAGAAAACCCAATGAAACTTCCTTTACATAGATGTATCAAAAGTACAAATACAAGGTCCCAAACATGTGGTCCTCCTTCGATCAAACATCTCTCTCTCTCTCTCTCTCTCTCTCTCTCTCTCTCTCTCTCTCTCTCTCTCTCTCTCTCTNGTGTGTGTTGAAATTATGAATACATATCCTCTATTTATAGTATTTCTATCACTTGAAGTTTACCCTAACAAGTCATCTTCAATAAAATTACTGGGATGACTTCAACTAGGAAGACACAAAACAATATTATATTATATTCAAGAGGGTATTATTGACCTAACTTATAATGAAGGTTACACCTCATGCATCTATGATGTATAATTAAAATAGTAACACCTTGATGAAGGAATAAGACATCTCTCATGGGTTACATCAGTAAAATACATTTAGAATATTCTTCGAAGTTACAATATTTCAACACTCCCCCTTAAGGATAAGGGTATTCTACTAAAAATAGCATCATAAACTATAGGAGAATAGATATATAGCATATGCAATGTCATGAAGGTAATACATCTATGCATATTGGGAAGTTTTCAATAATAATTAGTAAATCGAATAGTTACTGGAACATATTAAGTACTAGAACATCATATTCTATAGCATCGAGTATTCATATTTGATCTTCTGCAACACTCGATCACTTAATTATTTGTAGCACTCGATCACTCCATTCTTTTCAGCACTTGATAACTTGATATTTTGCAGCACTCAATAACTCGATCCTTTGCAACACTTGATCACTTAATCCTTTGCAACACTCAATCACTCGATCCTTTATAACACTCAATCACTCGATCCTTTGCAGCACTTGATCACTTGATCCTTTCCAACACTCGATTACTAGATCCTTTGTAGAAATTTATCACTCAATTATTTTCATTATCTTCAATCATACTTGATATTTCAATCATTACTTTCATTGTATGTATCTGTTCTTGATATATCGATCAATAACATCATAAGAAGCATCATAACCTGTAGCACACAAGATCTCTTTGCTGGATGATCAATCCCTATCACTTCTGGACATAAGTCTCAATATGATGTAATCCTCATCATGATACTCCCCCTTAACAGGGAGTGTTCACATCATGGATCAATTGGACCGTCTACAAATGAATGTAGGACGATATCATATGCAAATGAATGCATATCTCGTCCACAAATGAATACAAGACCACATCATCTACCAATGAATGTATATCTCTTCTACAAATAAATGAAGAACCACATCGTTTAAAAATGAATGTAAATATGATACACAAATGAATGCATGACCACATTGTCTACAAATTAATGTAGATCTTGTCTGCAAATGAATGTAGGACCACATCGTCTACAAATGAATGCAGGAATCATCGTAGTCCATACTTATGCTGTTATCTCTAGGAGCACTCTCAAGAGAAGAGTGTTCTTTTCTACAACACCATCCTACAAGTGAATGTAGGATCACTCTCCATAAGAGAGTAAAATATCCAACTTAATGCAGATCTCATTCACAGATGAATGCAGGACCACATCGTCTGCAAATGAATGAAGGACTCATCGTAGAACATCCTTATCACGTTAGTGCAAGGACCACTCTCAAGAGAATAGTGTTCTTCTCTATGTTACCATCCTATAAGTGAATGTAAGATCACTCTCCATAAGAGAGTATCATCTACAGGAAAATCCTCAACCGGTAAGGGCTAGGACCACTATCATTAGAAGAATGTTATTTTCCATAAGACCATCCTTAAGAGAGGATACTTTTATCCAGAAGAAATTGTCATACCTCCTTAGCATCTGGGTGCTCTTGTCCTTTTCTATAGTAGTGCACCATTTCCATCTCATTCATAATGACAGTGTCATCATCACTTCCCCTTTTATTAGGAGGATCCATATCATCAACTTGCTCCTCCTTTTCAATGAAGTTCCATATCATCTACCTACTACTCATTTATATGGAAGGTCCATATCATGAACCTACTCCCCCTTTCTGAGGAGGGTCCATATCTCATCGCTATTGTTTCTCCATACAAGGAAATTTTTCACCATCATCATCATTTTTCCTTCATACGAGAAAAGTCTTCAACATCATCATAATTGTTCCTCCCTACGAGGAAGTTCTTCTCATACTGCACCGATCTTGTAATGAAAGTATTGAAACTTTACTTGAGACATATATTTTTTCAACACATCAACAACATTATCATTAGTACTCACACACTAGAGCTTTATAGCTCACTTTTGTATGGTATCCCTTATGTAAAGTATCATATTTCTATGTTCTTTGATTTATCATGGAACACAGGATTCTTTGTCATCTTTAGAAAAATTTGTTTGTCACATAGAATCACTATGGTATCCAACTCCATATCAAATAGAACTCATAACAACTTCTAAATCCATGTGGCTTCACAACTAGCAACACAAGATTCTATATACTCTGCTTTAGTTGTGCTAAGAGAAATACTGGACTTCTTCTTGTGAAACCATGAGATCATGGAGGATCCCAGACAATAACATCCACTTAAGGTCCTCTTCCTTACTGCGAATTTTTTTTCCTAATTTGAATCAATATATCCATACAATATGTAGTCATTTTCTACATCATATCATATATCGAAGTATATTGTACCTTTCAGGTACCTCATGACATTATTTGAAGCTATCAACTGAAAATGTCTAGGTTTATCTAGATACTTACTGAGGGTGTTCATAGAAAATCATATATCTTCCCTCCAATTCATCAAATACATCAGTGGCCCAATAATATGTCTATATTGAGTCACATCAACTAATTTTGATCATTCATCAGAATCCAACACATCAATTTTTTTTAAGATTTCCACAACATACTTTCCTTCATTATGGTTTGTGAAGCCACATTATTTCACTATAGGATGTACATGTTGAAATGTACTGAACCTATTCATGAGATCATATCAAATCCCAAACATCTTGAGGTTCTCTTTCTTTCCTTGGCACTTCCTCTTTGCATCTACAATGAGTTCATCTTGTCAGGTCATCGACATATCCTAGTCTTCTGCATTCAACCTTCAAGGTTGGAACCCAATTTACTCTTGGTAAATACTTATTCCATTAGGAATTTTTCCATCATGTCATACCATATCGAACTCATATATATTCTCCATTTACTCCCCTTGAAGAGGAGCTTCAGATTCCCTAGTCATTTTTAACCTATGTGTCAAAATATTGTGTACTAGATTGGAAGGTATCATCCTTATCTATTGATCTTCTATGTATCCATCTCAATTTACTAGATACAAAGATCCTTTAACTTGAAATTGTTTGAAAATTTCATCTTGAACCCATATGTGAGCTTGTTATCTTCTATAGGTTTCCATATTCAACCTTGTAGAAAAGATTAAGATATTCATCACTATAGGTGATATTCAATCTCCTTATGTAGCTAAATGTGCTTATCTATGGGTGCCTTCTAAGCTCGTCAAAACTATTTTCACTGCATGTGGTTTTTTGCTCGATATGTACTTCTACTTCATTGGATACGAGTGTGTGGTCAGTGGAGAATGTCATGTCAGAGTCTACTTCCTCTTTATGAGACAAAAAATAGACCTTTCTTTGTATATTTGATATTGTTTATAAACATGGAATACACTACAAGATTCTCTTCAAATCTCAGAACCATATCCTAGACACCATTCCCCATGATTAACTAGTACTCTTTGATCATAGCTTCTTCCATACCTGGAAGGGTCTGCATATATCATGTCATTCAATTGTGCCACATAACTAGACTGTATATGATGCCTCTTAATTTAGTTGGAAGTCCCGTCATACCTTTCTTCATATTGAATTATCTCTCATGCCCAAGGTGGTCTTCATCTCTCAAAGTGGATCTACTACTCTCTTATATACTTTTTAATCTCTTTCTTCCGTCACGATTCTCTGACCCTGGGAGCTTCGTGTTCATATTTATGTATCTTTATTGGAGGGAATCTTGAACTTGCATCACTTTTTCTTCGGAACAAGTCTCATCCTTGTTTTCTTCTAGGCCATTATACGCAATCTTTCCTACAAGTCAAATGCACCAGTTGCATCGTTACATTGAACATATTCATAATGATAGATTCTTATGCACAAAGATATAATCATGCAACTATTTTATCCAATACAAGATTCATCCATATCCCATATACACATAAAATTCCCATATTACTTCCATTTATACCATAGCGTCATTGATTTTGTGCACTAATCCCAATATGTCAACAAAGAGGTTTCATTATAGATAAATAGAAATGGAGTTTTGTATAGAAACATGGTGTTATAGTTGATTTTACCACACTTGGTAGATCACACTTTTATGGCCTTTTGTGTCCCTTTGCAGAATCTTTGGACCCCCTTGCTTGAGCTATAGTTTGATCATCCAATAAATTCCCTTAAAAACACTTATTTATTTCTATACGTAACTTTAAAGATAAAACCCGTGTGCACATGTAAGTTTCTCCACTGTAGCACGGGTACATCAGGAAATGTGCATAAAAACCAAAAAAATTAGATTTTTCCTCAATAAGTCCCAAATAACTTGACTCTTTTCCTTCCATATGCCTGGAAACACTCCAGCTCAACACTTCATTTCCTATTTAAGGGATATATATTGAGCATGTTGGATGCATTGAAGGAGGAGAACATTTGAGATAAAGGAAACTATAGTTCATTATTGCCCCATATTATACATGCTTGAATATGCATCCCTTTTTCCTTTTGAGCAAACATTGATTATCTTCCCAAGCTTTCCATTTCTTTGTAAACTTTCCATTAAGATCGAGAATTGAAGTGGTGGAGGGACAGGCGAAGGAATCAGTTTCTCTATTTCGATGAGGTGTCGAGAGAGTTTGTCACTGTTATATGTATTCATTATTAATACAAATAATTATTTCTCCTCCATTACATGTGTATGAATATGAATATTTTATACATGGATGTAGTTGTGTTTTATTATACATGTTGGATTTATATAGTCATTGATAGTCAATGATTTAGTCAATGATTTAGTCACGGATTTAGTCATTGATTTAGTCACAGATTTAGTCATGGATTTATTCATTGATTTAGTCACTAATTGCAGCAATTAATGACCAAATATATGATTAAATAAACTACTAGATGATAACATATTAATGATTAAGATAAATATGAATAGATACAGGAAAATATCTACTAATAGTCGTATATATGAGAATTTAGTCATTTTTGTAGTCACAAATTTATGATAGGGTACAGAGGAATCGAACCATCAACCTCTTGCCTATAATTAGGTAGGTGCTCTACCATTAAGCTAGAACCCTTTAAGAAGTAGTTACTACTTGATAATGATGATATTCAAAGAAATTTTGCATCATTCAAGCATACAAAGTAATGATTATCAAGTTACTATAGATCCATAATGGCTTACCCTGTACTAGTGCTTCAAGTCCTTCTTGCACTTAATAATTGCATTTGAAAGACTTGAAGGACTATTACAAGGTAAGTCATTATGTATATATAGTAACTTGATAATCATTATTGTGTATGCTTGAATGATGCAAAATGCAAAATTCCTAGAAATTTATAGGAATGACTAGCATACATCCAATGTAAAATTATCTACAGAGTCATCTAGAGTCATGCCAAGATATCTAAATTTGACTGGAACCCAATTAACCAAGAAACTAAACAAAATAAGCACACATTTGTCTTCAGAATCTGAGAACAAAATATAAATGTTTCTAAATTGTTTTTTACGTCATGAAGAATACTGTCTAACACTTGAAAATGAGAGCAGTTGATCAGTACTCCTTCCTCTTCTTTACAAGTTTTGGAACACAACATGAACAAACCAGATAGATCAAAAGAGTTTGATGCACATTGCAAACCTTTATTAACCCTTATATATTTTTGTCACATTATACACAGGGGGCACAATATTCATATTTAGTGTTGAATGATATCCCAAACATCTGCAGCAACCATTATCCATGTTTCTCTTGTTCACAATATTTTAAAGATGGCTTTCTTCGAGAGGATTATACCGTCATAGGAAGATAGATGTGTATGGGATTCTTAACAATGACTATAGCATTATCCTAGTTTAATTTACGTTTACCATAGTAGCAATATTTTTCCATATTGTCCTCTGGATTATGGAAATTCAGCAATAGTACAAAGTTCAACAATTTCTTGTGCAGTATAGATAGGTACAGTCAACTTACTTTTAATTTTCTTTGGTAAAATCCCTCATTTATTCAATTCCCATAAACTCATAAACCCCAACTAGAAACCTCAAAAATGTTTAAAAAAATCATAGACATCTACGAATAAACTAATAGCAAGTTTTGAAGACATGATTTTTTTTTTTGACTTATTAGAAATCTTGAGGTTGAATTTCTTCTAAAATTTGAAACAAATTGGTATATTTATTCAACAAGCATCATACAATTGGACACCTATAGAGTTCCAAAGGACACATAGTGAGCCAGTTCCTAGCTCTCCCCCATCACCATTGATTATCAGACTTGAATGTTCTTGACTTCATCCACTTCATGTAATCTCTTCACCGTGCCTTGGATACAGTTATATACATGTTTTGGAGGTGGGCTTACTACTTGTATTTTTTCTTTTTAATTTATTTTGTCATAGATATAGTTCTTGTTTTTTATAGGAGCTACATTTGCACTCCCACATTGTACTTATACTGATTGTGTGCTTTTAGTCCCATTGACCTATTTTGTGGTAAAGTCAAATCACCACCATTTCCCACAAATAATTCAAGGGAAGGATTCACATTGTCATGGAGTGATTTTTTTGCAAAGTGAATTATGAGGTCTAGATGAAATAGCAGGAATGCAATATGACTGCTATCAACTGGTGCACCCTCTGGTAAAACTTCCTGACAATTTAACATTAATAATCCACCTAGACCAATATTATCTGAACCCACAAATGTCGATGTAGCTGACGAACCAATGTTTAGCTCATCCCGATTGCCCTCTTCTAAATCACTTAGAGCTACGAATTCAAACTCTTTATGGGCCTCTAAATGAATAATCCTACCAGATTTACATGGAGGGCAGGAATTGCCTAAAGGTGTAGAATCAAAGGCATCATCATTATTTATGAAAATTATAGGTTCCAACTTGCTTCTTGGTTGACACTTGCATATTCATCAACTCTGTTGCTATTAGTTGCACTGCTGCTACTATGAAGCATGGGATTGAATTTCCGCTTATCAATTTATCTAGACATATTGTTTTCTTCAGAAGGTTGAATACTTGCACCACTCACTTTTCTACAACCATCTTGGTTTCTCTTGATTCCAATTTTCAATGTCATACGCCCTTCTAATAATACATCCTCCGGCTTTACCTTTTTCCAAGGGTCCCGCTTCACCTGTTTCAAAATCACATTCTGATTCTTGATATCTTGATTTTTCATATTGATGGATCCATTAGGAAATATCCAATCCTCATGTAACTTGTTTTCACCATCATGTTTTGGATGCCAACAACCATTCGGTTTAACTTCAACTTCAGTTACATCCTCGGGGTAGTTTTTTATCTGCATCTAGGAACCATGGTATGCATGTTAATCGGCATCTAAAAGTTGATAGTAAATCCACACCTAGCAACATAAGAATTAATATTTTGGTTTCCAACTCAACTGTACAAGGAAATAGAGAATATGCTTACATGTGATGTACTGCAATTGAAATATGGGTCAATTATAATGTCCTCCAATGAATAATTCTTCATACATATTGGACACTTCCACTGCATTAAGAATCAAACTTAGTCTAATAGCATTATTGTTTTCACTGCTTAGCATGTTTGTGCTGTAATGATGTCTAAAATCTACAGAAGGCAGTGTTAGCATTACATTTACAGTTTTTAGTAATTCCTAACCTTCCGTGCACGTTGGTTGAGTTCTACAAAAGTGTTGAGGTCAAAACACCCCATATGAATGCAAGGTTTGAACCTTTCGATAAATTTTATACGTGATCCAAATACAATGCAACACCCCCACATGCATAATTACAAGATATCAAAAGCATCAAGTGACAATTACATTCAAAATGGTTGCTAGAGCTAGTTCTTAGAAGAAAATGTAATTTGCACTAGAAAGTTGTAATTCCTGATGCAATATGTGAATGTTCACTAAAATATTGCAAAGAAATAGAGATGATACATAGAAAGGAACGTGCACCATGATTTTCTAATCTCTCCCTTAGAACTCTCATTTAGTTTCTACAGGGTCTTTCAATGATTCTAGAATCATTTTATGTTTTCCTAATCTGCAGTAACTCTTCCATTGCAACACTTTAAAATTCAAACATCTGATGGGCATATGGTCTAATGCAATATTTGATTCCGTAAGGCACAATTACTAAGTCACAACCAACAACTAATTGATACATAATAAAGCACAACATCGGATATAAGAACTGTAAAAAGGGATCTTCATAAAAAAATATCAATAAAATCAAAGTTACAATCTCAATGTGTTCACACTGAAAGCTCCATATCAATATAGTACTCAACATATAAATCATTTTACCTACAGGGAAGTGAAGATTCATTGAAACAAATTCTTCAACCACTTTTAAATCACTATCACTATCATCTGAATTCCCTTGAGATGCACCACCCCCAACACAACTCTTAACATGAGCAAGGGATTCTTCAAATAGTTGTCCTTCTGATTGACTTTCCACCAAGATCAACACCTGCAAGAGTTGTAAACTTGTAATCATATTGGAGAAATACTACTAGAAATATTTAGTAAAGAGTATGATAAAAACAGTAACATAATCTATATTTTACTAGCACACACCTAAGTTTCTTTGAGAGATCAGTTATGGCTATGGGAAGCAACTAATGTTTAAAGGTTTTAAAATTGTAGTTTTACATAGAAGGATGTAGGTCACACAATGGAATTTCCTACCAGAGTACACAAGCACATGGATTTCCCATGTACAAAATTTCCTTTGTTTAAAAGCGGAAGTTTGACATAAAAATTTTCCCCAATGCCTAATACAATAAAATACATTGCTATAAATTTTAAGCTTAACATGTATATGCTGGAATTAGGAAGAATTAAAGAAAATACAAAACAATTATATGGTTTTACAATAACTGGAATTTAATCCAAAAGCCACAACTCATAATTTTTGTTACTGGATACTTACCCCCTCCCTCCTAGATATGGTTGGATATGTATTTAATTGGGATCCTTCTCAGATACATTTCGGATTCATATTTGGAAATGATATAGCATTGATATTGAAGATATATGCATGGGATCCATTCTTGATACATCTGGAATAGATTCTCGAATCCTATGTTCTAGTCTACAACCATTAATCATATGGTATCCACACAATTCCACATGAAATTGAACATCTAAGACAATGTAGCACTTAATACATTTTAATGAGGGAAAAGGTAAGGCAGTGCCTGAGAAGAGTTAAAAATACCACATTGCGAGAAAAAACTACTTTTCTTTTGCTAGATCTCTTCACATTAGTCCCTTGAGTTGCTTGCACATTGTCATCTGCAACTGCATTCTACGCACATGAATAAAAACACTCTGAAAAAGGCCAAGATATTAAAATTAAGAAACAAGAAATACGAGGAACATTGGTATAACTTAAAAAAGTCATATCATCCATATTCTCCAGTAGGAACTTTGTATACATATTAGTCTAATTCAGAAGTTCATCAAATTTGCTAAACATGGAATCACTCAATTCTAGATTTTCACTCTTGATTAATACTTCCATTTCTGCACCCTGGTGTTTTGAACGTACTTCTTCAAGTCTTTTATCCTCTTAAACCATTTCCTTTGTAATTAATGGGTTTTGGCCATTCTATAAGTCGAGTGGTATCTCATTACCCTCTCTTATGAGATATGATTCAACCCTAGAAGACCTTTGATGTATATTAGAGTAATAATATCAAAACCCAGTAGACAAGAAGAGAAAAATGAACCCAAATGGATAGGAAGAGATACTACCTTACATGGGACTTGAGGAACCACAAAAAGATATATAGTCTCAACAAACAATGAGGTCATATTTACCTCTTACAAAATAGATATCAATGCCTCTACATCTCCTCCATTTACAACATTTTCTTCTTCGAGTGTTTTCTCCTCTTCATCCATTTCCTTTGAAATTTGGCCATTCACTAAATTGAGTGCTACCTCATTATCATTTCTTTGGAGATGCACTTCAACTCTGGTAGATGTTTTCTATTTATCAGAATATTGATGTCAAAACCCAATGTTAATTGTATGAACAAAAGTTAAGAACCAGCAAATAACTTGACAGGAATGTTCAAATAGAGCATAGCTAAAAAAAAGACCTGAAAAACCCCTATTGTAGAGATAAATGGGTGAATAGATTTTACAAAAGGGAAAAACAAACCCAAATGATTGAAAAGAGATACAACCTTGCATGGTACTTAAGGAAACATAAAAAGTTATCGAACCTCATTTAACAATAATGATTGGATTATCTCCTCTTCTAAAACAAAAACTAGTGATCTCGTGTCTCCTCCATTCATATGCATCGCCTCCTTATCCTCCATTTCTTACTTATACTCAATATTCAGAGAAATTAGAGAAGAATAATGAAGTTCTTAATCATTATCAAACACAAAATTTAACAAAGCATGCATTACTCTAGAACAAGATATCAACTACTTTTAAGAATAAAACGCAAATTCATCCCATAATATCTCCCTAATGCTTTAATTGTTTCCTAACTATATTCCTTGGGTTTCACAATTAAACGACTTATGTAATATATGACGTCCATATGAATTACTATCCAAATGTTCTTTATTGTTCACAATATTCTCTTTTGCAGTGTAAGTGTCTCCAATGAACTTGGTGCTTGGACTGTTGAGGCTGCATGCTTTTCAATTTTTTTTCTTCAGTGGCTACATATTCAATCATCAACATAATATTTGCAATAGTTTTTCTTCTTTGCAAAAATGTCTTGGGTTATCTCTTCAAAAGTAGCCCAAGTGTCGCAAAAAGAGTCTCAGAGTTGGTTCCATTTTTTACTGCATCTATCCTTCTTAATGGAATACAGGAAGTGCTCTTAGGTAAGTACTTAACATCTACACTACTGATGAATTTTTTATTTTAATTAACTATTTGTTCCCTGGTTAGTTAAATAACCATGCACATTAGAGGGAAATTACAGAACAAAAGGTAAGCTAACATCTAAACCCATATTTGATCAGGTGTGGATATAGGATCTGGTTCACAATACTATGTTGCTAATGTGAACTTAATATGATTTTATATGGTTGGATTGCTACTAGGAATACATATATGTTTCAAGTTTGGATTGGGGATAACAGTAAGTATTCATGGTCCCTTACTATAGATGAATTTAGTGATTTGTAATTTATCTGAATTGTTTGGTCTATGAGACTAGCTACTTGACTGATATTTTTTCTGTTTGAGAAAGGTTTTATATATTCATGCTTGGATTGGTTTTCAACATTTTTTCTATGTTTGCAATTACTATGGTGAGACAGTTGGAATGTATCAAAAGTAAAATCAAGAACATTAAACGATAGTTTACATAGCTTTAGTTTGAATACTTCTACAGTTGTGTACAGAAGACTACTGAAACTTTTAGTTCTGACTTTGTCCTTTAATAATATCGATTTTTCCATCAATACTTCTCTTTTTGCAATAAGATTTAAGAGTTCTACAACCTATTTTTCATTTATTCTCTTTCTGTTTTTTGTGTTCATCATACTTTAGTTAGAGTTCTAACATGGTGTGAGAGAAGAGATATTTCCTAACATAAATGGTACACTTAAGTTCTACATGGAACTAGGTACATGGCAAGACCAGAATAAAGATATACTGGGAAGAAAACTTGGTTAATTAAAAATTACTTTAAAATGAAAATTCTGACTGCCTCAATTGGAATGTTACAAAAACAAAGGCCAGAAAGATGTTCTATGGAAGAGAAGAATTTTCTCAACAAGCTCTCCAATCAAAACCTAATTATGCTTACATAGCTTTCATATTATGCCATTCAGGAAGAAGGATGTTTGCAAGGTGGAAGCTAAGACTCCCCATTGTTTTATGTTATATTATCTCAACTGTGGGATTTTAAAAGGCTTAATAGCTTCTACTTACTTTTATTTGTTGCTTTGTAAACAATGTCTCTTCTAGGAAAAAAATTATTTGTGCCTTATATTCACATTATTAGAAGATAGACCAACATATGTAGACAAATAAACGCTGGGAATGTTGCTTATCTTAGAAATATGAAAGCTCAAATGCCAAATAGTTTAAAAGTGTTTATTTGTAAGTATGAAAGAGTCATTACCTGAAATATACACCTCCTTGTTTTTATGTCAGGTAGAGGGAATTATATCTTTCGATCTATTCTTCCAGGGCGCAACAAAGCAGGATCAAGAATTTCAATACGGTTTGTTGTAAGAATAACCTTCATGTCTCCTCTTGCATCAAAACCATCTAGTTGATTTAGCAATTCCCACATAGTTCGCTGAATTTCACGCTCACCACCTAAATGTGTGTCATATCTGCAAATAAACAACCCAGGGAAGAAGGTAATAAGTGGTAAAAACACTAAATTTAGTTAATTTAGATGGAGGTAACATAGGAAGATACCTTTTTGTTCCAACTGCATCAATTTCATCAATGAAAACAATTGAACGAGAAAGTTAATCAGCAACCCGAAACAGCTCTCTGACTAACTTAGGACCATCCCCCAAATGTTTCTGACTAAGTTCACTTCCAACAACATGCAAGAATGTTTTTGAAGTCGAATTAGCCATGACCTGCACCAATTTACGACTCATGATATTTTAAGTTGAATTTTAGAGCAGATATCAATCATCACATTTACAATCTGTGTAAAATTCAAATATCAAGAATCTGTGTTTCTCCTATCAAGCTTCACATTATGGGTTAAGGAATCAAAAAATGTAATATCTATTGAGGGAAAAATATGTAGAACAAGATCACACAGCTGGAGAACCTTTCCAGTGAAATCCTCCAAAAAAGTAAGAAAGTAAGTCCAGGTTTTAAGAATTTTTACAATTACTGATATTTTGGAAGTACCAAGTTTAAGTTTTTCTTTCTCTACATCTTCAATGAATAATTGTAAAAAAATGAAATTATGTGCATCTTCAATATTTTGATATCTTGAGGTCTTGAGCAAGATACAATAGTTCCAAGCATTTCACTATGTGTAATGTGTGTAGGAAGTGGACACAACAAAAAAGGATCAAGTGCAAGGGAAGAGGTAGTGAGGTATCCACTACGAATAATGTCTCTAAGAAGCTATAGGTGGAAGGTGTTGAGCTATTGATGTGAAAGGGATCAATAGAGTAGATGATTCTTGTGATAATGCGAAAACAATTCACATAAATATATCACAAAAACATAAGATAGAGGTGGGCGATAAAGAGTAGCTGCAAGGCATGGTGATAAAGGTATTATTTCAATAGTTTTGCCTAGAAAAGATATGCCCTATTTGCAAAATGGAATACAATTTGATATGGTATTAAATATGAGAGGTGCCTCCCTCCTCAAGCACAATAGGATACATGTTCAACTGTAGATTGGTCAATACAATTTCCTATTATTTAAACTAGAAAATATTTTCTTTTCTTACACGTACCACCTATAATGTTGTTACTTTTTGGACTAGTAGCTACTGGGAGAGAATTTCACATAAGAAAACTTTTTGATTTTAGTTCATGAAGATAATCAATAAACACATCCCATTCTAATAGGAATTTTGGGATTGGACTGGTGTAAAGGCTGAAGGTGGAAATTCCACCTAATGTGCATTAAGACATGCAACTAACAAGAAGACTTGTCTTGCTAGATAAGTCAAAAGTGCACATGATTTGCACATGTCTATTTGAAAATATGCACATGCATAATAGCCTAAATAGCAATTTTCCATGGGGACGCACCCCTAGGATGAGGGGAATCTGGGAGAAATGTTTCTCGGTGTTTCTCTTTGGGAAAACCTCAGAAAAACACAAGGAGAAATGTTTTACTCTGCTGTGAACCTCATATCTTAATGGAGAAATTTGGGGGTGACACTTCCTGATGTACCCCCACGAAACTATGAACCTCCTCGATGTCCCCCCACAAACTTCAGAACCTCCTGGATGTCCCCCCGCAAAATTCCAAACCTCTTGGACATCCCCCACAATTTTTACAATTTTCAACATAAACTAAAAGAATTAAATGAAATGAATATTAATTTAAAAATTAATGAAAGAAAAATAAAAAATTTAATGGATTCAAGGACCATTCAATGGAATTGACTCCTTGATGCTCATTTCATCTTGATTTATTTCAGCTACTTTTCACTATTTTAGTTTTGACTCTATATAGTTACAGACTATAGTTATATTGATGACTAACTCTTCGCCTCATTCTTATTTTTGAGGAATCTTAATTTAATATTTAGTATTTTTAATGTGTGACTTTAGTCTTTAGCAGTTTTAAATTTATTAGAATATGTATTTAAAAGTGAAATTATCATTTTGATTTGCATGCAGTATCATTGATTCATTTTTTGAATGATAATCTGAAACACTGATAAGGCAAGACTCAAAAGTCAAGACTGAAATATATTATATAATAATCAACTACAAAAAACTCACAAGTGACAGATATGAAATATCATATATGATATATGATCATATCGTGTAACATGTTTGCATTATTAATTTATTAGATTCTAATTTACATTGCATGATTGCACAATGATGAATGTAGTACTTACTAATTCATGTGGGATGAATTGTTATTGTTGGGATTTATATTTTCAGATTTTTTATATTTTATAATTTTTATGACCCCGACATCTACCTCGTCCCCCCCCCCACCCCCCACGAATTTCCCTAAAATTTGGGGGTGGTCTCCATGCGTCCCGAATGTGTGTTTCCCCGCTCCCAAGTCCGCCCATCCTGGAACCTTGGGGAAAAATTGCTAAATAAACTTGACATAAAGATGTAAATACACCAACACCCCCCCCTCCCCCCTAAGCGCAACTTAAGTATAAGAGAGAGGCTTAAGTTTTAACCTCTAACATAGGTCCGAACAACAAGACTGTGTTAGGTACCCATGTACAAAATGGTCATATAAACTAGCCACAATATTGACTTGGTGAAAACATAAGAATGATTCAAAAGAATAAATCTAGACACACAAACCTGATTAAATAAATCATGTAAATTCGAGTATGGACCAACCCATCAATCCAACACCCCCCCCCCCAAGTGAAAATTAAGTATAAGCGAGAGGTTTAACCTCTAACATAGCTCCCAACAACAAGGCTGTGTTAGGTAACCATGTACAAAATGCTCATAGAAACTAGCCACAAGATCAACTTGGGGAAAACATAAAAATTATTCAAAAGAATAAATCTAGACACACAAACCTGATCAAGAACTCATGTAAAGTTGAGTATTGACCAATCCATGAATTAAACTTTCTGCAACTACCTAGCCAAACTAGGAAGTAGTGCTTGGTTTGAGGCCCACTTTGTGGAAAAGTTGAACTTAGAAAAATGGATTCATCAAAAAGAATTGCCCAAGGAAGCATTGGGCACCAAATTCCCCACAATGTTGCACTAGGTGGACATAGATGACGACAACAAATACCCATATGATTGTGAAAGGAGGAGGTGAGATCCAAGATGATGGAAATACCTGAGTCAACAACCCAAGTGAGAAATGCTCCAAAGTGGCAAGAACTATGACACTACAAGGAAAGGCTATATGCAAGGTCATGGAGGTAAACATTAGGTGACACTCTAAATATATCTGCAAGAGCGGCTTGAATCCACTACTTGGACATGTCCAATTAGTTAGAGAAAGATATGCACAAATATGTGCCATCATAGACAACAAACCTCAATGTGAGTTTCAGTAAATAATATCCCAAATAATGTACCCATGTACAAGTTTGGAATCAAATCTCTTGATTATAGGGCTCAATAAATGGAAAGAACATGAAAAAAAATTCCTATAATGTTTCCCTATGTTGTGTGGGACCCCCCCCTTTTCGCTCCTACTCATGAAGCATGTTCCCTTCAAAATTTCACTCCCAGAACACTCCTGAGACGCTTCTGAGGCTCTCCCTATCTCCCCTATTCTAAAAGAACTCCTATACTAGGTTGATAATTTTATGACAATGTTATCGTACCTCCCTTCTTTGTCAATCTCCTATAAAAGTTGTTATGGTTGACCATTTGATGAAAAACATTATAAGCTACTAGATGATTGATGTTATATAGTTTAATCCATGTTTTCTATGGCCAATTCAACATCCTACATGTTTTTAGTTATAAATCCATCAAAATATATTAAAATATATACTATATGAAAAAAATGCTCCCAAAACATGAGCTTTTGAAAATTCTTCTTATCACTCTGCTACCGCTCCCCGCTCCTAATAGCATAGATGCTTCCACTAGACAATGTCCAAAATATGACGATGGGGAAGTTAAGAGTGATCAAAAAAAGCTGTAAATAAGTCAAAAAGTGTGAGGATCAACAAGAGTGATCCAAGAGACACTTTAGTACCAATCAATGTATCCAAACAAAGTACTTCTTGTAAAAGAAGCAATACCAAAACTGACAAGAGCATTGAATGTGAGAACCCTGAATATGGTATGATGCAAATGCACCAAATGGAAAATTGACAACAATCAACATAAGCAAGCCAAGAAATATAGGAATCCCATTGAATCCCACTATCACCAAAGCTAGTCATCTAGCCACTCATTGGAAATGATACTATGTCAACTTCTTAAGGCAATTGAAAAAATTGATATTGGAGCTCATATGCAAAATATATTGGGAAAAAATACAGTCTTTCGCAAGGACATGTCCCCCAAGTTAGGTAATACATTTCTTACATCCGCAAGACAGGGGGACTCTAGGAGAAATGTGTCTCGGTAGTTCTCTTTGG
The DNA here is from genome assembly GCA_001517045.1 of Pseudotsuga menziesii. Taxonomy (NCBI): domain Eukaryota; kingdom Viridiplantae; phylum Streptophyta; class Pinopsida; order Pinales; family Pinaceae; genus Pseudotsuga; species Pseudotsuga menziesii. The sequence goes on from LPNX011018165.1 coordinate 510,009, forward strand.
GAGAGCCTCAAAAAAACATTTTGCTCGGCTGCAGCTTACCCATTGACTTTGATTACCTATTGAATTTTTTTTCTTTCCTATAGAATTGGAATAAGGAACATTTCATTATGCCTTGGGTTAGTTGGGTAAGAATTGTGATTTTAAAGGCACTCAGAGGCTGGGGCTCAAAAACATATTCCACTTCTCCAAGGAGGTCGCTGCCAAGTGTGTGTGCAGGTTGTTAAAATAAACCAATCTATTGACTTCAATAATAGAACATAAATATATAGCACCAGAGTATATTTTAGACTGGTTTTAATCTTCGAACAAAAGCCACAATAATTCTTTGGTGGTTTGGAAAGTTGGTATTCGTCCCTATGATCTTATAGGGGGTGGTCTTGCTTGGCGTGTAGGAAACGAGAGGAAGGTGAGGATCAGATCTGATCCATGGGAAATATGTGGACAAAAACACATATTACCAACTAATTTGCAAAACCTATTACACGACCGTGGTATATTCTATCTCAACCAAATCATGGATCCTCTAGCTAACTCTTTTTTTTCCCAAGGATGGATTACGAGCACTTCCTTGATTTTGGATTGTGGAAGGTGACCAGGAAGACATATGGAACACATTGAATACTTCCATATACACCTTTCAGACTAAGAAGATGAATTGATATGGGATCATGATCAGGTAGGCTCATATATGCCAAAGTTGGGTTAGGAGCACTTGACTGAGGAAATTCTCAATAGGAAAGTGGTTTGGTGGTGGAAGCGATTCTGGAAATTGAATTGTCCAGTGAAATAGAGACTACCCATGTGATGCACATTGGAAAACAAAGCCCCAACTTGGTACAATATCCAAAATAGATGTTTCAAAGGATCAGGATGGTGTGTAATGTGTAAGAACAATTTAGAATCTCATATTCACTTATTTATGAGTTGTTCCTTCTCAAGGCAGGTTTGGGCGGAAGTTTCTAGGTTCTTGGGTGTTAATCTTTCTTGGCAAGGGAAATAGTTGAGAACAAATTTCAGAGATTGATGTCAACGTCTATGAATAAGAAGTATCAAGATCTCCTATTGATTATCACTTCGAGCATTTGGATTGAATGGAATAAGGCTATCTTTAATGAGAGCTTCATGTGCCCAGAGGTAGTAGCAATAAACATCATCAACATCTTTTCCTTCTATCCTCAGGTAAAAGACATGCCTTCCTTCCCTATGGTCAATAATGTACTGATCAATAAGGCCATTCGATGGGCCTTCTTTGATGACATTTCTCAACAAAACCAGGTCAGATGTGGTAGAGGGGAAATAATTCATCTCTCAAATTCACACTAATTCAAAAGTGCAATGAGTTTCGGTTTCGGAATGAACAATTATGCTGATCTCCTCTCTCTTAAAATCCTTATTGGCTTTGCTAAAAATAAAAAAATGTCAAGAAATTCAATTTTTCAGTGACTCAATGATAGTGATTAACTGGATCAAGGGGGCACAAAGATGTAGGAACACAAATTTGGAACCGTTAATACTTGAAGTTTCACACATAATCTCCATTTTTGATGATTTTTCTTGTATGCATATTTACAGGGAAAAGAACTCAGGAGCAGATTAACTTTCCAAACATGCCCTACATTTGGTTCAAGTATAAATAAGAATATCAGAGGTGGATAATGATACACAATACCAGTTTTATCAAATACCTTTCAAGGAAATCGAGGGACACCCTCCTTCAATTATGGATGACTGATTTTTGGATTGCTTTTCTCTTGCTCATGGACAGCTTTAAGGCTATGACCTTTATTGACTGTGTATTTATTACAGAGAAGGCTCTTGCTGACGAATCTCTATTAGCTCGACATGTATTGTAATGCCTTGCATATACCTAAAGCCACCTCTTCACTAGTAGAAAATGAGAAAGTAATGACTAAAAAAATGACTAAAATCAAGCTATAAACGACTATTTTTGAGTCGGTGACTAATAGTAGTGAATTTCCACTATCTTATAGCTAGTAGTATTTCACTAGTCATTAATAGCTTGACTTAGTAGTCATTGATTTAGTCATTGATAGACAATGATTTAGTCATTGATTTAGTCATTGTTTTAGTTATTGATAGTTAATGATTTAGTCATTGACTTATTCATTGATTTAGTTACGGATTTAGTCATTGATTTAGTCACCGAGTTAGTCATTTATTTAGTTGCTGATTTAGTCACTGATCGCAACCATTAATGACCAAATATATGACTAAATAAACTACTAGATGTTAACATATTAATGACTAATCTAAATATGACTAAGATACGGGAAATTAGCTACTAATAGTCGTATATATGTGAATTTATTCATTTTTGTAGTCACAAATTTATGATAGGGCATGGAGGAATCGAACCACCAACCTCCTGCCTATAATTAGGTAGGCGCTCTACCATTGAGCTAGCATCCTTTAAGAAGTTGTTATTGCTTGACAATGATGATATTCAATCAAATTTATGATAGATATCAATCTACAAACTACATAATTATTACTATTACAACTTACTAGTAACTAGTATTTATGATAAACTAATTACTGAGAGCTATGTACAATTTTCCCTATAACTAAAACTAATAAAAATTTAATCAATCACCAAGTGTCACCCACTGCTGGACTTTCAAAAATCACATCACTCGAATAGTTACATGAAGATCAGACAACTTATCAAATGATAGGATTCAACTTTCCTATATCAAATGACCAAATTTGCTGATGAAATAAATGGTCTGATATCATGTTTGTAATCAACAATATTTTTTATCCATAAGCACAATAAATCCATCATCCTGCCCTTGTGTTCCGTTGATTTTGTTTTCCTTGTTAGCTATTTGTACATATTAACTTTTATAGTTTTCTTGAACAGACCATATAGGTGCTTTGTGGCTTGCTTGGAAGCTTCATGTAAAGGAAGGTAGTTAATAGTATTTCGGTAGGGAATCCATGCTTTAACCAGTACATTTCCAAGTATGCACAAATTAAAGTCTATGCTTTTGAAAATGAGATGAGCATAATCATAACAGATATAGGTTCCATCTATGGAACGTCTTAACGAAAGTCTATCTAAGGACCTACTCTAGAAAACAGTTTAATTTAGTTTAGATTCTCACAATATATTCATTTGAAAACATCACTAAGGGAATTCATATTCAAAGTTGTTAGGATAATTGACAGTTTGGAGTTCATGCTTGGCACAAATCTCTCAGATTAATGCAATTCCCATATCCATGTCCATACTAGGCTAGTCCATAATGAGGTGAAGATCCATATTTATCTTCAGTCTCCAAGTTCATTACAACTTGGTGACTATAAATGCACAGTCTTGAGGATGCTATTTTCACCTTTTCTCATCATTTTGCCGTGTGTTTAGATCACTTTTGTAACAAATAGCACAGATGAAGATGTATATGCACTGCCTATAAAATATCAAGTTACAGGCCTCAAACAATATCAAGGTACCTAATCCTCTATTACTTTGGTAACAAATAGCAAGGACGAAAATGTAGCTTGACTACCAAAAATATATTAAGTTACAGGCCTCGACCAATCAAAAGTACCTAATCCTCACTGATGCAACAACAATTCAAAGCTCCAACACCAATAGAGAAAATTCTTCAATAAGTAAGGCAGCAAATTAGATTGTTTAATGGTTAAAAGGTTTTAATTTCAAATAGGCTATAAAAATTCCAATTGTATAGAGCACATGCACAAAACATATAGACCCAAAATCTAAGTATGCAATTTTTTTGACAATGAACACCAGAGGCTATCTTTAGTAGAGAAGCTTGTTTTTTATGTTTATAAGTCAATTTGCATTGTGTTCAAACTTGCAGGAAACAACACTATATCACATCAATATTAGTTCGATTCCCACGAAATCACATCAATGAGTACAACACAACATAGGAGGCCCCAAAATCATGGACAGACACAACTGAACTTCAATGTGGTGAAAAAAAGGTTTAAAATAAAATAAAAACAAGGATTTCCATTGGAGTCAGAAGGGCTATTAACTAAATAAAGTAACTTAATAATAGAAAATAACTTACCAGGGTTCGATTCAATAGTACACCAAGACATCCTGGTGTTAGCCTTGAGTCCTAATCTGCAAAAAGAAGCGATGTCAACAATCAGAAACCGATTAAATTTTTGAAATTTAATCAAAATCAAAGGGTTTTTCAATGGAAGATGTATATTACCACTATTTTTTACTGTAAGAGAAACTACTAGAACAATATCTTTGTATATGGTGGAGACCGTAATGAGCAGGAAAAACAGAGGAGTGTGTAGGGTAAAAGTGGTGCAAAGGAAGCCCTCTGTGTCGTTAACACCAAAACTATAAATACATTTTTGTGAAAAAAACCATCACCTCTAAAAATGTAAAACTAATTAAATAGTTGATGGCGGATAGAAAATCACAGGGATGCTATGCACTTAAAAGGAAATACCAGTATAAATCCCTCACTAGTCAATTTTATGAGGTTTATTGAATGAATGATTGACAACAATATGGGTTAAGAGCCCAAAACAAGTAGAAATATCACCTCCAATAAATAAATACAGGAGCAGGAGGTTTGTGCTTCCAAAATCACAAAATTTATAAGCTTTGCACCAAATAGAGGGAGGTTGCAACCATATACATGGGGCTTCATCATTTCGAACATACAAAAATGCATGGAGAATTTTCTCTAGAGTAATACTGAAAGAAAACAATGACATCATTATTCATAAGCAAAGCTTAAGTTATCGTAGTTTATTTGAAGAATGAACTGTGGGATTTGGGCCATAAAGAAAAACAAATATCTAGGAAATGCAAATTTCAAAATTAAATGAAAAGGTTTATGCATGGGGTATTATCATATCAGACAAATTAAAGCAAATATTCCCAAAGGAGTTCAATTTCAATCTAGTACACAATAAACAAAATAATATGGACAGAACTAAAATTGAAGGGAAAAAGAAAACCACTACAACCTCATAAAAAATAGAGAAAACCTCAAATATTTGTCTAAGATAATAAATCAAACAATATTCTGTTAAAGGTTGGCACAAGACATTGTTAATACTAACATCCTAAGTATAAAGAGTAGGAATTGTCTTTCAAAGTCCTTGCAAACACTTATAAATGAATTTTTGAAAATAAAAATACTAATGTGTCAACAGTGGCTTGTGAGGTCATTCAAAGTAGGTATCTATATAACCCCCACTAGGGTTCATGCACTTCCAAGTGACAAGGTAGTGCTTGTGCTTGTTCTTGTGGATTTGCAGCATGGCATGCAACAGCAATTGGGGCCAGGTGGACACTAAAACACATGACTTAAAGTTACAATAAACCAAATCAATCTTAAGCAATCTCCTAATGTCTAATATCCTAGCATTTCAAATCACTTTAGAGTAGGCGAATGTTTGGGATAAGGGTAAATTTCATGGAAGTGCCAATCCCCCCTTGTTGTGGCAACTTTAGATGAATTGAAGGGCACTTGAAATATGTATTCAGTGGTCCACCCCTTGACAGTGCCTGTATAGGAAGGATGCTTGTGACGCCATCCCTCTTTAGGCCAGTTATAATGCTTCTCAAGTTACAAACTAAAATAACTTACAAAATTGGGCTGAGATCAACATTAATTCTTCCCCTCCATCTCAGCTATATTAATTTCACATGCATATATATTTATATATCCTCTTAACCATTGACACAAACAATGAGGTTATGATGAAAATCATAATACATCTCAAATTGCAATCTTTGTCAATGCAGTACAAGGGAAAAACTCAAAACCAACTACCTGTAGATATCAGTTTCTTATCAAAATGCCAGATTGGGGCATTTGGCATGGCACCAATGTCATTGGTACAAATTCAATATGTGGAACTCAATTTGGAGTTGTGGCAATGCATTGGCACAATAGGTGTAGGATTTAACTCAAGAGAAACTACCTATGGACATGGGTCCTTTCGGCACTTTACTAGGGTCATTGGTAGAAATTCAACCATAGAAACTCCATTTGGAGAAGTCATGATGCAAAGGGTCATTGGTAGAATATCGACCTATAGAACTCCATTTGGAGTTATGGCAATGCATAGGCACAGTGGCTGTGGGGTTGTTAGAATTTTAATAGGGCATTCAGCAAGGTACCCACATCATTGGTAGAAATTCAATCTAGGAAGGTGTATGTGGTGTTGTCATGACGCAAAGGCACTATGGTGGATGGAACTCAAGAGAAACTACCTATAGATATGAATCTGGGTTAATTACCAAAATGCCAGACATATGGTTATTATTGATGTTTAAGCAATATTTCAACATTGGATATATAGTATATGGACATCATATTGAAATCTTGTGGGTTTGGGGCAGAAGATGTGTTCTAAAATCTCTAAACAACAACAAGGATCTGTCGTTAGGCTTGTAAACCTACAGCTGGACAAACATATTGGTTGTGAATACAGTTGGTTCTTAAGCACAAGCTGTGTCCTAGTCTCTAGACATACTAGGGGGACAGTGTTGGCCACCATTGTAACTCCCGCTGATACAACATGTGAGTATTATAGCATTAGAAAGAACTTGAACATGGAATTGGACACTACATACCTTGAGTATATTGGAGACACCCTTAGGAAACCTAAAACTAGCCTATCGATCGTCTTGTCACTGTAGTGCATGGAAAACAACATTTAGGAAATTTACTCTTTACATACTTGGGTAGTCAGGTAATGTGGCCAAGGGTATGGTTGATCCTCCTTGGTTAGTGCAATAAGGGATTGGGTCAAGCATTATTGTTGGACCCCGCATGTAAATAGAAGATCAACAGTAGCATGATGCTCCTTTCTTCCTAAGGCAAAGTCTGTGGGGTAATCCTTGTCCATAATCTCATACACATGCTTAAGCTTTTACATTTGCATCTATCATTAATATTTTAATCTTCTTGGTAGCCAAATATTCACACACCCACTTTCCTAAATTTACATTGAACATCACCCGTTTAGAGGAATATTACTTGTGAAAGATAGCAACTATTGGTTAGTATTAAGGAAATTCCTGGGTTTCCTTTCGGCAGTGACACATTGGGAGGGACATCCTGTTGTTTTGTCGGATTAGTAGCTGGTTTTCCTTGCGATCATTTGGAAGCTAGGTTGTGCAACAACAAGGATTAACTCTAGATAAGGCTACATAAGAAGCAGTAATCCAAGATTGCCAATTGAAATGCCAAGCAAATAGAACAACAAGGATGATGATATACAGGGTAAAGGTCTTGAAATCATCACACACTAGAGTGACCACCATGATGAATATTTATAGGATGGGGACTGGACTATAGCTATCCACTCACCCCATGTATATCTTAACAAGTAATTTTCTGCCTTCCTACAATCTTGATCCCCTTCACTTTTGTTAAGGTGACCACCATGAAGATGTAACACTCTGTCCCATAAGCCAATAAGGTATCACATACATTTAATAAAAAATATATTTCTATCTCTCTTCTATGTGAGAGTGACCACTTTAAACTTTGGTATCAAGGATGCATTAGATAATCACATATATTATTAGAACATCGTTGAAAAAAGATCTAAGGCACTATCAACCACAGTTATTGGTTCTTCATCGCATTATAGGATACCTTTTGCAACTTCTGTTGGGATCCTTCCTATCAATCCACCCTCTTTAGCAAACCGAGATAAAGTTTGTTCATATACCTGCAAATAAAAAGTGCACTTCATATCCATATAGTGTATCCATGGCTTAAGCACCCATTAGCCAAAGGAAACAAATATACAAATTCCAAATGATGAATATAATAAATAAGTACTTCCTTAAGGCCTCAATCACAAGTTCTGCTATATGCCCTACATATATCAAAACCACAAACACAATAATTTGATTTGATAAGTTGTGTTTCCATTCCAAATCTCATCGCTCCAAGGCCAATGAAACCAATATGCTCCACTGCATTGGAAATGGAAATAATTTCTTGTGCAATCTATTTGGGAGAATAACCTTCATCTTGCAATGCAACATTGACACCTATTGTCCTTTGCCAAATCTATAGAAATTCAAGGTAATAGAATAATACACACACATTAATTATTAATTAGGCATATCAAGAATGGTTGCTTCAAGCATCTTTAAAAACTTTCAAGTAAAAGTGGATGATTTGAACCACAAGACAATGTTTATAGTAGGAATTCCTTGTGAGTGTGCATCAACAATCTAAGCTTATTTTACAAGAATTACCTTGACAACTGCAGCATCAGCTTCCTCACCATATCCACAAGCAGAGCCTGCCAATATTTCAGAAAAAAAATAGTTTGCACGGAGCAAACTATTAACTTCTAACAGGTGTTTCAAAAATTAAAGAAATATTTCTTTCTACAAATTAGCATTGGTGTAATTTCAATGCATCAATAAGGCACTTATCTATGGAAATACCATGAATAAACTGTTGATGTGCTATAGCAATCAGAGGAAGAGGAAAAGGTAGTGACTTGGCTTCATCCAACACAATTCCCTGGATTCACATAAAGGCATCGGGTAAGAACAATACTATTTTCTTTCCAAAGAAGAATCCAGATACAACATAAACTAAAGTAAAGGCATTCTATTTGTCCACAATATATTTTTAATCCCTTTAGTATCTGTGATTTTGCTAGGAATTTTTCTAAACAATGAAATTGATTACTAAGAACATATTTCTTTTCTTGATATTGCCATTTACTTACCATTCGATCCTCTTTTCACTTCTTGTGCAGCTCAGGTTAGCAAGTTTATGATTTAAAGGAAATGTTGGCATTGGTTTTGCTAGTGTCAAATCCCCTGTCTTGATATTTCAATTTCTTCTACTAGAAATAACACTCCAAAACTTTCCAAGCAATGCACAAGGATTAGGAATTGAAATTTATAGTATGTCCTCTAAAGACAAAAGAAGGTCAAAGGTACTTGACAATACATCCAGTATTTATAGCCAAGTAAAAAAGGTGGTGCAAGAAGAATCCTCTAAAAGGAAAAGCAAGTACAAAAAAGCAGCATGAAACGACATTAAACATCCAAGTGGTTTATACCAAAAAGGTAGACCATAGAAAGTGAATAAGAGCTAGCAAAGAAAATAGCCTGAGAATAAGGTGCAGCTACCTCTATGGAAGGAGGGAGTTAGCCTCGTTCATAATCTAAATTAGTACCATAGATATCAACACCAAGTGCTTACATAAAGTGCTTGTTGAATAATGTCCTCTAGTGAGTAGCCTATATTGATCGGGCCATATTGCTTAATGTTGAAATATTGCATATAATGTTGAAATATTGCTTAAACATCATGTGCTATCTACAGTCAATATTCTTGTCAAATATGATATGTGAGGAGTGATGGGTGGTTTAGTTGAAGTCTTTCACTGCCATCATACCCAGTTCCTATCATTTACTTATGCACTATCAAATATGAAATATCTAAAGCATCCAAGAGGACAGTATGATGGTGCCACTTCACAGGTCTGTTAATAATGTTAAAATCTGATTTAGTTACCTAATTATATTATGTTGTTACAATTGGTTAAAAGTAGAACCACATTCATTTATTTGTATGCTATGTATTTGGAAATAAATACCATCTATGGTCTCTGATTATAACAGTTTGGGAATATTCTTGTTAGATTCTTGAAATGTAATTTTGTTTTGTGGTGTAATTTTGTTTTGAAAAGTATGGTATTTGAAGATACCCAGTAGTGTTGGATACCTAGTATTAAGTTACTGACATAGGAACAGTATCCCTTACAGACTTTATTTGACCAGAGACATAAGACCATAACATATTGATGAATTCTAAAACATTGGCAGTGTATACTCTTACTTCTTATACAAGTGGTATTCAGTGTTCTAGAGACCCCTTATAGCTTGATTCCATCTTATTATAAGCTAAGATGTTAGGTCCAAACAATATGTAGCATGAATGTCTGCCTTTCTGGTTTAAGAGTCGGGACAAACTAATTAGAAACTGATTGTTTAAGAAAAGCCTGTCTGTGGCACTATCGCCCTCCTCTTCAAGAACTATGTTAAAAGTCTAAATGTGATAATTTCAACTTCTGACATAACAGATGAAAAACACAACTGCAGTAGTTTAGCCAGATGAAATGAAAATAAATTTTTATTAATTCCCATGAATGACTAAAATAAGTCAATGGGACTGGAAAGAACAACCTTTGACAATAGCAATAAGGAATGCCCATAGCATCTCCTAGGCAGTTATAAAATATACAATTAAGTGAGTGATATTTCATTTTGAGTGTGATGCCTAAAAGATATTAGTAAAAGAATTGTTAAAAACATATGTGAGACAGCAGTGCAAAAGTATCAATTCGTATTTGAGTATTTTATGTAGACTAGTTCCTAAACAGAGAACACTCGGACTCTTCTTTTTCCATCCCCATCTTATTTCCCAGTAAGACCAAGGTGGTCTGTTGTAACCATCATGGACTAAAAAAGAGCGAGTTTATTTATTCTTGAAAATGTCAGTAAGTTGTTGGAGAAACTAGGTCTGGTATCTCATACTTGTACGTATGATTTTGTGTTGCAAGAGTATTGATACTCATTCTCCAAAATATTATTATTTAATATTACACACCTTACATATTATTTTTAGGTGTTATGGAGTAGTTCATCTTCCCTGTCTCATCGCGTAGTTTATGTAAACTAGTTGTGATGTTAATGATGTTCTTTTAAACTTTTCAATAAATACTTTTGTAAGGGTGTGTTGGTTTAATGAGATTTGGGTTGATTTGCATAGTCATTTACCTCACTTTTCAAGGGCATAATTTCAGGAATCCATTGGGTCTCAACGTATTTTTCCTTCAGGTATCATTTTAGTTTTTAACTTTTTAGATATGTTCAATCCAGAGGGAAGTTAGAAAATTACCCATCTGGTTATTTCATTTGTACCATCTTTAGTCCATCCTTACTTTAACCTATCAAGTTCTACACTTCTAGAATGCAATTACTCATACCCATTCATTTTAACACCTCATTCCTAATGACTTGATCTCAATTGTTGTCACATCAACTTAATGACTACTATAGAATAATGATCATATATTTTATCTTCAAGGTGTTTAAAATGCAAAGAATTTTCACATCGTTTGATTTTTTTCCAACTCTGTGCATCCATATAATGGGACAGGTTCAACTAAGATGCAAAAGAGTATCTTCTTTTTTTGCCCATAACCAAAATTTTGCATTCTACATTTGTCTTATATCCCAAAGCATGTTTTCCATCCCATGCTAATGGATTTTTCTATAATGTAGCTCCAATTGAGACTTATTGGGAATATGATCCAAAGATATATATATATTTTTGGAATCTTTCTTAGGTGTGTCCTTGAAAGAGATGTCTTGATATTCTGAGCATTTTGAGTTTATGATTATAATCTTAGTTTTCTGAATATTCATCTTATCCCACGGTCATAGATTCTACATTCAGAGGAACTGTGGTAAGGGGATTGTTTCTCTCAACAAGTTTCGAACCCTAAAGCAAGTTCAAAAGTTGGGCATATGTTGATTCAAGTTTCTGTTAATGCAAATTCCAGCATGCTTATGGCTAATTTCTCATGGATCTTCCACTATTCTTTATAGCTTGCTCCTTAGCTATTAATGGAATATAAATTGAATGAATGTTACACTAAATTAAAGATATGAATGTTGTAAGCGATGATGTAAAATTAGAAATTATAATACTAAGAACAATAATGCAAGTTCTGATTGAGAAAATATTGTTGAGACACTTGACACTTCCAGGTTGAGGGAGCAAGAAATCACTTTAGCTTTGGACGTGTTCATCTTTCTTAATACTTCAAGAGAGGCACAACAAGCATGTCAAATAGGAAATATAAGCATAAAAGATAGCCACTCGTTGGATTTTGTTTCTAAAACCAGGGATGTTATACTAACCTTAGGTAGGTGATCAACTCAGACAATCAAGCAATAAAATAAACAGCTAAAAAAAAGAGCTAATCATACATGAAAGGAAATCAATTCCATGTGAATGCATTTAAAGATAAAGAACTCACCCAAATTGTGTCATATTCATCTGCCATAATTCTCTTACCAACCATTGCTGTAGTAACTATCCCTTCTACATTACATGATTCCTTCTAATTGAAGTTTCAAATTCAATGGAGAAACCAAAATCTAACCTCTATCCATGTGTAATAATTGCAGAAGATCAATGGAAATTCCTATATTATGGAGATATCATATTAATTGGGCATCCATTATGTGGTTAATTTGATTAGTATTAAGATCTATAAATACTTCCTCCTAGAATATGAAGTCCATATTTTTCACCCAACTGATAATATTCCAATTTTCCAGCCATTGGTGTTGATAATATTCCAAATTTCCATTGGGTACCAAGCAAGAACTAAAAAGTAATTGCATGGAATGATTTGGTAGTGGAAGCCACCCTACCATCTAGGAAGTATATCCAAAACCACCATCAGTAGCAGGAGGTTAAGCAGTCTCTCCATTGTTGAATAAGCAGTGGATTCAGTTGGTTTAGCAGTGGCAGATCCAGTTATCGTTGTTCCAGCAATGTAAAAAATGACATGAAGAGATATAATCATTTAGAACGTAAAACCCTCATATTTCACTCCCTAAAAAATTACATAATGGCTCGCAGAGTAAACAAACACATGGTTGAAGGAGCAAATTTGAAATTGGATCTACAGAACAAGGGAAGTGAAGTATATGCCTCAAACCTTTCATTGGATTATGCCAGCCAGAAATATGACAGTAGCCAGGGGCATGTGCTATGAATGAACCACCCCCTGAAACTTGGGGGTTTCCAGAACCAGAAAACTCTAGACCAGAAATGCACTAGTGAGATGAGTGTGGTTACACAATATCCCCCCTATTTTTTGAGAAAATTCTTCCATAATCTTATAGCAATTGCACTCATATTTAACCTGATAGCATTATTAGCCATTTAGTTAGGCCAGCACTACCAGCAAATGAGTACACACGGATTTAACCCGATCGATCAGAGTTTTCATAGTTTCTAGATAAAGACCCAAAACCACCAATAGCCATGGGAGATGTATTTTACCGAGTGAAAGAAACACCAATAGCATAGGTAGAGCCATTTCAAAGTGCAGCACCACCAGATTGAGCAGTCAATCCAACAGTTTCTTTAGTCTATTCTTTTGGTTATGTTGTTTATTTAGGAGGTTTAGCCCTTCTCCTCCTTTGTCGGGAAGGATCTCTACACCTTTATTTAGCCCTTTATTATCCATATTTATAGCCATAGATTGCTCCATCCCATAAGGAGTTGGCCCTATCACTGTTGTATTTAAATTGAAGCATTTGGACCAAGTCAATTTATTAAACAACCAGATGAATAGCACGACCTTTCCATAATCTATTGACCACTAATCTGTAGCCTATATCATATTAGCCAAAAAGATTGTCGTGGTGAGAGTTTAGTTAGAGTAGTTTTCTTAACATTTCCCTAACTACACTTTTTACATCACTTATAAGCATCTAAGGAGAGTGGGATCAGGAACTACCATACTAGATAATATAAATACCCTATTGATTGGGTCGTTACACTAAAGTAATTGGAATTCTCTCTATTCCCATAATCTAAATAAAGGCAGTATGGTAGGTGTCAATGCTGGTCAGAATGATGGGAATGCCCCTCATGCTTATACCTTTTATGAACTTTTTAGTGCTACTGCTCCGAATCATGCCCTGCCAACTAAGGAAACTGGATATTCTCCTAGTTAGGCTACTAGATATTTTACTGGGAGGCCTTATTATGATAGTCCAAGTGCTGATGCGGATGTTGGGATTTTTAGGACGAATGATTTTATGACAAATGAACCGCAACATTAGATTTTACTAGGTGTGATGATAACAAACTGGGTGATTCATAATTAAAATATAGAAACATTCAGGTTCATGAGCCTTGGTATGCTCCGAACCTAGATTACCTTCATCAAAAAGTACAAAACTTAATTCTTTTATCAGGGGAAGGGTTCGAACGAGAAAATATGCTATTGAACCATTTTTGGGTAAGATTAAAAATAGTGGCCCAGGGGAGCACCTAAGTTTGATGCTACTCAACATAAATCAATTTGAACAAAACCCTTAGCTTACTAGATTCACCGGGTGTATCCTCAAACAGTTGGCCCTTGCATCTAGGTGATAAATATAGGCATTAAAGGTAGATGCTAAGGTTATTCAAAACTTCAAAACCTAGTCCAAAGTATCTGTTAATAATGGTTTTAATAATACCACAAAGATTTAAATTGAAAGAAACACTAGCACCTTCAAAAAATGCACAAAAAATATTGATATTATAAGAACTGAATAATAGATACAAACTTCCATAAAAACTTCCACTATAGTTCCTAATTATGAAACAATTTTAATCTCAGAAACAATACAATACGATTATCGCTATTTGAGATTTGATTTGTGTTCTCAAGGATTGATACAGACCTTACTCTCCAACTTGCACTCTTCCTCTCCAACTTGCACTCCATTCCAAATGCTCAAAGCCTCCTAAGTGTTTATGTTGATGTTCTGCATTGATCTTTTGCAGAAAAGTTGTGGTAAATATAGAATCTCACCATGTGGGTTGGATTTGAAATTAGGCGTCTTCAACATATTTTTATGACATTAGTTGGATTAAGTTTAGGTACAACCAATTCTCAATTGGGTGGGGATGATTTTCCCCTTTCTCCGACTAATTTTTATAGCTATGAATCTTCACAGAATTTCAAAATGCTTATAAACACTGCTAGATCTTATAGTGAGTGTTGGGTTTTAGTGTAACCTGATTTCATTTATGCCCTTAAAATTGCCCAACGAACAACAGAAATTACAAATTTTATAGGTTAACCAGAAATTCAAAATAGTCCCCTGATCAAACGACTCCATTTACAATTATTAGCACCCACAGTTTTGTTCCTTGTATTCGGGATCACCCACACTGACATACAAAAACCCCACTGTCAGGTCTTGAATCCCAAAAATCACCCACATAGAAAAACCCCATTTCAGCCAGGAATACATTGAAAACCCTCCCATTAAATCTCCAATTGGCTTATCAGATCATGAATCCCCAAGATCATACCGACATACAAAACCGCCCTCCTACACTACAACACTTATGCAAAAATTCCACCACTAGAGAATATCTGAGGAAGAAAGCATATACTCACCAAGAGATATCTGCTTGGGACATTTATCCTTACAAAAAAAAATAGAATAAAAGAATTGAGCTGGAATATGGGTGCTTTAACCCTCAAAAGACTACAAGTTCAAACTAATCACATGGTCTGATTGCACGAATCCTGCGCGTTTTTCTTTGATCTTTTTTTTTTCCCTAACCCAACAAGGAAAAATAGTATTTCATATGCTTATGAATCTTGTCAATGCCTTGGAATACTTACCCTTGTCTCTTTACACATTCTAAATTAGAGAATCTATCTTCTTCCACCAAAAACCCTCACTCACAAGCACAAAAGCAATCAATAATAAAAACAAAGCGATCTGCTTTGATTCCTGTCAGCCCCATTTCGTTAAAGAGTTCCAAATCTTCTTCCGTGCATCCAACCATTCCATAAGGTGCATTCTTGCATCCAACCCTTCCATAAGCTACATTTATCACCATCCACCATACATCTCAGATATTTGATCAAAGCTCTTAATTCGGTCGCATTTTGTGAATGGAGAATTTTTCCCTCTTTCTTTATTTTATCTTTTGTTCTTTTTGTTTATTTGTCTTTTCTCTTTTATAATGGAACACTTTTTTATTTATTTTTATTTTATTTTATATTTTAAGTAAATTAAAAATATTTTAAAATGTGAAACCTTTTCATCAAAATATTATTTTCATTTATTTAGTTGTTTTTATTTTTATTTTGTATTTATGTTTAACAGGTTACTATAAATATTACATAGAAAATTGACATAATATTTAAATATTATCATATTCTATATTATATATATTATAATACTATAAATTAACTCATTGGATGGGGTGATGGTGCAAGAAAACAAACAGATCAGCGGTGATGAGACAACCATTTACACTGAGACAAGGTATGAGACATATGGAAATTTAATAGGCCTCCAATCTGAATGCCTAAAACTGCTAGGCCAACGTGAACATTAACTATCATTTATGGAGAATGAACTAGGCACAATCATGACAGCAACAATACCAATGCCTTAAAATTCTGTGCAGTAGAGTCATTTTAGTTTCATCTATAGAGAGAGAAAGGTGGACTTAGGAACTGAGCAGAGAGATTGCACAATCTGAAACAAGATTTATCAATGCATTGTTGTTGTAGACATGGTAAGGTAGATCTAGGGTTCTTTTTTTTAGTTTAATAAAAAAAATATCATTGATTTTTTATGCAAACAGGTACTTGTGGAAATTTTGACCTTTTGAACATAGTCGTGATGAGAAGACTACCAAATAGGTAAAACCAATGAATTAATGGAGGATGCAAACTTGGTGAATTTCATTAATAAGACTTAAAATACTCTTGCTTGTTGAAACTTCAATTGACTGTCGAAAGGGTCAAACTATCATGGTTTTTGTCAAATGAGATGTGGAAATCGCCAGGGTGATGAGTTAAATGTGATGGTATAAAAAACAAGACATGAAAATGCACAGTGCAAGAAACGAGAAATATTTGAAACTCGACTTTGCCTCTGCATTAGATTTCTTTAAAGAAAAAAATGTTGCCAAGTGACACATGGGGTTGGATCTCTAAAGATCGAGGTGCATGGCACCAATATTACTAATAGAAGGTAGACAATTTACAAAATTTACACTTCATTGTCAAATTTGCAATTTTCCATGACACAATTAAAAATGACTAACATAAAGGACTAATTCATAGTCTTCTAACTAGTCATTCTTATGTCATCACTAAATTATGCTATTCATTTTTAAATCTATCACTTATTATCTAGTCATATTTGTTGACTAGTGACTAAATTAGTTGTTAATTTTAGTCATTTATAGTTGGGTCAATCAAAATTGCTCATATTTAGTAGTAAATCACTTGAGAAACCTGTGGTGACTAGAATTTTTAGTCACCTAGTAGCTAATTCCTCATTTTGTACTAGTGTTTTAGGGACTGATAGATGGGCCTCCAGAAGGCATATTTGTTTCAATCTCTCTAATATCGGAATATATGCAGACATCATATATTGACAATATGTAATTTTGTACCTCTATTCTTGGAGACAATAAAATTATGTTTTTTTCTCTAGAAAATAAAGAAAAAACTTGTTCAGGAGAAAAAGCATATGTCCTTAAGAAAAAAGACCTCAAAGAGGACACAAAGAGGAGAACAAATAGTGGTGTGCAACTACTCATTGGAAATCCAACATAATGCTCTTCTCAACACCCCAAAGAGAATTGCAAATTGATATAGTATGCAACATATATGGCCAAAACTCTGAGACCTTTTGAGATTACAATTTGGAAAAATAAATCAATCCAATAAGATACAAACAAAGGTTCTAATATACTCTTTTTTAAAAATATTTTATTATAAAATGTCAATAATCAATCCTAAGTAGGAGTACGAAGGTCGCCCTTTCAACAATTGGTTAAGTTACTAATTCTCCTATGTCAAAATACTATGTAAAGAGAGATGCAAAAACATATTCTAGATCGTGTTGAGGATAGTGGCATGAGAGAAATCCCTCCATTGGTTGTAGTGTGCTCTATCCTCAAGGAAGAAGATCTCAAAGAGTAGAACAAATGGTGGTGTGCAAATACTCATTGGAAGGCCAACATTTACATCAAAGATCAGCATGGAAGCATATTGCTTTAATCAGTGACATTTGGAACGTAAAATAGAGAATAATAATAATTACATCATCCTATATCGTGTCACAGTCGTTTGACTTGTCTTCAAGTACTGGTTCAGATGCACCCAAAGGCACTTTCATTTCAGATGGCCCAATGTCCACATTTTCTACATCCGCAAGTCTGTGAAGATCCATTGGATTGATTGCATCTGCAAAAATGAATTATTATCAATAACTAACTGAGATGGTTGTTCAATTGCTGCCTCATAATCTAGAGTGACTTCTGTTGAAACCTGGTTACCAGCTATACTAGGCTCTGACGATGAATGTGAACTTTTCATGGCTAGGAAACCATTCTCGGAACTAGTTTTTGGACGTCCATATTCAAGGTTTTTTGGACTTTGGGAAGCACTTAAAATATTATCCATAGCATTTATGTTTTCCTGTAATGTAGTAACTATTGGCTTGTTAGATGAAGGGAACCCTGTTTGGCTGGATGCACATGATGGAACAAGATCTTTCCCTTTCTGACACCTTGAGTCTGATTCGCTCACATTTGTCGTCTTAAGGTAATTTGCACTAAAATGATCTTGTGTTACCAAAATAAAGGATGATGAAACCACTTCCTATGATATGTTTCCTTCAACAATATATCTGTTCTGAGTTTCCTTTTGCATAGGTGAACTAGCCAGAGGGAGATCTACTGGGCCAGACCTGACTAAGAACTTCATGGATTCTGTATAAGGTATGTTTGACAATTTTTCTAGATGAGAATCTGTACATACATCTACAGATTGGAGGTTGGAATTTGTAGATATCCTAGAAATATCAGTAGCATGGTCTTGCAAAGCCAATGTTCCCTGCTCCGAGGCTAATTTGACCTCATCAATGAAATCTATAGTTCCACCTGAGTCCACCTGCTTAACAACCATGCTAGTTATTCCTTTCAAACATGCAAAAATTTGTATCTAATAAATTCTTAGTCAATTTGAAAATATTATCTATTGGATTGCATACCTTTTCTTGTGTACTCTGATTACCCATGACAAAGTTAATTTACTTACATTTAATATTGCATGAATCATCATTGTTTTGCATTTCTAATATATTTTCTTTGTGCTCACTGGAAATAACATGTATATCTAGACTAGAATCTAGTACCAAATCAGGTGAGATGTAAATAGTTTCTCCCAACTGTCCATTTGATTTAATTTCAATTTGACTTGTTCGGCCTACCTTACTTGTCAAAACATTAGAACACATATCTAAGTTTTATTTTTCCATGCTCTAAGTAGCACAAGGATTTTTTAAGTCTATCTCATTTCCAACATTTTCTTTTCTCAAAGGCATCTTCTTAGCAAGGTCAACAGTCTCATTCATATCAATATCATCACAACAATCCTGGGCATTCAAGTCAGTAATTGGGGATATGTCCTTTGATCGTAAAACATTCAAATAAATTCCCACATCTGATTCACAAGGTAGAGAACCACCCTCTGATGATTTTTTGAGGTTCTTAAGAAGAATAGCATTCCACATGATTCCCTTCTGGATGCACTCAACATGAACTAAGATTTTCCTTACAATATGGTGGTGAGGAATCTATACGCACAACAACCTTTTCACTTTCTCCAATCATATTTTCATGATATGATTTCCATGTTTCATGATCATAATCTGAAGTGTTATTGGACAAGTCTCGAGTATTCAATTTAAATTCCCTTGGTCTCTTTAACTTATCATGACTTCTTCTGCTGACACTAACAACAGTTTCTTCAATTTCATTAAAATCCTTTTTAGAATAATTTATTGTATTGCCTTTATCAGACATGTCCTTTCCTATTCTCTTTCCATTTGATGGTATGTGATATGACTTATCACCACAAGAAACATAAAGGAACCACCTCCATGAGGAACCCTCATCCTAATGACCTCCTTTGCTTCATCACTCTATAACCTCTAGTGAAACTACCACATCACTCTCCATCTCAATGTCCTTGAATTGGTACTCCAATATATTGATTGGAAATAAAGCCTATTGATCAAATTCTTATGGTCCTATACTTTTGTGGCCAAGGACAAGTTGACCTCACTAGTGACACCCACTATGTGGACCTCATATACTGTAATTTGTGTTGCACCCACTAGTGATGTCAATTCTGTCATGTACTAGAATACCCAAGTCAACAACAATGTACCATGACTCAAAAATTACATTCCATCATTGTGCATAAGATATGATGGATTTATTCTTCCCACAACCACTAGTGATGTCAATTATGTCATGTTCTCAAATACCCAAGTCAACAAGAATGTACCATGAATTATAACTTAGAATCCATCATTATGCATAAGATATGGTGGGGATGTATTCTGCCCAATTATGCCTCGTTCCTAGTGCACAAGTTCCCAGCCTAATCCACTACTTGATAGGTATGCTACCAGTACTCTAGTTTTTTCACAATGGTAGCAACCATACACATTTCCATAGAAATTTGGGAAATATCTCAACTCCATATTCTCCTAAATGAAGTATATTTGTAAAACACGATATGCACAAAATGAAGCTTTACAACACAAGTATTAATCTATTACAACAAACTACTAACCACCAACCCATTTTCAATCCTAGGGTCAAATAAATTTAATATACTAAGCAAATACAAAACAATGACCTATAAGTGTGACTAAACTTTGGAATAATGCGACCATTGTTGCAAACTTTAAATTACACTATATCTCAGGGATAGCTTCTAATTAGCTCCAATCATGGACTTGATCAAACTTTGAATCCTTCCAATATTATTTACCCCTCATCATACACTTAAGGGTTGAGGGAATCTCAATTGAAACAATTAAGAACAAGAAAAATAGATGATTTTGGGAACAAAAAACAATGGATAAGTTTAGATATGAATTCATGGATTTTTAGCAACGAGAAACAAAATTCTTACAAATTGTTTGCTTGCAAGAACAAGTGTTCTATACAAAAAGGTCAAAAAGAGACCATAAAGGAACTGAAAAGTAGGAATATGTCAAGCTCAATTCAGAAAAGAAACATTCCAAATTCATCCAATTGAGTTTGGCATATCAGTTGATGTGGTCCATTTACTTTCCTACAACATGACTGAATCTTATTATTTGACTTTTAGATCGACATTTTGTTTTGCAAATGCAAATTTTATTCTAGATTTTGTGATCTTTTTCTACTTAAATTTGCATAGATCAGTGGGTATCTTCACCATATGAAAATTAAGGAATTTCAATTGACAATTTTGTTTTGTTTTTCTTTGGAAACTATAGAAAATTGATTTAGTTCTCCAAGGATATTAGAATTTTTTCTCTAACAGTAACAATTTCATAATATAGTGAACCAGAAGGATTGGTAACTTGGTCCACAATAATCAGCTATAACATCTACCTGATATTTACAAAATAATTAGTCAAAATGCATGATCATAAGGAAAAATCAATTACTTAAAACCATAGCGCACCTGGTGCAAGCGGCCTCCTTCAATTTTTTTCCTATTCACTTCTCAGTTGTATTCGGTAGCACTCTTTTGAGCTACCTTTTATTTCCTCAATAACATGTCCTTAATGCACCTCATCATTAAAAAATGTAAAAATAAAGTGAAAACTGCTATAATTGAGGATCATAATAAAAATAAGTTCTCTCTTTCAAGGAGTTCTCCAATATTTAACCATATCCTCTAAACTTAACAGTCTCAAAATGATATTAACCAAAAGAAACTCTCCACCAAATACTTCCTACATAAACTAGTGTTATAGCTGATTTTACCGCACCAGGTGAATCACACTTATATGGCCTTCCCCTGTCCCTCTGTAGACTCCTTAGACCCCTTGGACCATTTTTTGTCCTTTCATGTTTCCTAGACCATCCCTATAAACATGTGAAAATTGATATACGTGACTTTTAAACCCCTTATCGCGTATATACGTGGGTTTGACCCCTAAAACCACGTACATCAGGATGTGTACAAAATCCAAATCCTTTTGGAGTTTTCCTTGACATGGATCCGATTCACTTGTCTCCTGGCCTTCCATATGCCTTGAGATCACTCGGATTCGACCTTTCATTACCCCATTGAAAATATATATAAGGAACTCTTTGGATACATTGAAGGCATAAGAGAATTGAGAGCAAAGAAACTATAGTCCATTGTTGCTAGAACTTGTGCTTGAGTCTACATCCCTTTGTCCCTTGGAGCACTTTGGTGTTCTTCCCAAGCTTTCCTTTTGCTTCTGAGCTTGCTATCGAGAGATTGAGTATTGAGGTGGTGGAGGCCCAAGTGGGGGATTCAGTTTCTCTGATTCACAAACATGCCAACAGAGGTTGCATTCATTGTAATCTATGATTTTATATTAATAGAAATATCTTTTCCTGTCCAATAATGTATGTTTGAATGAATATTTTATCCATGGATGATTTCAAATGCTTATACGTTGTTGATTATATATGCTAGAGTAGATCTAACACCAATATATAGTATGCTTGTCTTGTTTAGTTGTTGTTGAGGAAGTGATTCATCAATTCAAGCTGAAGTTGGAAAGCTCAATGGGGATCTACTTCAATCGTCCAGAATAAGGTACAAGGTCTGATCATTTAGTGTTAGATATTTGATTTCTCTTGCATATTGGAAAGGATTGATTTCTGGAATCAAGTTGTCTATTGTGGTACCCCAATCCATAGGAATTTCTCTCCATAATAGAATTGGTGACTCTTTTGGGGAGTTCCTAGTGCTTTTCCTTTGGGGGTTTTCTATCGGCATTCAATGACTTTGAATTGCTCTTTTTTCTCTGTTTCTGTGTCAGGTTTGGGGGCATGTTTGCCTGGTGCTATCTGATTGGTGTGAATTTTGTCTCAACTTGTCTATTTGCCTTTATTTGTATGCACCTTTCTTCCTGTACATGAGTTTTTAACTCACAGTTGCGTATATACGTGGGTTTCACTACTATATCCACGTACACACGCGGGTTTACTGCAAACAGTCGTGTATGCCCTTATTGTTTCCTTCTAGAGGAAGATTGATTGTTGCTGGATGAATTTGGATGATTGCTAAGTCTCCTTTGATACTGCTAGAGTCTGTATACACCTCTGTTTCTGACCAGAGACGTTTTTTTTACGGTAAAATTTCTTTTTCGAAGAATGTTCTTGTCATGGAATTTTTGTTTTTTTGTTTTGGGATTAGTGCATTAGATTTATTTTACCTTGGTACTTTGCTTGAGGTCTCCTTGACTGTGCTTGCAGAGTCTGGGGGTTGTATAACCATTATTTTTCTTTAGTATCTCATTTTTATTTCAAAAAATCCAAAAATATTTGATTATCATTATGCATTGCATCTTGCATTTTGCATAGTACTTGCACTAGATTTTCTTTGAAGTATTAGTCAGGATTTCATCTAGGAAATCTTGCATTTATCATTCAAAGAAAATTGTGCATTTCATGTAGTAGCATACTCTGTTTTTCATGGATACAATGCATTGCATTGATTGTTAGGTGTGCATTTTTCTTCATGTTGTGTCATAACGCCATTAGTTGCACGACCATCTACCTCTTTTGAGTAATAAACCCAATTAAAATCAACGCTTAATTAAAATGAACTACACTATTTGATTTGATAGGGTTCACCAACAAGATTAGGTTTTAGGGTCTTGGAATAGTTCATTGTGAGTAAATTCTCCAAGACCACTAAACAACAACATGTATGTGTCTGTCCAGGTGAGTGTGTGAAATTCCTTGGTATAATCAATGTTTCTTAGGATCATCCTCTCAAAATGGAGTTAAGCACGAGGCAGTGTGAGCAGTTATTGATTGGGATGACCCCTAGTCATAACTGAGTACCACCGGAGATATTTCCAGGATTGTATTCGTATCTGGGGGCTCTTTTGAGAGTTCCAGGCTTTGCTACCCTGCCCACATGGTCAATCCCGCCTATGACTGTCTGCCTGAGCATTGATTATATTGAGGTGACCTTAGTTGCCTTACCTAGGATATCGAGGGTGTACTCTACAAGGGTTATTCTGCGGGTGTCACAGCTAGGTTGGGGTTGGACAGCATAGTCTCTTTACACGTTGAAGCTGAGGGCCACAATAATTGGCTACATACCTCCACTTGTTGTGTATGGGAGTCTCAAGCCTCTCCTAGGCAAGACATACCTGGTTCATTCGAGAGCTCATTTATCCTACCCTTGATTGCTTGTGTTTGGATTTAGATTTTATTGGCGTATGCTCTATGCACGTTAGCTTGCCTAGGTTTTGCATAGTTAGAGAGTCTTTTTACATTTTTTGAGTCATTGTGGATTCAAGTACGGCACCTCACCATTTTCGTCATTTAACAGGACTTCCACCTTCTACATATCCTCCTCCTTTGGGAGAGGAAGATAGACAGTCCAGGCAGACTACTTCACAAATTTATTCACACACGATGGGAGACCATGTAGAAGGTATTCCTGAACCACCTTCTCCCATTCAAGTGGAAGATTGGGAGTTTACTCCTAACTATGATCCTTCACCTGATTTGACTGAGTTAGGTCTTGTAATTTCTGAGATAGGTACTTTTCATGATAGACTTGCTTACTCTAGTGTTGATCCCCCATTGACGCATCGTCGGTATGGAATGCTGGAAGATGATGAGACTTGTTTTGAACCCATGAGCACTAGTTATGGTAGTTATGGTATGTCTGGTTTCCCCACACATGATTTGGCATTTCATGTCGAGTCTGAGTTTGAGCCTAACACTATGCCTGGGGGCACTCTCATTACTTACCATGTGGAGAGGTTTGGGAGCACAAGTCACATTGTACCTTCCATCCCGGTGGTGGAAGCTACATCACATATTCCTGCTAGGCCCAGGGTTAGTGATCTTATTACAATACCAGATCTAAGACAAGTTACTATAGGGAACAACACATACATAATTTCACAGGTCCCTTCGTCCTTTGTCCCTAGTTCTTCGAATGTTCACCCTCCACCTCATTCATGTGGTCCTTCAGGCCGGAATGTTGCTACGATTCATGTCTGTACTGCTATTACTCGACCAGTTGTGTCTCAGGTTCAAGTACCGCCCGTTGTTTCAGGAGGTCATGTTCATACTTCTAGAGGTCATGTTACTACTTCTGGAGCATATATTCCTACTTCCAGAATGTATATTCCTACTTACGGAGTGTATCATGGGACATCTCATGCGATGACTTATGGACCTTATTATGGAACGTAGTATGGACAGGGTTCTTCACCTTATGGG
The DNA here is from genome assembly GCA_001517045.1 of Pseudotsuga menziesii. Classification (NCBI taxonomy): domain Eukaryota; kingdom Viridiplantae; phylum Streptophyta; class Pinopsida; order Pinales; family Pinaceae; genus Pseudotsuga; species Pseudotsuga menziesii. The sequence continues at coordinate 535,115 of LPNX011018165.1, forward strand.
TACAGGTATCAACAACCTGCTTATTCTCCAAATTACGACTTTGTAGCCCCAAATAGTCATGGTACACCACATTATGGTGCTTCTATGCCACCCTATATGGGTCAAATGGGAGGAGGGAACTATGGCCAAGACCATGGTGGTTATGGTAATCAGACCTATGTGAATCAGAACTATAAGGGAGCGTTCCATCGACCTACTCATCCTAGGCTCCCTGTCCTCGCAATGCTAAATCTTCCTGACTTGTCAATATTGACAAACGATACTGTATGTCATGACCCAGCTTGGCCAGATGTCCCTACTAAGCTTCACTCGGACATACCCAAATTCGAGGGAAAACCGGGAGAGTATCCAAGTGAACATGTTACTACCTTTCACCTATGGTGCTGTTGAAATTCCTTACACCAAGATTTGATCCGTTTAAGTCTGTTTCAACGCACCCTTACAGGTCTGCCGCAAAATGGTATATAGAGTTACCTAGGGGGGCATTCGCTTTGTTCGATGACCTAGTGATGAATTTTCTTAACCTCTTCTAGCTACTAGTGCATTATGATGTTGGTACAAAACTCTTGTCGACATTTCGGCAGGATAAAGACACACATATCTTGGACCATATCCAAGAGTGGCATAGACGGAAGAGGTTGATTCAAGCCTTTATACTGTTGGAATTCCTCCTCGAATGGTTCCTTAAGTTGTTATTTCCTTATATAGCGAAGGATGTTTCTACATCCAGAGTGAAAAATGAGGAACAAGCCATTTTTAGGGTGCATGAACTAGATTTGATTTATGCTCAATCTGGTTTGTTATATGAGATCATTCCCAATGCTCCAAATTCTAATTTCGACCCCAAAGTTAAACCTGGACCACATGCCGATGGAATTGTTGGTTGTGTGAGTGTTAAACCTGTGGATTCGGTTGTGAAATAGGTCAGTCAATTGTCAATCAACCAATTTGCTTTAGGACAAGCCATGGCTTCATCTCAACCCACCCAAATGGTGAGTGTGCTTTCGGTGCAATCGTCGGACCAAAAGGGTAACTAGCAACCCAGAAGGAATAAAAGGAAGGGTAAGAACAATCGTAAGGGTGGGAATAGGAATGAAAATGCTAATACTAATGACAAGAATGATCATAATGTTGGGGGGGAGAATAAATCTAAACGTAAGGTTAAATTTCCTTGCAAGTTGTGTAAGGACAATCACCTCACTTACTTGTGCCCTCGCATCAATGAAGCCTCGATATTTTTAGCACAGGGCCCAGCTGTGCTGACTAACCCTTTTCCTCAAAATCAAAAAATGAACTTGAGGACCCATGATCAGTCTGGTGGGGATCAAGATCTACCAGAGGGTAGTGTTCACGGTTGCATTAACATGGTGCATGCTACAAAGGTTGTGACCCATGTGAAGGACTATGGTTCGTCACAACCCAACCGAGGAAAGGAACCTAATCCACCAGGAACTCCTTTGCGTATTGAAAAACCTGTGGATAAACCTAAAGTTGCACCTTCCATTCCTAAGGGAGTCCTTAAGCATTCAGGGCACAATCCTAATGCCCGAGCCACCCAGAACTATTCTGTTGTCGAGGATTTGGGCCACACTCCTTGTGCAATGTCTGCACTAGAAGTACTTCAGAGTTGTCCTTCGCAAAGGAAGGCTTTGCTTTCTGCCCTTGGTGTGAATGATGATAATTCTTCCTCTGTGATTAAATTTGAAACCACAGGACTTCAGCCTTGCTTGCCTTACTATGTGCCTCTTTTGATTCATGTATAATGTCTCAACATGACCATCAATCACATTGTGATTAATGAAGGTGCCGCTGCTTTTGTGATGTCTTTATCATGTTGGAAGGGTTTAGGTTCCCCTGAGTTGTCTAAATCCAGTACCATGTTGACTGCGTTTGATGGGAGATCGTTTAGACCACATGGGATCCTTCCTTCCCTTAAGGTCCATTTTAGAGGGAAGACCGTTGTGATAGAGGTTGAGGTGGTTAATGCGCCCCTTGACTACAATCTCTTGCTGGGTAGGAATTGGATGTACAGTATGCAAGCTGTAGCTTCTTCACTATTTCATGTTGTATGCTTTCCATTTAATGGAAAGATAGTTACGATTGATCAAACATCATTCAAGAATCCATCATTTACAGCATCTTTGGGAGCTTCGATCCCAATTGTAGAGCACTCTCATCCGACAACTGGGAGTGTGGGTGTGGGCATGTATCCATCCCTCATGGGAATTTTTAGTTGTCCTGCACCTATCCTTATGATAGGGTCTAGTTCTGGTGAGGCTTCGACATCTGTGAGATCAGTGTCTTTTCGCATGAGTCATATGGAAGATCCTTGGATTCTTCCTACACCGAATACTTCGTGTGAGCCCATTGTGATGGACGTGTCATTTCCTGGAACTATGGTAGCTTATCAAGCTAATATTGGGTGTGCTGCAGAGCCTAGTCCTTCCTCTTCATGGGCGGAGGAAGAGGACCCATATGTGCTACTTGCATGGGCAGTTCAGTCTTCTCATGTGCATGACTGCCTTGATAGTGTTTTTCCTTCAGATGAAGCAATTATTGAGGCCATGTCAGGGGTTGAGCCACCTTGGGAAGAGTTGCATCATAGATCTTATTTTCTTCCTGAGCTTGACCGCTTGGAGCATGAGGACTTTAGGGAGGTTCTTAGTGAGAGAATTGGCAGTCCCATGGTTCCATTAAGCTCTCCTGGTCCAATGGCTGATGGGAACATGGAAAATATATCTCCAACAATTCCTATCAATATCTCTCATGATCCTGGAAGGATAGAGAATGTCTATATTGGGGCAGAATGTTCCCATGCTGAGATTCAAGAATACACCAAGCTGTTTAAAGAATTTCGTAGTAATGCCCCGGTTTTGACCCCGTTACATTAGATGTATATGATGTGTATATTGTAAATGATCATGGTGTGGAGTTAAAGGCCAAGGCCCCACCATTGATCGGTCACGTTATGTTTAGGATTTAAATTTGTCACCGATGGTATATCGGGGCATGCGGCATATATTATGTTGGTCATCATGTAAATATGCATCATAATTAATTAAATGAACCCGACCAGCTACGATCGCGGCAACTAAATCGAAAAGGGGCATTATTTTCACAAGGATAAGGGTGGGGAAATTTTTCAACCTTGGCCAATGAGGGAAAATACCCATGTGTTCGTTTCCTTTTGTCTCACCCAACCACTGCAATTAATAATTTCTGCTGGTAGCTAAGGGAAGTTATGGCAGTTAATTTTTTTGGGAGTGGGGTGGCAGAACTGTCAGTCCATGCCTCCATGCACACTCCACCCATAATTGAATTTTGAATGGAAAGGAAAAAAAAAATGCACTCTTCACCCATGCAGATTTTTCTTCCTCTCTCCACGAGTTGTTGAACACCCACACACTAAAATTTCGCGTCCTTCCTGTTGTTTGTTCATCCATGGGAAAAAACGGAGCTGTTTTTCCTCACGCAGGACCTCCATTATCTGTTCCTTTCCTCACTGGGTCGGATTGCTTCCTCACGCATAGGAATTTTCCTGGTTTCTAGCTGATACAGCGAGCTGAGAACTGTGCATTCTCACCCATGATTTCCTGAAAAGAGCCATTCACATCCTCAGCTGTATGTTCTCCTTATAGACCGGTATGTTTGTGTAATTTCCATCATTTTAATGCTAAGATTGGAACTATTGTCCCCCCCCATGTTTGCTATTTAGCTGGGACTGTGTAATTCGAATATTGGGAGTCGTTTTGGCCACGAGAGGGCCAAGAACGACTCAGAAATTGTTTTCCCTATTTAAGCTGTGACAGCTAAATTAATTGCCTGAGTGCAATGGTTGGTCTTTGGACTATGGGAGGAGCAGGATGTTGGCTTAGATTTGGTTGATAAACCTGGTGGCTGGAAACCACACAGATAGAGCTAAAGGGCTGGCCTTCTTCTCCATCACCCCTGAATAGCACTGGAAGGGAATGCAGGGCTTGAGGGACTATGTAGCAGAGAAGGGACTGATTCCTTGTGTTGGGTGTGCTTGGGTGTCTTAGAGGTCAGGCTAGTTCTGGTGTAGGTGTTCTTGGCTCTGTAATGAGCTCACCAACTTAGCAATTTGCCATCTCCAGTTCCTTAATGGCCTGATAAACCCAACGGTGTTGGCTTGGCTGTGTTTTTGTATATCCCTGGCTATGTGTAAGCCTGCTAGTTCCCTTATTCCTTGGAGAATCATGCCTAGCTCGGGGGTGGCAGCGCTGCTGAGAGATTAAGGAGCATGCTGGCCTATGGTTGGGTGGAACGTTGCAGCGACGTAGCTGGTTGCAGATTGAGTTCATCATAAGATAAGTGATCTTGCCTATTTTACTTCTGTAACTATAAATTCTGTTAATGAAAATGAAATGAACATGTCGAAAGAATGCTTGTTTGAATGCATGGTGATTCCACTGTGAAAGATGAATGATTTTAGCTGTGTATAATAAATGGTTGTATTTGTGCATGTTAAACTGCAATGCATTTTCCCTTTCAGCATTCTGTTTATGCAAATTTTATGAATTTACATGTTCATGGGCTCTTAGCCCAGTCGGATTAAGTTTGGGTTGCATCCTCTTCGCCGGTCAGAGGCATGGGGATGTCACATTCGTTATATCTTTTCTTGGTCTTACGATGAAATGCCAGGTATCGACCCTCGCATTATTGAACATGAGATTTTTACTTATCCCAATGCTAAGCCTGTTCAACAATGCTTGCGTGCAGTGAATCCTAGGAAAGCACCTGTGATTAAGGCAGAGATAGAAAAAATGTTGAAAGCTGATTTTATCTATCCCATTCCCTTTACAAAGTAGGTTTCAAATCCTGTTTCAGTTGATAAGAAGAAGGGAGTGATCCGCATATGTACAAATTTCCATGATTTGAATCGTGCCTGCCTGAGGAAAATTTCCCCACACCATTTATTGATCAGATTTTGGATGGGTATGTGGGTAGCGAGGTTTTTTCCTTTATGGACAACTTTTCTGGATACAATCATATACAAATTAAACCTAAGGACCAACATAAGACTGCATTTATTTGTCCTTGGGGAACCTTTGCATATTGGAAAATGCCTTTTGGCCTTAAGAATGCCGGAGCTACTTTTCAACGGGCTATGACCTTGATCTTCCACGATCTCAAATTGATTATTGAAGTGTTTTTGGATGACCTTACTGCTCATTCTCATATGAGAATGCGCCATTTCTATCATTTCAGATTAGTATTCGAAAGGTGCTGCCATTATTTGGTCAGGTTAAATCCTCACAAGTGCATCTTTTGTGTGAATTCTGGTCACTTATTAGGATTCATTGTTTCTAAAGAGGGTATAAGAGTCGACCCTTTGAAGGTTGAGGCAATACTTTATTTGTCTCCCTCAAAAAACATTCGACATATTCAATGTTTGCAAGGCATGGAAAACTTCTTACGAAGATTCATTGTCAATTTTGCCAATTTGACTAGAGGCTTTATGCATCTTTTGAAGAAGGACACCACCTTTTGTTGGAATGAACGAGCCCAAGAGTCCTTTGATGTGCTCAAGAAAGCCCTAGCATCGGCCCTGGTGATTAGTCCCCCAGACTATAGCCATGATTTTCCACTTTATGTGGTCATGTCCATGGAGATGATTGGTATGGTTTTGGTTCAAGAGGATGAGGAGCTCCAAGAGCATGTCATATACTATCTAAGCCAAAATATTATTGACATGGAGATCCATTATTCCCATGTTGAGAAGCTTTCCTTAGCTACCTTACATGCGGTTCAACGGTTGAGACATTATATTCTCCTTCGCGAGACCTTGGTTGTAGCCCATGTCAATCCATTTCAATTCGTCCTCACTAAAAGGATGATTGGGGGAAAATATAATAAATGGATTTTCATCTTGCAATAATTTGATCTCGAGTTTTTTTCGACAAAATCAAAGAAATCATTAATTTTTGTGGAGCTTATGTCATATTTCCCAAGCGAAGCTGAGGAGTTGGTTTGTGAAGATACGTTTATCGATGAGCACATATTTATAATCTCAACTTTAGACCCATGGTATGGGGATATTATTATATATTTACAAACATTGAAGTTCCCCACTCACCTCTCATGGGATTAACGATGACGATTACGTCATGTATCCAAGAATTACCTCATAGTGGATAACAGTTTGTACTGCCCTAGGGTAGATTCCATTTTACATCATTGTTTAGCTCACGAGGAGGTTGAGCTTGTGCTAAATGATTTCCATAGAGGGGCATGTGGTGGTCATTTATCTGGGCTTTCTGTAGCCCAAAAAATCTTAAGAGCAGGTTATTTCTGGCTTTCGATCTTTAAGGATTATGTAGATGCGGTCAAGAGGTGCCATCCTTGCCAGGTGTTTGCACGTAATATGTGCTTGAAACCTGCCTCGTTACATCCCATCATCACTGTTAGTCCCTTCACTAAGTGGGGGCTTGATTATATGGATTGCAACCCAGCTTTAGCTCGGGGGCATCATCATATCATAGTGGCTGTTGACTACTTCACGAAATGGGCTGAGGCTATGCCTACAATTAAATCCGACGGTGAGACAGCTGCACACTTCATATTCAACCAGATTATTACTAGGTTTGGTATTCTGAAAGAGCTTGTCACTAACCATGGCTTGCACTTTCATAATCGTATGATGGAAGAGTTCGCATCAAAGTTAGGGTATAAGCAAGAGCATTCCTCCTCTTACTACCCTCAAGCGAATGAACAGGTAGAATAAGTGAACAAACCACTCAAATCCATTCTCCAATGAACCATCACACAAAGCAAGAATAATTGTCACATTATGTTATATCCTGCTTTGTGGGCTTATAGAACCATTGTTAAGACTGCCACGGGTTTTTCTCCATATCAACTTGTACATGGAGTGGAGTCAGTATTACCAGTTGAGTGCAAGATTCTTTCTTTGAAGCTAGCCATAGAGCTCTTACCAGACACAGCCTTGTTGGAGGAGCGTTTGGTCCACCTAGAGCAACTTGATGAGTAGCATTGAGATGCCTTGGTGGCTCTAGAAGTAAATAAGCATCACGTCAAGGTCCAATACGATAAGTCTGTCCGTCCAAGGAGGTTTAGTGAGGGACACTTGGTCCTTTTGTGGGATCAACCAAAAGAACCCTTAGGGGTAGGAAAGTTTAACCCCATGTGGCATGGTCCTTATGTCGTTAAACATGTGTTGGAGAAGGGTGCTTATGAGTTAGTGGATTATGAGGGAATGACCTTGGCGGAGCCTAGAAATGGGCTCTATCTCTAAAGTACTATGCATGATTTTCAACCAAGGCTAGTTATTGTATATTATTGTATAGTTTTGCATAGGTAGGTATTTTTCTTATGGTGATTGGGTTTATGATTAGTTTTCGTTTCTTTTGGAATATGTCAATGGAATCTTACACCTTCATAGGATTCGCGGACGGTGCGAGCCGTCACACTCAACACTCAGCCTCTGCTACTTGGGTGATTTATACTCCTATGGGTCAGGTATTGTCTTCAAGAGGCGTATGTTTATGGCCATCTTCAAACAATGTTGCTGAGTATAGTGCCGTTATTGAACTTCTACGGGATGCCATTTCACATGGTGTTCTCTCTCTTGAGGTACGACTTGATTCAGAGTTAGTAGTGTCGCATCTTAATATTTTGTACCATGTTAGAGATCCGACATTATTAAGAAGATTCTTACCTGTGAGATTATTAGAATGACAATTTGACAATATAAGATACATACATGTTCCAAGAATTAATAATCAAGGTGTTGACTCATATGCTAACTACGTGTTATATTGGCATTTGTTTCATACACAATAAGCTCATCACAAACATAAATTTTTACACATGTAAATAAATAAGACGATCATCATAAAAATTTTATAAACATCCAAAATGTGGTAATACATAGTGTCATAATACAAAAATGGGGCTCTCGAGCCACCAAAATATAAACACATGGTAGTACAAAATGTATCACTCCCAGGTATCTAAGCCTGCGGAGGAGGAGGGGGGTTGTGATCGTCGAATGTCACTACGGATCTAGCTAGCCATCGAAATAGCTGCACCCATGCTCATGGTACACCCACCACCTAGCATTGCATGGCCTCAGGCAAGTCCTCGACTTGCGCCATGGGTACTCTGTGTGTCAGTCTCATGAAGTTGGTATGAATGCTTTGGAGCATCCGCTCCGCATCCACATCCGTGATATCATCCCCTCTTCCCCTCCATCTATGTTGAGGGAATCCTTCAGGCCATCGTGATCCCACATCTGCATGCATATGGTAGATGTCACTATGTATTGTCACCCAAAAACATGTCTTTTGATTCCACATAATCGAAAAACACAAAAAAAATTAATAACTCAAAAATTTTAAAAAGAGGGTCGAGATTCGTTACCTATGTCACCGTATGCCGATCCTGGTGGTAGTGGCATGTCTAGGTCTCCCCATAAATCTATCCATGCCTAGGGGTAGTCATCAATGGCAACTATCTGTCGTCGCCACCATGGAAAGAAATCAGTTGGATAGGGGTTGGACACCCTACCTCCTCCTAGTCTACACATCGCATCCTCCCCGTGTAGAGGAACGTCAACTCTAGGGCTCAATCCTGGAACACACTCAAATAAAAACATGCTTTGTATGCTGTTGAAACCGAAGTTTTGCACTCTACCCATATTGCACTCACTGAGCTGGTGTTTCATGTTGCCTAGTAGCGCAGTGCTCCAATCGTATACCATGGGTTTAATGCACTCCACTGCATAGAACATCAAAGGCCATGAGGCCTGGTGGAGTGAAGCTAAGCCAGCTATCCTACCCAGTGTCAGCAGGATGGCCTTTAGGCTCAGCACCTATATGGAGTTAGTTGGGATCTTACTCCCCACCTTTTCTGTGTCTGGATAGCAGTACACCACAATGTACTCATCTATAGTCAGGCCACCTCCGGGCCCACAAGAGCGTAGGTTCACCACTTCCTCCCATCAGGAAAGCCCAATAATAAAATATATGTCCTCCACTTCTATGGTGAGGGACATCCCATCTATCTCGAATGACTCTGATTCTGGATCCCAGTAGTCCATTAACATCTGCAATAGTCTTGGTTTGGCTCTTAAGCCACCAAGACACCAAAGTTTGTAAAGCCTGCATGCACATAACGCTTGTTGAGCCATTAGATCTACCCTTACTACCTCTTCTACATCACCATGTTCACATTCTCTCCATTCTAGGACCATCCTACACATAAAATTTGATTTTGATCCATTAGAACACTTAAAAATCATTGAGCGCGACTGCATTCTCGACTGTTTGCTAAACAGCCGCGTATGTACGTGACTTTGCATTTTCCATGTATATCCAGCCCTATATGCAGAAAAATCCTCGATTTCTGCATGGGCCATGGCGCGCATCTTAGACTGGCCTAGAATCTTAAATACACCATGGAATTTGACAAAATTTTCATCAAAATGAAAGAGTAGAGCATGGGTAAGTACCTAGAAAAAACGGTAGTGGATTCCACCAGCTGGATCTCCTGGAATTCGTTGTTGAAGTTCTGAGCTCAAATGGGTAAAAATTTCAAATGTTTTATAATGTTTTGAATTTTTTACTATTTATAGAAATTTTTCAAATTTTTTGAAAATTTTTACCCCCTTTTCTATAGTTTGGACCGTTTCTGATCCTTTTGGATAGTTTTTGGACTAATATATGATGTAGGAAACCTTTTTGAGAGTTGTTTCAGCCGTTGGACTGACCCATTCGTGCCGATTTCAGGTATCATGTCTAAACTTGCATATAGGTTAGGTTTCATCACCATTTGCATTTTCGATGACCTTAGGACCATTTCATTATAGCCTTAGGTATGAACCCACTCTATTATGTCATGGAATATTCTTGTTGTTTTAGAAGTGGCATGATATGACTCGTAGAGATTGACCTTACATGGGTACCCTAGTTAGCACCTTATTTACATTTGGTTCCCATGCGTACATTTTGTCCCTTAGGGTGTGGGAGTCCATTGTATAGTATTTCCATGACATTTTGCAAGAGCCTCATACTCCTCTTGATCTTTTGCTGGCCTATTTCCCTCAAGACTCCCTTATGTCAAGTTGTAATTGCATTATCATGAGCTTTTCCTACTTTATTGAGCCTTATTCCAGCTTCCTTGACATTGATTTTCAGCCATATATCCCGAGCTTGCCTCATGTATAGCCATGCAGATCCATTTTATATATCCTTTGCAGCTTGATTCCCGATTTTTATCGGGAGGGGACTTTCCTCCGAGTGTCGCTATCCTACACATGGATCCTTGCATTGAGCATAGGTATTTTCCACTTCTTGGAACTAGTTTGCTTGCTCATTATGACAATCGTCTCCTCCTAGTCTGTAACTATAAAGCAGATTTATTCTTTTTGAAGCTTTTTAAATATTTGAAAAAGTCCAAAAAAATTCAAAAAACCAAAAATCCGGACAATGAAAGATGTTATCTTTTGGCATCTCTCGAGTCATGTCACCTTTGAACAGAGCACTGTAAATCACATCCGTTGGTTGGGTTTATAGTTTGACTTTAGGAGCTGTACTCATTTTATCTGAGTTTATCTCCACCGACTGGTTAAGCTTCCAGTCCCCATGGAGCCTCTGTCGATGCCTCCTGTGTCACAAAGATGTCCCAGTTTTGTATATCGAGTCTATGCTACCTTTATTCAGTCACCATTCATCGTTATGCTCTTGTTCGAAGGAAGTTGAAACTTGAGTTGGTCATTCCTCAATTATCTTGAATTTGCATGTCGACCATTCCCGGTACAGTTACTGGTTCGTGCACCTTATGATCGAGCCCTTCCACATTATATAGCTTTGTTGAGTACCTCATGTTGGATGATGGGGGATGCCTTAATGCCCTCCTTCCAATGGATTTCATCCCATCGAATCCATATCATTTATTCTGGGATTGGAATCTAGAGTCATTTTTGAGTGCCTTGAGACTTACAGTCATTAATGGCAGGTTCTCTCGCCATCGACAGTTTTTGGGAATACATCAATGTCCCCTGATCGATGGATCCTTTCAAGTGTTCAACCTCAACATAGTTATTCACACTTGTTAGTTTGCACTCTAGTACCTTGATTCCCATTATCATTATCAGTGGGTGATGTCGCGTATGTTAACGGTATACATCAATGACCAATAATCATATGATGGACTACTATGTTCAACCTCGACACCTCTATTCACATAGTGGGACTTGTAACCTTAGCATTTTGTGTAGAAGACCTTCCAGATTGGTGGCATCTCTTATATGCTACCTCCTTGATCATGCCAGTGTTCGTGAGATTTCAGCTCTCGTGACTTGATTCCAGTATATGTCAAACATTTCCAGCTATTATGGAGATCTTGATCCATTGTATATCTTCAACCATTATGGAGATCATGATCCTTTGTATATCTTCATCATTGAGATTCCGATCTATGTATATTGTACGTGGAAATGACCACTTATGTGATATTTAGTATTATGCCTATTCATGGCCATTGTACTCATATGTATATGTGACTGCTATATGTATTTGTAGTTATGTGCGGAGTTGTATCATTGTACTATGTTGATTGGGTGCATGGTATTCCATTTGGTATTCTTCATCGCTCCACTTCTGGGATGGAATTATAATGTATTTCAGCCATCTTATGACCCCTCTTACCTCACACACTAGGGGGCATCTGGTATACCTGATTTTACAACACCAGTTGAATCACACTTGTATGGCCTTCCCCTGTCTCTCTACAAACTCCTTAGACCCCTTGCACCATTTTTTGTCCTTTGATGTTTCCTAGACCATCCCTATAAACATGTTAAAATTGATATACACAACTTTTAAACCCCTTATCACATATATACATGGGTTTGACCCCTAAAACCACATACATCGGGATGTGTACACAATCCAAATCCTTTTGGAGTTTTCCTTCACATGGATCCAACTCACTTGTATCTTGGCCTTCCATATGCCTTGAGATTGCTCAGATTTGACCTTTCATTGCCCCATTGAAAATCTATATAAGGAACTCTTTCGATACATTTAAGGCATAAGAGAATTGAGAGCAAGGAAACTATAGTCCATTGTTGCCGGAACTTGTGCTTGAGTCTGCATCTCTTTGTCCCTTGGAGCACTTTGGTGTTCTTCCTAAGCTTGCCTTTTGCTTATGAGCTTGCTATCGAGAGATGGAGGATTGAGGTGGTGGAGGCCCAAGTGCGGGATTCAGTTTCTCGGATTCGTAGACGTGCCAATAGAGGTTGTATTCATTGTAATCTCTGACTTTATATTAATAGAAATATCTTTTCCTATCCAATAATGTATGTTTGAATGAATATTTTATCCATGTATGATTTCAAATGCTTATACGTTGTTGATTATATATGCTAGAGTAGATATAACACCAATATATAGTATGCTTGTCTTGTTTACTTGTTGTTGAGGAAGTGATTCATCAATTCAAGCTGAAGTTTGAAAGCTCAACGGGGATCTACTTCAACTGTCCAGAATAAGGTATGAGGTCTGATCCTTTAGTGTTAGATATTTAATTTCTCTTGCATATTGGAAAGGATTGATTTCTAGAGTCAAGCTGTCTGTTGTGGTTCCCCAAGCCATAGGAATTTCTCTCTGTAACAACTAGTTACCTTGATTTTTCTTGCTTGGTATTCTTAAATTTTTTTACCCCACATATACTCGAATCAAGCCTCTTTTCCAAGTGTCTTGCTATAGGTTTTTTTAAAGTTGACTTGCTTAAGAAAGGTGGAACTCTTTTAATAGTCGGTTGTGTTGCATTTACATTAACTTTCCCTTTAGGAGTACAAAGGTCCATGTCTAACCTCCATAGTACAAAAACACAAGAATCAACAACACAAATATCAACAGTATTATAGGACATCAAATAAACAAAGGGAACAAATGATTAATTAAAACAAGTAGCACTAAGTATATGTTTTTTATTAGTGTTTCCAGAAGACCCGTGTTTTTCTTGCTATAGAGAAGCTGAATCTAGGTTGCATTGCACATAGATATCCAGTTTCATTCAAAAAATAAAGTTGGGTAAAGTAATAGGGGAATAAATATTGTTGGGAATGAATCTTCATATATGATAATAAGTGGTACATTTCTAGGACATTATTCTCTTGAATCAGTTACATGGTCACATTCACAATTGGAAACAAATTTTTTCTGTAGAAAAAAATATAGGAAGAGTTTGAGCAACTTTTTCCAATTAAAGTGATAGAATATCTAAAATCTAGATCAACACATTAATTACTAACATTTATGTTACAAACATAATTAGCATTGAAGACAGAAGCAACTGTTATTATGAACTTACAGTCAACAAAATATAACAAGTTAAATCTTACCTTTAGTCGTGTCTCTTCCTTGATTGGAGCTAGTAACATCATTATTCATTGCACTTCCAACCAAGTTCGTGGAAGGAAAACATATTTAAACATGTTGGTATTCCTAAAGACTACATTCTATTTCATCATGAGATGGTTATATTTCTTAATTTTTTCCACATATGTTGCATAGAAAAGGATAAGTGAATAAATTTAAAATATAATGCTAGTTGAGTTTCAATCACTCAGAGACAAAAAAGTAACAGCCACAAATATATGCTCAAATGTCATTCAGAAATAATACTCCTCCAACAACTATTTTTTAACCAAATCTTAGTACATTATATCCATGGGGCCAAAAGAGTGTCTATGATTCTAAATATTTTAGAAGATTTTTGTATCAGTCAAATCAATCGATCTAGACAATGTGAGATCCTTCCCCAAAAAATAGTATCCATTTTTAATAGGAACCAAATTTAGACTTATGCAGAGGAGAAAATGATACTCTCATAGCAATGAAGGAAGCATAATTTCTCTGAATATTGTTTACTCTTTAGCATCACCCATTTCAACCTTACTCATCTATTGGACCTGTTTAAACTTCAAAGTAGTTCTTTAAATTTTAAAAATATTGCTCTATGATATATTATTTTTATCATCAGACTTTTTACATAAATTATTTTTTAAATTTTCTAATCATTTTAATATATTTGATTCCTCTGCCATACTAACTAATTTTATCCTTTCTAAGCAACATTTCTAGTTTCATGCAAGACTATTTTATGTTTCAAGCTTCAATTAACAACACTTTCAACTGCAAATCTCCACAATACATATAGAGTAGGAAGAGAGTTTGAGTGGATTACGTCCTATTTCCAACATTCTACATGAAAGAATACAACATACATACTGCAGTGGAATGAGACACCCATGCAAATAAATCTAACTCCATGGAAAAAGGTATTAACTCTAATAGACAAAACCATCAAAGCATGTTAATGTTGGCAAAAAGAATAATGAAAAGACATTAATTTTGAACTTGAACCTTATTGTCTACTTTAGGATTGGCAATGATTTTAGACATGTATTAAACCTTATAAAGAGTTTAAATGTGGGGTAAAAATCCAAGCGCACACACGAAATAGCCTATGACAGTTTGCAATAACAATTTGCTGTGAAAGGCATAACCATCGATATTAGCTCTGAACGTCAACACTCCAACAAACATTTGAATTTAATCCTAATTGCAACATCATCAATCCAAAAAATATAGATTTGACTAGTACATGGAGATAGATTTTGAGTTCGTCATGACGTGCAACAAACCAACACACCATATGATTATGATACAGTGTTTGAATAGAATTTTTTTCCATAGAATACAAGGAAAACAAATTTTTCTAGCCATGTCTTTTTATATTGGAGTGATAGGCCTTACCACAAGTTTGAGAAATCTTATGTCTGAAAAAAATATCTTTGATGGGCATAATCTGACACAAATGGGAATCAATTAGAACTAGATGTGAAAAATAGAGATTCTGTATATTGAATACTTAATAAAATAAGAGTATTGATATGGAACAGAATCCTACAATATGCCACAGTAGCAAGATAGCTTGAAACATCACATAAATAACCACTACAAGCCATAGAGGGCCCAAAGGGCATAACACCAAGACCACTGATGATGTGAGTACCATGGTGAGGGAGGATCATATCACATCAATGTAGGTACTTGCACCATGGGGAGGGAGGACGATATTGTATAAATGTAGGGACTTGTACCCCAAAGCCACCTTTTGGATTGAAAAATATTTTGGTGTAGGTAGTCTTTAATGGGTGAATATTATTGGCCACTACAAGCCAAAGACTGCTAGATTGAAAAATATTTTGGTGTAGGTATTATTTGATAGGTGAATATTATTGGCCACTACAATCCAAAGAGGGCTGCCCAAAACTATGAAGAGAAAGGGTGGAACCATGAAATTTTCATGTTGTTCATGTTTCCACCCTTTCCCATCATGGTTTTGGGAAATCTGTGCAAGCCCATGATGTTATTTTATTCCAATCATTAATGTCCACATGCCTTATAAACCATCTTTTGTTCACAATTAGCATGCATGTAGGATTAACCACAGCACAGAATTGATATGAAGATGAGTATTAATGTGGAACAGAATCCCAACATAGGGATATGGCCACGATAATAAAATAGCTTGCAACATCACATACATAGAAACCACAAGCCAAAAGGTATGACACTTTGAAATTTCCAGCAATGTTATTACCAATGTAAGGGAGGATTTTGTACTCCCATAGACTGGGGGATCCATAACTTCAAGTTTGTATTTCAAGGATTTATTTGCATTCATTTTTATGACCTAGTAAGGTTTTTCTTTGTAGGTGATGTTGAGCTTCCCAAGTAAAACAATATTTTGACTTAAAATATGCCATCGATATTACAAAAAAAACTTTGAAAATAGTTTTCTACTCACGTGATTTTGCATAGGTGCTTGCAGTCTCAAACCATCCTTTGGCTTCATCCTTCATCCCACCTTTAATAAAATAAAAAAAATGAGTAGCAGAGAATTCACAGTTCAGGTCGATTTGGAAATTTGGAAACCACTCTTCCATTGTAGCATCCTCTACATCTGACACCTCTATTCCAATCATCACCCTAAAAACCCATAAATAAATTTTAAATCTATGTGGTCCAATACCTTGACGACCACGACCATGAAGAAGAGCTATGAGAGAGAGAGAGAGAGAGATTCTATGAATCATATCAGAAGGATTTGAGGTGGCATTGAATTAAAGACATGGAATAAAACCAAAATTCTTGAAACCAAATATATGATTAGCTTCTAGACAATTTTTGCTTCAAACATCTATACACAGGGAATCAAATATGACCATTTTGGACCGGCTCTGTTCAACATTTTAATGACTAGAAGAACTTTGTCTCATAATATAAAATGGAGTATCGATTTAATCATATTTACTTTGACATCCATTTGGAAGAAAAACCATCCAAAAACCATCCATAATAAATCTCCAACCATGCCGCTCCACAAAACCACATTTCATTCATGCATACTTTCAAACAATTTTCATGCATCCTTAATAGCCTTGCATTTGGCATACATATAAACAAGGGTATTTCCCACAAACATATTCGAATCAAATCCTGTCTTGAGAATACAAGCATGGATTTTTTTTCTCTCTTCTAGTTCTGCAATCCCAATGACTACCTTGACCACACTATGAATGTGAAATCATTCAATCTCATTCGTGTTCTTTGGATTTGTGCAAATAATTCACTGCTTTCTCTGCAGGTCCATTCTGAGCATACCCGGTGACTATTGGGGTCCATGTGATTTCCTCTCTTTGAAGCATCCTATCAAAAAAATTATGTGCATCATTAATTCTTCCACATTTGTTAAAAAAATAGTTTCTTATGAAAATAATTGATGAAAAAAAAAGATAATGATGTGGGAATTTACCTATCTTCCTTCTACCAATGCCCTTAAGCTCATGTGCCATTCCGCGAACCATTCTAGAATAATTTCATTACAATTAGTCATGATCTAGAACATATTTCTTTGTCTCTCAGACTGCTTGGGTTGTATGCGAAATTCCCCAATTTTTTTTAACACTATTTTTCATTCTCCCATTTGTTTCCCCCAATTTTTCTTTCCCCTTTTAAAAATTTGTTATAATATTATATATTATATATAATACTAACATAATATCGATCACATAATCTATATTAATATTATATAATAGTGATCTCTCTCAAGATATATTGAGAGTGAAGGTGGGGTTGGGGTTTTGAGGCCCACTATGTGTTATGTGTGTAGGACATATCGTTTAACCAATTTTCAACATGGTTAACATAGGATCTATGGGTGTTTGAATGGTTAATTATTTTTCTATTTACTTAGTTGTATGTGTATTCAAGAAATTTTAAATTCTCCACTAGAGGAGACTTGATGAAAATAATGTTGTATGTGATGTTGTGATAATGTAATTTTGCCTCCACAATAAATGTATAAAGTATAATTCCCTCATATTTTGTGAAGAGTTTGAGGTGGTTCATGTTCCAATGAACATTTACAATTGGGTCCATAGAAATTTTTTGGTTCATCTCATGAACAAGTATGCTAAAATATCAAAATCCTCCATAAGTGGTTGTATTATAACAATTTTTTGAATAAAATATTAGACGATATGAAGAAAGTAGTATATGTTTCTTTATAGTTATTAATTAGTTTATTATATTCGTGTATCTTTCTTATACCCTTGTTCCTATTTTATTTGAACTATCTAACTTATCATCTAATATCAATATATTTTTGCATGTGGGTAGGAGGTAGTGAATTTTTCTAGAGGAGTTTAAATGGTGACATACCCAAGACCTTTATAGCTAAATATGATACATCTAAGGGAAGGAACATCCATGATAACATATGAACTAAATAAACCTGATCAAGCTCGAGAATTTCAACATTCACAAGAAATAATCAACATACAGGATGATAACCAAGATTAGCATGTAGGATGATAAATTTTCACACAAAACCAAAAATCCAACCTACGATTTTGTAATAGGATGAGAAGAATGAGATTTTGAATCCAAAGCATCTTCTTCAAATTTACAAAGTGGTTGTCCCTTGTTTCTTCACGAGCCTCCAAGATCTCTCCAATGCACTTTTATCCATGGAAATACTTGCAAATAAATACTAAATTTTAAAGCTACAGATGGATTCAAGGATCCCTTTAAATGGGGTCTTTGAATCCATCTGCAGTGTTAAAATTTAGTAAATCACAATAATTCATTGTATAAACTGCAATTTTCCATTGTCAAATTTGGGTGGTGATGTTAGATGCAAAATTTACCTTGCCAATAATGCATAAAGGACATTTAACTTGATAGTGATAAGGAGAGGTCATCACTACATTGTATGTATCATATTTTGTGAGGTCATGCACCTAAGAGGTCGAGGAGTCAAAATATTTACCTGAAACTCCGAGATGGGGTTAGGCCTCTACCTTTATTGCATATGGATGTGAGACTGGTTCTGGGTCAGCACCCTATTTTAATTATAATTGAGTTTTTGATTGGTTAAAATATTGTTCTTGGTGCTTCCACTGGTTCAATTATTATTGGATCAATTGCTACGAAGTTTAAAGGAACTGATCCTGGTGAAACTACATCGACTAGTGCAGCTCGTTCGACAGTCACAAATCATGATAGTTATATCGAAGTTAGAAAATCACCTCAGGATGGGACTTAGGGCTCTTACATTGAAGGATAAACAACTAGCTATATTGATACTTCTAGGTATCGATATGGTATTGGTTGTAGTACCTATTCGTTATTGTAGGACACTGATTTTCCTTTGGCATGCGCTTAATGATTTGCTTCAATGGTGCAACAGGGATAAATATTGTCAAGAGAAAATTCATGCAATTTCTTTGTTATATCTATGAGGATAGAGGTGCATGGCAACAATATTACTAATAGAATATATACAATTTACTAAATTGTAACACTTCATTGTCACAATTGCAATTTTCTATGACACAATTAAAAATGACTAACATAATTGACTAAGTCACTTTCTTCTAGTTAGTCATTTTTTTTGTCATGAGTAAATTAGTCATTTATGTTAGTCATTTTTAACTCTGTCACTTATTATCTAGTCATATTTGCTAACTGGTGACTAATCTAGTCGTTAATTTTAGTCGTTTATAGTTGGGTCAATTAAAATTGCTCATATTTAGTAGTAAATCACTTGAAAAACCTATGGTGACTAGAATTTTTAGTCACGTAGTAGCTAATTCCTCATTTTGTACTAGTGTAGGGTTTCAAAGAGAAACCCTAATTTTTCAACTTAGGTATCTTTCATATATGATTGGATATAAAGATGTTCCTTCTCAAGGTGAGCTGAGAAACATACTCATTTTTACAAAACTATGAACAAAACTGCAAAATATATGATGCCCTACTTTTTCCCTAGCAATAGTGTTTGGTCAAAAATTAAAAATCAACAAAATGAGGAAATAATTCCATAGAAATATGCACCATACCAGGGACAATTTGATAGTATTCCTTTTTCAAATGATCAGTGGAGGGAAGTGCCCTGAATAGGAAGCCTTAGTTTTCTTCAATTTCATCTGAAAAATATCCCAATCTTGTTTCTATTATATCTAAGAAATACCAGATCATATGGGTTTGAAACTTTGTATTGAGATATCCTAGTCTGTATTCCTTCCATCCCTAATGGTTTGAGAAGAATTCGTTTTTCCAAGTGGGACCTATGTCAAGTTTCCCAAGGTGACTTATTTTAGTAATTTTCAAAATAGAGAACTTGTACCGATTTCCACGTGTCCATGTTTCACCGTCGGGGTCTAAAATTTTTACCACATAAACTAAATTCTGTTCCCTATATGCAACATATTTCTAAATTTCACTTGGAACTTCCTATCCCGAGATATAGAAATTCTCCCTAGGTGTCATGTTTAAGGAATACTTCTTGAAGAGGTCAAAACCATAAGTTGGAGGAATGATATATCCTATATTATAGTAAATATGATTCTAAAACTTTTACACATGGTACATAAATCCTTAATATTCATCATTTCAAAGTTTCATCTCTTGATCCTTATCCAATATCGAGTTATATAGAATGTACAAAAATGACTATTTTTTCACTTCTAGGGTTTTAAAGCATGAAACCCTAATCTTCAATAGTTGTAGTTTTAGTAGTATTTCGACTGCAGAAACAATTCTTTCATGGTAGCTATGGTACCATGTTAAATTTTTAATAGTTATAAAAGGTATAAAAACGTTTAGCATCATAACATCATAACCATATGCAAAACAACCACTGAAATATAGAAAGCACAACCACACAAAAGAACAAAATCGTTTTTCCTGGGAAACCCCCACGGGGAAGGAAACCCAGCACAACTTCCTCTATATAGATGTATAAAAAATACAAGGACAAGATCCCAAATAGGTGCTCCTCCTCCGATCATATATGTCTCTCTCCCTCTCATATGCACTATACACAAGTGAGTGTGTGTTCAAATAAGGAACACTGCTCCTCTCTTTATACTCTTTCTCTCACTTGACTTTTACCCTAACAAGTCGACCCGGACAAACTTACTAGGAGGATGTCACCTATGAAGAAACAAAACTATATTATATTATATTCAAGAGGGTACTATTGATGAAACTTACAATCTAGTTTATACCTCATGACTCTATGATGACCAAATACAATAGTAACACCCCACTAGAGGAATAAGACATCGCCCTTGGGTTACATCAGTAAAGTACATTTAGAATATTATTTGAAGTTACAATATTTCAACAAATGGGAACATCTTATAGTAATTTTGACCCAATAGCCAGGACCTAATATAGAAGACTTGGTGGGATACAACAAATATTTTATGTCCCAATTTATCATGTTGATACTTTCCTCAACTCTCTAATTTCCTACAACATCATCTCTCATATCTCCCATAACAAAAAATCACTACTCTTATAACTTCACCTAGTTCCATAGAATTCAATATTTAAATACATGGTCATCATTAGATACATGATATTGTTATTCTACGGGTGATGTATAGACAAGCATAGACTTTTATCACCTGAAAATGTAGTAAAAATATTTCCTCCAAGTGGACTAATGATCCAAGATACATAGTGTTGGAACTTGTGAAACTTCAGAAGTTACTGTTATTGTTCCTCCTATGGAAGATGATACTTATGTAAAAATTAGACACGCTCAATGTAAGCCCTAGGGAAAGAGCATAGAAGGAAAATAATAAAAATAAACTTAATTTGTACTTACCCAAGGTAGATTGGCCCTGATGAAACTAGAAAGTCGGCCCCAGTGATTTTCAACAAGGAAAAAAGTGTAAATAGGGTGCACCCCTCCTCATTATTTCACACATTCACATCACTACACTTAGACATAAAAGGTGCACTACTACAGTATACGAGAGCGTTTTCTGAAGTTATATCTACAAGAGACTCTCTCTCTCTCTCTCTCTCTCTCTCTCTCTCACTCTCTCCCTCTCTCTCTCTCTCTCTCTTATTCTTGTTCTCTTTATTATTACAAGTTATTGTCTCTATATGAAGGTTTGTTGGTTTTCTCTCTATTGGGTTTCCCAGGATAAATTGTTATGTTATTTGTTTTAGTGCTTGGTATTTCTTCTAGATATCCTATTTTTTATTTGAAAATAAGATATACTTTTATAGTGATGTAAAAAATAACATGGTATCAAAGCAGTTCTAGAAGAGGCCACTGTTTGAAGCTAGGTTTTGACCTTCTAAGGACTTCCCTCATCTATCTATAAAGAAAAGAGATTTCAAAAGTTCTCTCTATGGGAGGTGTAGCTTTTGGTGAAAGACAATCCAAATTTCAATAAGTTTCATTTTTTACCAAGTTCTACTGAAGTAGAAATTATGGTTTCAAGTTTCACATTGATCAAGCCACTGCATTGGCTCAAATTCACCTCTCCTTAACTCACCTTGAGAAGGCGCACATATTTGTGATGTTAGTTTCTTGAAAATCCAAATTTCATTTTTTAACCTAACTTCTGCTAGGGTTTTTGGTTCATATCTATAGACAAGAATATTGGAATGAAGGTTGAATATCATCTTAATGGGGATACCAACTTCATATCCTAGAATCCTAGGGTTATTCTCATTATAGAAGAACATGGTCTCTTAAAAAATTTCAATGATAAATTTCAAGAGCTAGAAGCTAGAGAAGGAAAGTCCCAGTGGAGGAAGGCTGATGCAAAAGTAAGAAGGATTCTGGTGGAATCAGTCTAAGATGACTTGGTTCTAGAAATATCAGAAAAGACAACAGCTAAAAATATTTTCAAAACCTTGAATAATCTATTTGAACATACTCGCATCAATGTGACTCTCACATTGAGGAACAAACAGTCAAATATGAAGATGACTAAGTCCAAAAACATAGACTCGTATTTTATGAGGATTATCGAATTGGGTGACAAGCTAAGGTCCATTGGAGACTATTGTCCACTAATTTTCACTTAGAGGAATTTTCAAGTGAGCCACCAAGGATCAAAACAAATCACTTGTTCTTATTCAGTTCTCGAATGTTTTTCGGTTTCATCAGGGCCAATTGTTGCCTCTTTTGGATGTTCACACCCTTTCGATAGAATTGTAATAAATGACATAGCATGAGGTTATTTTATGTAAAATTATTTTACTTCCTATACTTGGTCATCAAGGTCATTATCCTTGAGTTTTTTTCCCTTGTTAATTATATGACGTTGTTTTAAGCGACATATATTTTTCAAGTTTTTAACTCAAAATCCTCCAAAGTCAGGATGGTGAGTTTGGTAACATTTTTCTCAGAAATTTTTTAAAATCCTAGGGTATACGCATTATATCATGCTAGTCATATGTCCAAAGTTTCGTGAACATCTGATAAGTCCCCCATAGGATTTTTTATTTTTTGTTTTTTTAATAAAATCATCGATAATATGTATTTTATTTGTAATATTTCAAAAGGTAATAAAATTGGGCCTAGGGATCCAATTGGGTCATGGGGATGCTCATTTTTAGAGACATGGATCTAAATTAACCCCTAAATCCACTTTTGACAGTGAAATTAGTAATTTTCAATTATTAATTTTAATTTTTCTCTCTAAAATGGCTCAAAGGGTCAAATAAATGGAAAATAGGAGAAAACGCCAACCCTAAATCAAAGGCATATTGTCTAGGACTTGTCTCTAGGGTGGAATTTTGATTGATTTTCTTGTATGGGGAATTTATGAGCCTAGATAGCATCTCCAACTTTCTCTCTGAGGTGTCAGAAATATCTCCACTAAAAGGGGGTACTTTGTCCTCAAGGATGGCACAATCCATCATGTTGTTGACGTGGTTGGGAGAGGTGGATACCTTTTAAGACACATGTCTCACCTCTTGTGAAGTGAAATCCCTGCATCTAAACACTCAAGCCTTCCTTCCATTTATTTCTAAACCTCCTAAAGCCCCTCTCCACTTGGAAAATGAGCCCCTGGGGTTTGATCTCTTCTATGGCCATTAAAGAAGGGTTCGCCTCCTTTTCTTTGATGGATGCAAATAAAATATGTTGTTTTTTATTTTTTATATATTTATTAATAAAATTTCATACTTTTGAGGTCCACTCTCTATTATTAGATGACTGCTTCTGAATGTTTGAGGTGGCATTGTTAAATTTCTCAGTTTCTTCTTTCTATTTAAATTGCTATTAGATTTATCTTAGAAGGTCATCCTAAGAAACATAGAGTATGAATTACGATGGTAACTTACTTACTGGTATCTGATTCCAATATACAGGAGATTAGTTGTTCATATTCTGTTGTATTTCAACTCTTTCACATTTCGTGTTTTCGAGTACACTAGATCTAACTTTTTGTACATACATTTCTCATAGGTTTTCTTTGCAGGTTACATTTTCAAAGGAGGAGTTGAAATTAGTTTTATGTTCTTCCTCTTTGATAATCTCTTAATTTTTATCTTATTTCTACAGGGTCTCCAAAGTTTTCATAAGAATATCAAGCAAGGCTTCAAGTTGCTTTCCATCTACTCAAAACAATTCTCTCTCCTATTTCCGGTTACGTAGTTTGAATATGTAAATTTGATATATATGATTTGGAAGTATGATAATTTCAATATAATTATTTATCATATCAGATAATTTATATTTATAAGTTCTTAAAAAGAATAATCTTTTGTTAAATCTAAAGTTGCCATTTCAGTGCTTTAAAAAACTAGTAAATTTTTTGAATCTTTTGCAAGTACTGAAATTAGTTTTAGTTTTTATCCTTTATTAATTCATTCCATCACATTCTAATAATTTAAATCTATGTTTTTTATCAGGTCCAAATAAAAAGAGGAGCAATATCTTCTTATAATCCGAGTTATGGGTCTCCCGAGACAACAAAAAACCCTCATTTCCCCCTTCTTCTTCATTCTCCTTCACTCCATAAAGTTGTATAAGTATTTAGACCTGTTTTATAGGTTCTAAGAAATATTTTAATTTCATTTTTATGATATTTAATCATAATTAATAAATAAATCAAGTGGGGTACATAAGTAGTGTCTCTTTCACTGCTTGAGTTTTTCTAACAATCACACGCACACGGTCCACTTTCTTTGAAGGTATTTTTAGTTATTTATTTATTTTCATTTCCACATTTTAAGTTGCTTAAATAATTTTATTCCCTCCCTCATTTCCATGAAGTATGATCTCTCCACCAACCAAAGGATTCTTACGATTATTGGTGGATGATCAAAAAGTGACACATAGCTTGTCGATTCATTTATGCTTTAGTTTCTTTTTCTTAAACAATATTTTTTCTTTAGTATACAATTGGAACAAACATTTTTCCATTCCAATGTATTCTTTTTCACATCACAGGTTCACTCTGAGCGTTGGTAAAATCAAAAGAAGGAATGTGCACTGATCAATTCTGCACATCTAAATAATTAGTTCATAGTAGTAAATTCAACAACCCTATAATCATTGTGAAAATTCAGCACAACACATTTTGACATGATTGGGAAAATTTCTCAAAGGAAGTAGGAACTACTGAATAGTGATCTCGATATATAGTTAGGATACACCCTTGTTGTTTTAGTGTTGAACACCTTCTCAGAGACTCCGATTCATCCCACATTTCTGAGTGAGGAACCAGTTTTGTCATCACTCTAGACATATTCTCAGTACTTCATAAGTATATGGAGAATCCTAATTCCCTTAAATCAACTCATTTTTAATAATTAAAATTGACCAAGAAATATTGCAAAACATTTCCTTTTCAACATCATTTTTTACTCCATTTTGCACTAATCTGAGTACATAACAATCTTATTTTCATCTAATTATCAGTTTTGTCAATATTCATCATTATATATTCATGTTATATGTTGTTGAATGTTTAAACAAGTTTTTATTTGTCTTGCGATAGGATTATTTACCAAAAAACTCCTAAGACAACTTAATCTCATCATTAACAACTGAAATATAAACATCCTTAGTTGAACTCTTTCTTAGCTCCCAACCCCACTGACTTCATTAGGATTTTGGCCTAAGAAGAGTAGTGAAGATAAAGTGACAATGCTTAACTCAATACTTTCCCCCAAGGAAACACCTAGAAGCTTGAATATTTATGTTTCTGTTAACCCCTAGGTGTGTGAAAAGTGGAAACACTTTTTGGAGCTGTTATCGGGGGTAAATATTTTTATTCGCATGGTACGAATTACCCTTTTTATTTCTTTATTTTATACAATAATTGATTGATCTATTCTAACAACTTTTAAATATACTCAGTCCATCTAGAGACTCCACAGTTTAAAAACACTTCAGGGTGTTCTATGAGAAGAATCTTACATAAAAATTTTAAACATTTTCCTGAACCTGAAAGGGTCTTACGAAAAATATTATGTAGACTTGAGTCTCGTAGGATCCTTGAAAATCTAGTGGTTTAGTCTATTTCAAACATCTCATTCTTGTTCACAATGGAAGCTCCCATTAATCCTACAACTAATTCTCTTAGTCCAATGTATGATTTCTTTCTTTCCCTTAATTTCACTAATATAGCAGGTCAACCTCATGCCATAGTATAGAAAGTTATATTGAAACTGCCAACTTTCCACGGGAACAATGCCTTTTCTGCATCAATCCATCTTAGAATATTCTCAAAATGTCTTCTTCATTGGTGTAGAGAGGCTACAAATCAACATGATGATGTATACATGAATAGTTTTTCCTTATTACTTGAAGAAGATTCCTATGACTGGTACATCAACCTTTCTGATTATTCATATAACTATTGAAACTCCTTCATGAATGGATTCATGGAAATATTTGGTGAAAGAAGGAGCATCGTTTCTTATTAAGTTCACTCCAATCCATTAAGATAAATGAAAATGAAACGATGGAGGAATTCAATAAAAAAATCATAGATATTATTGCAAGCATGGATATTAATTCAAGCCTCCTAATAAATCCATCTTGGTTTATAACATAGAGGCACTCAACAGGGAAATAAGATACCGATTGAGATACAAAGAACCAGGTGATCTTAAAGTTGCCCAAGCATTAGCCATTAAAATTTATGCAAACATGCATGCTTCAGGTAAGTCTAACTTGCCTGGTATTACAAGAGGGAAGGCCAAACAAGAATCCAAAGGAAAAGAGCCCATGCAAGAGGAATATGATAGGAATATTAGGGAGTTAAATGAAAAAATGGAATCCATGGAAGCTACTTAAACTAATCAATTTAAAAACATGAATAATTGGGTAGTAACCATGGAAATATCTAACTCTAATCAGAAAATTTTCCAAACTAAAGGTAAATGGGGTCCTAAGAAATATCCTTATAAAGAGAATAATATTCCAATTAACTAGATACAACCAATGTGGTTCAGGAAGTGATCCCTTATTGTAGACCTTGTTATTCACTTCATGAAGAAGCTAGTTGTTATATGGCACGTCAAATTTTAGAACAACGAATTCCGTAGAGTGTCGGTAGTGAATAAGTTTCAAGCGAGCCTGAATACATCAATGCAGTTGGCCATATGTATCTCATGTATAAATAACATTGGAATTAATCAAAAGAGTATAGTGAAGAGGTGGAAAATTTAACTATTAATTACGGTGCTATTATTACATCAAAGAAGATTCGAGAAATGCCTAAGTTCAAAGGAATCACCCATCAAATAAGAGAAAATGTTGGAAGTCCAGAAAGTAATCAATTAGAGGTAAACACTTCTCATGGCCCAAATGATACTCTTGATATGGGTGTTTGGTTTCAAAAAGTCAAGGTATCAATTCCTGCAGGTGAAGTGATTAAAATTCTATCCCCATGAGAAAAATTGATGAGAGTGTTAACTCCCACTCCTCCTAAGAATGTGAATTTTCAAGAAAGTCAAGAAATAAATTCTCCTATAAACAAAGATGATTCTATTGATCCTGCAATTATTTTACAAACTAAGGAACAAGGAAGAGAAGATCGTCATCCATTTTATGTTTCACTATTGATGAATAATCTCCTTCTTCATAATTGTATGTTAGATTCTGTATCTTCAGCCAACATAATAAATAGGAAAGTCATGGAACAATTAAATTTGAAAATCACTAGACCATATCATAATATATGTTCCATGGAATCTAGAGTAGTTAATGTTGTTGGTATTGTTTTGGGTTTCCCAATACAATTTGCTAAGTACCCTGATATTCACTTAAAAATGGATATCCTCGTAATTGATGTACCCAAAAAATGGGGCATGTTGCTATATAGAAAGTGGGATACTGATTTGGGTGGATCCACTCAAATGGACTTGACTTATGCCACCATTTCTTTATCTTAAGATACAATGGTGAAATTTCATAGTGAAAAGGAGAAGAAGTATCATGTAGAAAACCCCAAGAAGCATTCCAATGAATATCTTTACCACAAAGATAGTCTTAGAAAGTATTCTTCCTACCCTACCTTTTTGGATGCACTTAAATAAAAATTTAAAGATGAAAATGTAGATGAAATATGGAATTTTTTTTTTGATGGTGCTCATTCAAAATCTAGAAAGGGAGTTGGAGTTGTCATCACTTCACCTAAAGGAAAAGTTTCTTTAGGTGAGAATTTGAGGCAACCAACAATTTAGAATAGTATGAGACACTCTTACTTGGTTTGGAAATATCTAAAGATATGGGGATTAAGATGTTGAGTATAAGACATGACTTTGATTTAATAACCCTCCAAGTTAAGAATCATTTTTCATGCAAATGTAAAAGGCTAAAGAAGTATAGGAATGCAGTGTGGGATATAATGTAATTCTTTGATGCCTTAAATATGACTACCATAAATAGATTTTAAAATAGCATAGCATATAAGGTAGAAGTAGCATCTTCAACTCTTCAAGATTTAGAAGAAATGCCAAACAGTGAAAGTAAATTAGAGATTAAATTTATACCATCAGTCCCAGATAATACGGAGCATTGGAAAGTATTTCATGATGATGATTTTTTTTTGAAATCCATCTATAACATAGAGGATTTTTCATACTTCAATGATAGTTTTTAGGATGACGGTAAAGAGTATCAGGGTAAAGGTGATTAGTTCGACAATAGACTACCTCATCATCTAGTTTCACTTGAGCATATATTTGATAGGTGTTAAAGAGGATTTCACCACTCCAGGTGAATCACACTTTGTATGGCCTTCCCCTGTCCCGCTGCAGACTCCTTAGACCCTATGGACCACTTTTTGTCCTTTGATGTTTCCTTGATCATCCCTAAAAACACATGAAAAATGCTATACGCGACTTTTAAACCTATAAGCGCGTATATATACGGGTTTGACCACTAAAAACACATACATCGGGATGTGTGCATAGTCCAAATCCTTTTGGATTTTTCCTTGACATGGATCCGACTCATTTGACTCCTAGCCTTCCCTATGCCTTGAGATCGCTCGGATTCGACCTTTCATTACCCCTTTGAAAATCTATATAAGGAACCCCTTGGTACATTGAAGGCATAAGAGAGAATTGAGAGCAACGAAACTATAGTCCATTGTTGCCGGAACTTATGTTGGAGTCTGCATCCCTTTGTCCCTTGGAGCACTTTTGTGTTCTTCCCAAGCTTTCCTTTTTATTGTGAGCTTGTTGTCGAGAGATGGAGGATTGAAGTGGTCGAGGCCCAAGTGGGGGATTCATTTTCTCTGGTTCGCAGACATGCCGTCAGAGGTTGTATCTTGTAATCTCTGATTTATATTAATAGAAATATATTTTCCTGTCCAATAATGTGTGTTCGAATGAATATGTTCTCCATTGGATTATGTCAAATGCTTATATATTATTGATTATATATGCTAGAATAGATCTAACACCATGATATATAGAATGCTTGTATTGTTTACTCGTTGTTGAGGAAGTAATAGATCAATTCAAGCTAAAGATTGGAAAGCTCAATGGGGATCTACTTCAACCATCCGGAATAAGGTATGAGGTCTGATCCTTTAGTGTTAGACATTTAATTTCTATTGCATATTGGAAAGGATTGATTTACAGAGTCAATCTGTCTATTGTGGTACCCCAATCCATAGGAATTTCTCTCTGTAATAGAATTGGTGATTCCACTGGGGAGTTCCTAGTAGTTGTCCTTTGGGGGTTGTTTTCTTGGCATTCAATGAATTTGAATTGTTATTTCTCTCTTGTTTCTGTGTCAGGTCTAGTGGCATGTATGCCTGGTAGAGTCTGATTGGTGTGAAGTTTGTCTTAGACTATCTGTTTGCCTTGATTTTATGCACCTTTCTTCCTGTACGTGGGTTTTTGATTTACAGTCTTGTATACACACGGTTTCCTCTACGATTTCCACATATACACGCGGGTTTACTGTGAACAGTCACGTATGCCCTTGATTTTTCCTTTTTGGGGAAGATAATTGGTTGCTCGATGAATTCTAATATTTGTTGAGTCTCCTTTGGCACTGCCTGAGTCTATTTTGACCTCTGTTTCTGACCAGAAACGTTTTTTAGGCTAATTTTTCATTTTTAAGAAAGTTCTTGTTATGGAATTTTCGATTTTTTGTTTGAGATTAGTGCATTAGAGTTCTTTTACCTTAGTTCTTTGCTTGAGTGTTGTTTGGGTGTGCTTGCAGATTCTAGGGGTTGTAGAATCATTCTTTTGCTTTTTTCATCTCTTTTATTTTCAAAAAATCCAAAAACATTTGGTTATCATCATGCATTGCATTTTGCACTTTGCATTGTACTTGCACTAGATAGATTTGCTTTGGAGTACTAGTTAGGACATTATATAGGAAATTTTCATTCATCATTTGAAGAAGAATTGTGCATTTCACGTAGTAGCATACCCTGTTTTCATGGACACAATGCATTTGCATTGATTGTTAGGTGTGCATTTTACTTCCTGTTGCGTCATAACACCATCAATTGCACGATCATATCCCTTTTTGAGTAATAAAGCCAACTAAAATCAACGCTAAATAAAATGAATTACACTCTTTTCTTTTCTAGGGTGCACCAACAAGCTTAGGTTTTAGGATTTTGGAATAGCTCATTGTAAGTTAATTATCCAAGATCACTAAACAACAACATCTAGGTGTCTTTCCAGGTGAGTGTGTGAAACCCTTGGTATAACCAGTGTTTCTCAGGATCCCCCTCTCAAAAGGGAGTTAAGCATGAGGCAGTGCGAGTGGTTATTGATTAGGATGACCCCTAGTCATAACTGAGTAGCACCGGAGATATTTCTAGGATTGTATTCATATCTTGGGGCTCTTTCGAGAGTTTCGGGCTTTTCTACCCTGCCCATACGGTCAATCCCACCTGCGACTTTCCGCCTGAGCATTGATTATATTGAGGTGACCTTAGTGGCCTTACCTAGGATATCAAGGGGGTATTTTGTAGGGGTTATTCTGTAGGTGTCCTAGCCAAGTTGGGGTCGGACAGTACAGCCGCTTTACGCATTGAAGCTGAGGGCCATAATAATTGGTTACGTACCTCCACTTGTTGTGTATGGGAGTCTCAAGCCTCTCCTAGGCCAGACATACCTGCTTCATTCGGGAGCTCACTTATCTGCCCTTGTTTGGTTGCATTTGGATTTAGATTTTATTAGTGATTACTCTGTGCATGATAGTTGGCCTAGGTTTTACGTAAATAGAGAGTCTTTGCTATTTTTTGAGTCATTGTGGATTCGAGTGCGGTTCCTCACCATTCTCATCGTTTAGCAAGACTTCCGCCTTCTACTTATCCTCCTCCTTTGGGAGAGAGACCTAGAAATTCCCGGAGGACTATGTCACACATTGATTCACATACCATGGGAGACCATTTAGAGGATATTCCTAAACCACCTCCTCCCATTCGTGTAGATGATGGGGAATTTAATCCTACTTATGATCCTTCACCCGACTTAGTTCATTTAGGTCCTATGATTTCTGAGATAGGACCCTTCCATGATAGGCATACTCACTCCAGGTCTGATTCCCCACTGACACGTTACCAGTATGGAATGCCGGAGGACGCCAATACTCATTTTGAACCTGCCAGCACTAGCTATGGTAGTTATGCTATGTCTTGTTTCCCTACACATGATTTGACATTTCATGTCGAATCCAATTTTGAGCCTAACACTATGCCTAGGGGCACTCTCATTCCTTACCATGCAGAGAGATTTGGGAGCACTAGTCACATTGCACCTTCCGTCCCAGTGGTGGAAGCTACATCATATCTCCCTCCTAGGTCTAGGGTTAGTGATCCGATTAGGATACCAGATCTGAGACGAGTGACTATAGGTGGTAATACATATATTATTACTCAGGTTCCTTTGTCCTTTGTCCCTAGTTCTTCAAATGTACATCCTCCACCTTATTCACGTGGTCCTTCGAGCCAGTATATGGCTACGAGTCAGGTCCATACTGCAGTTACTAGACCGATTGTGTCTCAAGTTCAGATACCGCCTACTGCGTCGGGATGCTATGTTCATGCTTCTAGAGGTCATATTTCTACTTCCAGGGAATATATCCCTACTTTCGAAGCGTATCTTCCTACCTACGGAGTGTCTCATGGGGCATTGCATGCGATGACCTATGGACCTTATTATGGGATGCAGTATGGACATGTTTCTTCACCTTATGGAGGCAGGTATCAACAACCTGCTTACTCTCCTAATTATGGATTTGTAGCTCCTACTAGTCAAGGTCCACCATACTATGGTACTTCCACGCCACCCTATACGGGTCAGACAGGAGGAGGACACTATGGCCAAGGCCATGGTGGTAATCAAACCTATATGAATCAGGGAGCGGTCCATCGACCTCATCATCCTAGGCTCCCTTTCCTTGCGACGCTTAATCTTCCTAACTTATCAAGACTTACAAATGATCCTGTGGCTCATGACTCGGCTTGGCTAGCTGTCCCTACCAAGCTTCCTTCGGACATACCTAAGTTCCAAGGCAAAACGAGAGAGGATCCGAGCAAACACATTACTACGTTTCACCTTTGGTGCTCTTCGAATTCATTACATCAAGACTTAGTCCATTTGAGACTATTTCAATGCACCCTCATAGGGCCTGCTGTGAAATAGTATATAGAGTTGCCTAAGGGAGCTTTCTCTTTGTTCGACGATCTTGCGATGACTTTTCTTAATCACTTCCAGCTACCAGTGCGCTATGACATCGGTACTGAACTCTTGTCAACATTTCGGCAAGAGAAAGCCACACATATTTCTGATCATATTCAAGAGTGGTGTAGATGGAAGAGATTAATTAAATCCTTTATACCCCCAGAATTCCTTCTCGAGTGGTTCCTCAAGTCTTTATTACCATATATAGTGAAGGATGTTTCCACATCCGGAGTGCAGAATGAGGAACAAGCGATCTTTAGGGCGCAAGAACTGGACTTGATCTATGCTCAGTCCGGTTTGTTGTATGAGATTATTCCCAATGCTCCTTGTTCCAGTTTCGATCCCAAAGTCAAACCTGGACCACATGCCGATGGCATTGTAGGTTGTGCAAGTGCGAAACCTACAGATTCGGTTGCAAAACAAGCTAGTCAATTGTCGCTCAACCAATATGCTTCGGGACAAGCTACAACTTCGTCTCAACCCACCCAAATGGTGAATGTACTTTCTGTGCAATCGTCGGACTATAAGGGTAACCAGCAGCCCAGACAGAATAGAAAAAGTGTAAAAATAATAATCGAAAGGGTGGGAATAAGAATGAGAATGCTAACAATAATGACAAGAATGGTAGAAATGGTGGGGGGGACAAGCAAGTGAAACATAAGGTTACATTCCATTGCAAGCTATGTAAGGACGATCACCTCACTTACTTGTGCCCCCGGATTGAAGAAGCATCGAGATTCTTAGCACAAGGCCCAGCCGTGCTAACTAACCCTTTACCGCATAATCAAAATATGAACTTGAAGTCCCATGACCAGTCTAGTGATGATGATCCACCAGAGGGTAGTGGTCATGGGTGCATTAACATGGTCTGTGATGCGAAAGTTGTGACTCGTGCGAAAGATTATAGTTCGTCAAAACCCAGCCTAGGCAAAGAACCCGATCCACTAGGATCCCCTTTGCACATTGAGAAACCTACAGATAAACCTAAGGCTGCACCTCACATTCCTAAGGGAGTTCTTAAGCGGTCAGGGCATAATTGAAATGCTCGAGCCGCCCAGAATTATTCAGTTGTTGAGGATTTGGGCCATACTCCTTGTGCAATGTCGGCATTGGAAGTGCTTCAGAGTTGTCCTTCACAAAGGAAGGCATTGCTTTCTTCCCTTGGTGTGAACGATGATGATTCTTCCTATATGATCAAATTTGAAACCGTAGGACATCAGCCTTGCTTGCCCTACTATGTGTCTCTTTTGGTGCACGTAGAATGTCTTGGTATGACCATCAAACATACTATGATTGACGAGGGCACTGCTGCTTCTGTGATGTCGTTGGCTTGTTGGAAAAGTCTCGGTTCTCCTGAGCTATCTAAATCGGCGACTATGTTAACTGCTTTCGACGGCAGATATTTTAGGCCACACGACATCCTTCCTTCCCTTAAATTATGTTTGGGGGGAAAGACTGTTGCGATAGAGGTTGAGGTGGTTGATGCGCCCCTTGAATATAATCTCTTGCTGGGTAGGAACTAGATGTACAGTATGCAAGCCGTTGCTTATTCCTTGTTCTGCGTTGTATTCTTTCCACATAATGGGAATATCGTAACGATTGATTAGATGACATTCAAGAATCTATCTGTTACCGCATCTTCGGGAGATTCGATCCCAATTGTTGAGCACTCTCATCCGGAAACTGGGAGTGTGGGTGTAAGCATGTATCCATCCCCCATGGGAAGATTTAGTTGTCCTGCACCGATCCTCATGATAGGATCTAGTTTCGATGAGGCTTCAACTTCTACAATATCGGTGTATTTTCACACGAATCATATGGAAGACCCTTGGATTCTTCCTACACCGAGTGCTTCGAGTGAGCCTGTCGATACAAGCGTGTCGTTGCCTGTAGCCATGATAGCCTACCAAGCTAATCTCAAGAGTGTTGCAGAGCCTAGTCCTTTTTCTTCATGAACGGAGGAGGAGGACCCGTATGTGTTGTCGGCATGGGTAGTACAGTCTTCTCATGCCCACGACTACCTTGATATGGTTTTCCCTTCGGATGAAGCGATTATTGAGGCTATGTCGGGAGTTGAGCCACCATGGGAGGAACTTCATCATAGTTCATACTTTCTCCTAGAGCTTGATTGTTGGGGCGCGTACCCTAAGGATTACTAGTTTTGGTAACTTCGCAGTTGTTGGTAAGTGGAGTTATGGGTCAAGATAGTCTTAGGGGTGTCAGGGTAAGTCAAAACCCTTTTTGTAATAAACCCGTGGTTTAAATCCAGGGTTTAGGGTTTTTTTGGGTGCCCATGGTTTAAGAACATGGTTTTGTAAAAATGCGCAGTATAAATAAGCGCTTGTGTAAAGAAGATAGGTTAGGTTTTTATGATGTAAGTAAGAATAAGGTGAAGCTAAGGTTGATTTTGTAAGGAAAGGTTAAGTCCCAGCTGTGTGCGTGGATGACCTCTGCAGTTGTGTGCGCAGAGGGATTTTGTAAGAAGAGAAAGAAAGATCTGTAGCTATGTGCGCAGAGGCCTGCTGCTGTGTGCGCGGCTATAAGGACATAAGAGATCTGCAGTTGAGTGCGCAGATCAAACTGTGGTTTTGTAGCAAGTTGAATAAAACGCAGTTTGTGGACATAGCCCCTACATTGGGGGTGAACCACGTTATATTTGGTGTCGTGGTTTATTGTGTTGTTTCTATTTCTGCTATTTTTATGCATTAAATCTGTATACATCTGATAACATAAGATCGCTACTAGTAAAAAGCCTCGCTGTGAATTCCCTGTAGTGGGTTAAGCAAGTCACTATTATTCATCTATCTGTAAAATATATATATATATCTATAAATGAATGACAGGGTGAGTAATTGTTGATTAATAAGTTTATTAAAGGCTAAGGTACATTAATACCCCTCTCTGCGTGCAGAAACATGATTCTGCGGCACCCCATTGCTGTTTCGGGTGAGACTGCAACTTGCATGTAGGTTGTTTCCGAAAGGGCCAACACAGTGGGTCTTTTGTTGGTGCGACACTTAAGGATTAAACCCGGGTCTTCCCACTGCCCAACAAATTGGTTCCGTTTCCGGTTGAACTCAGTACCTGTTCAAGAGGGGTTTACATTGTACCTCAGGGGCTGTGTTCTGGAGGCCCTCTGTGAAGGAAATCAATGATTGGTTTGCTGAGACTTGTCTGAAATTCATGCAACAAGAGAATACGAATCCGCGTCGAGGCGCAAGTGACTTTTTACAAAGGTATGTTATTTGTGATACTTATGAAATTTTCTTTGGTAGTTTCCACATAGAGTTGCACCAGTGATTGTCTAGGTTAACAGAGAGGAGGATGAACTTTCAAGCTCGATGGATTCCTGTGTGGACCCCCGCAAGGGTCAATCTTGTGCAACACGTGAACAATGAGGTATCCCGCGCTGTCGATTTCTGGATGACACAAACGTTGGAAGCCTTCGTGACAGAGTTTGCCATTGACACAAGCACTTCTTTTAGCGAAGCTGAACGACAGTTTTTCAAGGGGCCCCGTGGTAAGTTTTTAAATTCCTTAAGCTTGAAGATTAAAATACTATTGGTTGAAAAGGTTATATTATTTTTTGAATCAGACTGTTAGTTTAGTAGTACTAACATATGTTTGCAAGTGAGAATATTTTCGACGCACAAAGTGGGTTGCCGTGAAGTGAGCAAAGGTACAAAAGAGATTTTGAGTCCTACTCCTCAGGACAGACCACCGCATTTCCCCCTGTAAACCCTCCACAGCCAGACCCTGAAGGAAACCCTTCGGTAGGAAACCTTCCTGTTACCCCCCAGCGTCGCTTTGTTACCCCTAAAGTTCGGTCGCAGTGTGACAGGAAACCAAGTCCAAGTATTTCAGCCACAAGTCACTCTGCCCCCATAAATCCCCCCCCATCAATGTCCTGTCCCCCTCCCAACCCTCCCAGAACCACCATGGCCCACCTCGCTGATGACATTAAGCTACCCATCTTCAAAGGAATGGGATCAGAAGATCCAGAACAGTTCTGGTTTTTATGTGAGGCCATCTGGAACGCGAAGAGTATTACCAACCTGGATGTGAGAACCGCGTAGCTCATTACTTCCTTTTGCGACCGGGCTTTGACCTGGTTCATGAAATTCTCTAGTAATCAGCACCCCACTTTGGATGAAATCAAGGCTGCCATCATTAAGGAATTTAAGAAACCAAAATCAGAATCGTAGAGCATCACTGAACTCAAAGAGATTCAACAGCGGCGCGGCGAATCCGTGTGGGACTTTGACCAGAGATTCAAAGTTCTATTAGACCAAGTGAGCTTCACCATTAGTCCTACACAGCATAAGGAATGGTTTATCGCAACGTTATTGCCGCATATCAGAACTCCGCTCATGCAACAGAAGGTTGCTGACCAGCAAGAGGCTCTGGAAATCGCAATGAAGTTAGAGACCGCTCCCGTCGGAGACGATTCTGGTCTTGCTCAAGTCCAAGCGCAGCTGGCAGCGATGGCCCTGGAGCTTCGTGACATGAAGAAAGCTAAAACCAGTCGAGAGGAGGTCTGGTGTACGCAATGTCGGTTCGAGGGTCACGATAGGGACCAGTGCCCCATGGTCAGAACATATCTCAATACGGGCACGCCCAACCAATTCAATGCTGGTGTTCTATATTGTTAGATTTGCCGAACCTCTGGCCAGCATTGCCCTGAGCACTGCCATCTTCTTCAGAGATATGTTCAAGTTCCCAAAAACCCCTACTGCCAGTTCTGTAAGTCCGTAGGGCATAATGAAGAAGAGTGTCGTAGCTACAACCTTATGCGAGAGCGCACCTCTGATGCCTACCAAGTCCACAATCAAGTCCAGAATAATGATGGCTATGGTTACCGTGGCGGCGCCTCTGGAAGAGGTGCTTTTGGTGGTCGCGGCCATGGTGGAATGACCGGAAGAGGTAGAGGCCAGGTTGTGTGTTACAATTGTAACCAAGTTGGTCACTTGGCTCGCGACTGTCGGAACCCCACTACGACCTGTTGGTATTGTTGCGCAGTGGACCACGTGATTGAACAGTGCCCCCAGCTCCTCGCAAAGATTCAGGAAAACAACCGTGGCCCTGCTCCAAATATTCAGTTGATTTCCGTGGAGCAAAGACCTGCCCCAACCGTTAATGTGGTCACCCGGAGTGGCACTACGACGCATACTCAAGACTCACCAAAGTAGCCTGCCGCGGTGTGTGCACAAAAGGCCTCCAAGAAAGTCCCAGCCCTTGACCCTGCGAAGGACCAAGAACCAGTCCAAGAGGCCCTGTGCGATAGTGTTGACCCTGGTGCTGTAGAAGTACCTGCGCGGAAACCTCAGCAGGCGTCGCAGCCACAGGAGGCCTCGACAAATAAAGTAAGTACACTATCCTCTTTCTTGCAGAGCTCTATGAAACTCTTGTGGAATCAGAACGCTCTAAAAGAGCTACAAAAAGTTCTTACTGTCACAAACCCTTAGAGAGGAATTGATCAGGAGAAAACTGTTAGTCGTGTCCGAATAACGGGAAGGGAAATGAGATTGAATGTTCAGATAGGAGAATATGATATGACTGATGTCATTCTGGATCTCGGATCAGATGTTAATGTCCTACCCAAGCAGACCTGGGGACAAATGGGAAAGCCTTCCCTGGTTTGGTCACCTATACAACTGCGACTAGCTAACCAGCAAAGGATTGTACCACTAGGGAGACTTCTTAGTGTTCCAATCGACATCGATGGGGTCAGTATTCTAGCAGATTTTGAAGTTATTGAGATCATTGATGACAACAACCCTTACCCAGCCCTGTTGGGAATTGAGTGGGCCATGGCCAATGCTGCAATCATCAACCTTAAAAGGAGACAGATGACCTTCAAAGGAAATGGCTTGCGTGTTATTATACCCCTCGACCCATCCCAAGGAGAAAGATATACAGAACCACTCAGAGATGAAGGGGAGCAGGATACTCTAGACCACATCTACAACATCACAGCCAAGGATGCAGATTATCTCGAGCCTAATGATGATGGTGTAATGGATTGGCAATGTGATAGCTCCTGCATGTCTGATTCAGACGATGGTCTGGAGAATTGGCAGAATTGACTGTACGAGCTACATGGCCATAGATGCACGCAGGTCACTCAGTCTGTTCGATGTCTTAGTGCACAACCTAGAGAATTTCCTGCACATGTTGGGATGATAGACCCAAGAGAATTTATTGCACCGATTTCAGAACGAGTACCTCAGTCACAAAACACCCAGAATCTGGAAATAGCACTAGAAGCTACAGCAGCATGGAGGACCGATCATACAAAGTCTCACCCTAGTCGGGGAACCTGCCAGAAATTCCTGCGCCCCAGATTCATAAGGCAAGCTCAAGAAGCGCAAAGTAAGTTCAAGGGGCGGAATAGCCCTCAGGGACATTTGAGATAGAACTATACAGCAACGAAAAACACACCTCGCAAGGAGTGGGTGCATAAGTTCGTACATATCTTGGACCCTATAGCGAAAAATGGGCATATGAAGGTTGAGCTCTGCCACGGTACTGTAAGTGGGGATGATCTTATGAATAGCTTTTTTATTACATTTTCCATTAATAAAAGTGGTCTTGTTTTAGATATAGCTTTCTGATCAAACCACGACAAGGCAAATGTTGATCATCCAGGAATTGGATACCAAACCCAGGGGCAGAGCCAAGATGCTAGTGCCTCAAACCTAATAGTCCCGTCGCAGATATTACCAGGCCAGGTCGAAGGGCACTATTGGTCCAAGGTTGCTTATTGCCCCGAGGCTTCAACCATGATTCTGCCGCAGCCAAAAAATATAGTGAGGCTCAAAATCCGACCGTTGGGAAGCAGCCAATTTGGCGGCGGCGGAATTTTAATTGCTTTAAATGACTGTACTAAGACCAGTACCGGAAATCGCGCTCCACATGGACAAAATTTTCGTCAAACTTGGTGCCTTTAATGCACTGTCCGGCCTGATTTGATTGATGTCATGTATAAGAAGATGCCTAAGTTAGGGAAAATTGCATCCTGCCTTTCTTCAAGATTTCTGAGCGAACCCATGACCACCGAATGCGATATTGACGCTTTGGTCAGAGAATTCGAGCAAGAGGGTCTGATCACCTGCTCTAATCGGTCGCCTGCCCTAGCTCACTGTGAAGACACTCCCCTAGCACCACCACACCTGATGCAGACATGGTCTGCTAGGAAAAAGTCTAGAACTGAAGTTCACACCAAGCGCAACCAAGACCGGCAGCGGCAAACAGGGAAAACACCAGCAGCTCATCCTATGGAGCCCTTTGGCTCCGCACAGGCCCTGGCCGGGGGAAGGGAGAATATTCCACCACCACGGCCACCATATCTACCACCTGTTCACCCAGGTACTGCGTTGCCCCGTCGCACAAAGCAATTTACATTAGCCACACCCTCACTGCCACCAGGAGTACAGCTGATAGGAAGTATGATAGGGAAGATTGATCGGCTTAAGTACAGCGATCACGACACCAATGACCATGGCAAGTTCCCACAGTTTGAACCAGCATAATACTTGCACCGCGTCAAGTACCCGGATCATAGGGTCACACTACTGGAAGTGCAACCATGGGCTGCGGGCCTGGACAGAGCTGGCCTACTCAAAATACTTAACATTCCCCATTTCGGACATGGCATACATGTGACTGTAGTGGCCAAGCAGTTGCTAGCCCTGGTGCATGACGGCTATTTATGGATAGGGGACCAGCAAATTCCTATTGACGCCGCCCTCATCCATAAGATCACAGGTTTACCCATGGCAAGACCTGATCCGAGAACTGAATTTCCGTCCAAACATGACGATACAAAGCTCACGCAAACCATGAAAGAGCGGTTTGGCCTGACAAAAGGGAAACGGGGATATCACACTTCCACGATTCAGGAGAAGCCCATTCGATTTGCAGCTGAACTCTTAGCCTGCAAACTCATACAGAAATGCACGCCAACTGAAGTACCTGCCCCGATTATCCGGATTGCTATGAACTGCATTGAGGGGTATACTTATAAGTGGGCCGAATATCTTGCGAAGGAGTTTCTGGAGGATGCCCGTGATGCACAAGAAAAATGTAGACCTTTTCATTATTCCTGGATTGTAATCCTTATTGCATTAGTTGGGTGGAAAGAACCCACTGAAGCCCAGTTTGTGGAAATAAAACCCGACACGCCATGGGCAACGAGGTATGCCTCCCTATGGATATCCTCAGATAAGGAAGCTCAGCAGATGACGAACACTGTGTTCGTCTTCTATGCTATGAGTATTCACTATGAGATTGTGCGAACACCTTGACTTACCAACGAAGTGTTCTCTCCATACGAGGGCGTCGCGCACTTTAGTGCCGATATGCATCATGTTTTCATTCAAGCTCGTGCAGATCCTCAATGGAAATGCTTCAAATTACCATATGTAGTCACCGAACCAGATATCAGGTGGATAGTTCAGAAATGGCTGGCCAAATGGCTGAAAGATTTAGGGAAAAAACCCTCTATTCCGGTTCCCCCAGCTACCAACATTGGAGCAGGTACTAGTCAGGCGGAGCAACAAAGCCCATTGGAAGATAGCGAAGACCTAAGTGATTCGCAGATGAATGACGACGGCCAGGGTGGAGACGGTGGACAGGATGAATAGGATGAACAGGATGAGGAGTCGGTTAAGACCATATCAGATTCTAACCCACCAACGAAGCGCAAGTCCCCAGAAATAGCCGAGGTAACCAAGCCGCAGTCCCACAAAAAGGCAAAAGCATCAAAGGACAAAGATATTGAGGAAGAAGCCACTGTCATGCTGGATGCGCTGGAGCAAGCTCTAGAACAATCTATGACAGCGCTTACTAAAAAATGGTCAGAGTTTGCGGAACTGCATCTTGTCGTCCTCTCAGGTATCGCAAACAGGGTATCGGAATTAAAAGAGCTAGCAGAAAAATCAGCGCACAGTACTGCGACAAGTAGCACTATGGCACCCACACAGTAGGATATTAGGCAATGGCCACCCAGAGATCACCAAGGACAGGCATCAAGCGCAACTCTGATACATCCTGACATAGATTCCTGACCCCAGATTAATATAACTGCGGGGCTTGATTATACAAAGATGTCTATGTCAGAGTTGCACCTCTGTCAGCTCACGATTACAAAGGAGATCCATGCCCGAACCCAAGTGTCACAAATCCAATTGGAATACACCATCAAACAAAACAAAACCTTTGCAGCACTCCTAGAAGAGATCACACAACAGAAGAAAGAGGCTGAACAGACAACAACTACGCTGATGCGAGCATTGGACGAGGCATGTTGGAGTCTTTCTGACTCTGACATACAGGGAGCAGAGGAAATAGAGCAGAGAATTGCTAAGCTGAGAGACTATGCCCAGCAGTCCCACAGCGAGGTTGAAAGGATGAAGATAGAACACTAGCACCAGATTGCAGAACTTCAACTACGAATTCCTCCTGAGACTCCACCAGAGGTCCGAGAACAACGCCAACATAACATCAAGGCTTCAGCAGCAAAAATATCAGATAATGTGGCCAGCATCGCAAAACTAATGGAAGACAGCATAGAAGCATGGGAAAACCTACAGGACCATCTAGATGTAGGGAAGATTCAGGAAACCATCAAGTTGCGCCAGGATGAATTAGATGCAGTCAGAATAGAAATCAAGATGCTGCCACCTATGCAGAAGATGGCTAAAGTGAAGCGCAGCAAGGAACTTCAGTAGGAAATCGAGTCCTGCAGGACGAAGGTAACGCTACTAGAAAATGCGTTACAGCCCCTGGTTGATGAAGCATTAGAATTGAGCAATACTGCGGAAAGCCAGCTCAAACTTTTGAAGACCTATGAAAATTTTGCGCAGGAAAAGGTTGACACAGACTCATCTTCAGTATTACAAGAATTGGTGGAAAAGGAGAAAGCCGCTGATGATATACTGCATAATCTCACCAGTCGCTTCCAGACCCTCACGCAGAAAATTCTCCCACCAGAGTCCTTGCAGAGTGTCCCGGGATGGGCCACTAGTGAGTCTTAGGGTCCTGTTGGGGCGCGTACCCTAAGGATTACTAGTTTTGGTAACTTCGCGGCTATTGGTAAGCGGAGTTATCGGTTAATATAGTCTTAGGGGTGTCAGGGTAAGTCAAAACCCTTTTTGTAATAAACCTGTGGTTTAAATCCAGGGTTTAGGGTTTTTTTGGGTGCCCATGGTTTAAGAACATGGTTTTGTAAAAATGCGCAGTATAGATAAGCGCTTGTGTAAAGAAGATAGGTTAGGTTTTTATGTTGTAAGTAAGAATAAGGTGAAGCTAAGGTTG
The DNA here is from genome assembly GCA_001517045.1 of Pseudotsuga menziesii. NCBI lineage: Eukaryota > Viridiplantae > Streptophyta > Pinopsida > Pinales > Pinaceae > Pseudotsuga > Pseudotsuga menziesii. Next base: position 577,987 of record LPNX011018165.1, read on the forward strand.
ATTTTGTAAGGAAAGGTTAAGTCCCAGCTGTGTGCGTGGACGACCTCTGCAGCTGTGTGCGCAGAGGGATTTTGTAAGAAGAGAAAGAAATATCTGTAGCTATGTGCGCAGAGGCCTGCTGCTGTGTGCGTGGCTGTAAGGACGGAAGGGATCTGCAGCTGAGTGCGCAGATCAAACTGTGGTTTTGTAGCAAGTTGAATAAAATGTAGTTTGTGAACGTAGCCCCTACATTGGGGGTGAACCACGTTATATTTGGTGTCGTGGTTTATTGTGTTGTTTCTATTTCTGCTATTTTTATGCATTAAATCTATATACATCTGATAACATAAGATCGCTGCTAGTAAAAAGCCTCGCTGTGAATTCCCTGTAGTGGGTTAAGCAAGTCACTATTATTCATCTATCTGCAAAATATATTATATATCTATAATTGAATGACAGGGTGAGTAATTGTTGATTAATAAGTTTATTAAAGGCTAAGGTACAGTAATACCCCTCTCTACATGTAGAAACCTGATTCTACGGCACCCCATTGCTGTTTCGGGTGAGACTGCAACCTGCGCGCAGGTTGTTGCCGAAAGGGCCAACACAGTGCATCTTTTGTTGGTGCGACACTTAAGGATTAAACCCGGGTCTGCCCACTGCCCAACATTGACCATTTGGAGCGTGAGGATTTTAGGGCAGTTCTTAGTCAGAGAGTTGGTAGTCATGTGGTTCCATTCAGCTCTCCTAGTCTGATAGCTGATGGAAACATGGAAAACATATCTTCAACGATTCCTATCAACATCTATCACAATCCTGGCACAATAGAGAATGTCTATATTGGGGCGGAATGTTCCCATGCTGGGATTCTAGAATATACCGAGCTATTCAAGGAATTCCACGATATTTTAGCTTGGTCCTACGATGAGATGCCAGGTATTGATCCTTGTATTGTCGAGAACAAGATTAAGACTTACCCCAACACTAATCCTGTTCGACAACATTTACAGGCAGTGAATCCTAGGAAAGCACCCGCCATTAAGGCAGAGATAGAGAAACTGTTGAAAGCCGGTTTCATATATCCCATTCCCTTGATGGAGTGGGTTTCAAACCCCATTCTGGTGCATAAGAAGCAGGGAGCGATCTGCATATGCATTTATTTCTGTGATTTGAATCGTGCCTGTCCTAAGGATAACTTCCCCACACCATTTATAGATCAGATTTTGGATGAGTGTGTGGGTAGCAAGGTGTTCTCCTTTATGGATGGCTTTTCCGAGTATAATCAGATACAGATTAAACCTAAGGACCAACACAAGAGTGCATTTATTTGTCCTTGGGGAACATTTGCATATTGGAAAATGCCTTTCGGCCTTAAAAATTCTGAAGCTACATTTCAACGGGAAATGACCTTGATTTTCCACGATCTCAAGTCAATTATCGAGGTATTTTTGGATGATCTCGCTGCTCATTCTCATATGAGAATGCGTCATCCCTATCACTTGAGATTTCTATTCAAAATATGCCGCCACTATTCAGTTATATTAAATCCTCATAAGTGCATCTTTTGCGTGAAGTCAGGTCGTTTGTTAGGATTCATCGTTTTGAAAGAGGGTATAAGAGTCGACCCTTTGAAGGTTGAGGAAATACTTCAGTTGTCTCCCCTAAAGAATATTCGTCATCTTCAATGTTTGCAAGGCATGGCAAAATTATTACAAAGATTTGTTGTCAACTTTTCCAATTTGACTAGAGGCTTTATGCAACTCTTGAAGAAGGATACTCCCTTTTATTGGGATGAGCGAGCCCAGGAGTCCTTCGATTCACTCAAGCGAGCCCTAGCATCGGCCCCAGTGATTAGTCCTCCGGACTATAGCCATGATTTCTTATTATATGTGGCTGTATCATTAGAGGCGATTGGTATGGTCTTGGTTCAAGAGGATGAGGAGCTCCAAGAGCATTTAATATATTATCTGAGCCGAAACCTTATTGACACAGAGATTCATTATTCTCATGTCGAGAAGCTTGCTTTAGCTACCGTACATGTGGTTCAGCATTTGAGACATTATATTCTCCTTCGCCAGACCTTGGTTGTGGCCCATGTCAATCCATTTCAATTCATCCTCACCCGAAGGATGATCGGGGAAAGTATAATAAATGGATTGTCATTCTGCAAGAATTTGATCTCGAGTTTGTTTTGGCAAAATCGAAGAAGTCTTTAGTCTTTGCAGAGCTCATATCAGATTTTTCAAGAGAGGCCGAGGAGTTGGTATGTGAAGATATGTTTGTTGATGAACACATATTCTTAATCTCTACGTTAGACCCATGGTATGGGGATATCATAATATATTTACAAACACTGAAGACCCCTACTCACCTCTCACGAGATGAATGATGACGATTACGTCATGTCTCTAAGAACTACCTCATAATGGACAATACTTTGTACCGCCGTGGGTTAGATTCCATTTTACGACGTTGTTTAACTCATGATGAGGATGAGGTTGTGCTGAATGATTTCCATGGAGGGGTGTGTGGTGGTCATTTATCTGAGCTTTCTACAGCTCAAAATATTTTGAGAGCAGGTTATTTCTGGCCATCGATCTTTAAGGATTGTATTGATGCGTTCAAGAGGTGCCACCCTTGCTAGGTGTTCACACGTAATATGCGCTCGAAACTTGCCCCATTACATCCCATTATCACCGTTGGTCCCTTCACTAAGTGGGGGCTCAATTTTATGGATTGCAACCCAGCTTCGGCTGGGGGGCACCATCACATTATAGTGGCTATTGATTATTTCACAAAATGGGATGAGGCTATGCCTACAGTAAAATCCGATGGTGAGACAGCCGCTCACTTTGTATTCAACCAAATTATTACTCGGTTCGAGATTCCGAAAGAGCTTGTCACTGACCATGGCTCACACATTCAGAACCGTATGATGGAAGAGTTGGCATCAAATTTAGGGTATAAGCAAGAGCAATCCTCTTATTACTACCCCCAAGTGAATGGACAGGTAGAGGCAGTGAATAAATCACTCAAATCCATTCTCCAACGAACCATCGCACAAAGTAAGAATAATTGGCACATTATGTTATATCCTACTTTGTGGGCATATCGAACCGCGGTTAAGACTACCACTAGTTTTTCTCCATATCATCTTCTGCATGGATTGGAGTTGATATTTCCAGTTGAATGGGAAATTCCTTCATTTAAGCCAGCTATGGAACTCTTACTAGACACTTCACCCTTGGAGGAGCATTTGGTTCACCTTGAGCAACTCGATGAGCAGCGTCGGGATGCCTTGGTGGCTCTAGAGGTTAATAAGTGTCGCATTAAGGTCCAGTACGATAAGTCTGTCCATCCAAGAGTGTTTAGTGAAGGAGACTTGGTCCTTTTGTGGGATCAACTGAAAGAACCCTTGGGGGCAAGGAAATTCAATCCTATGTGGCGTGGTCCTTACATGGTCAAGCGTGTGTTAGAGAAGGGTGCTTATGAGTTAGTGGATTACAAAGGAACATCTTTGGTGGAGCCTAGAAATGGGATCTATCTCGAAAAATACTATGCATAATCTTTAGCCAAGGCTGCTTGTTGTATATTATTGTACAACTTTGCATAGTTAGGTCTTTTTCTTATCGTGATCAGATTTGTGATTAGTTTCCGTTTCTTTTGGCAGATGTCAAGGGAATCTTCCACCTACATAGGATTCGTGGATGGTGCAAGCCATCACACTCAACACTCAGCCTCTACTGCTTGGGTGATTTATACTCCTATGGGTCAGGTACTGTCTTTAGGAGGTGTATGTCTACGGCCATCTTCCAACAATGTTGCTGAATATAACGCCATTATTGAGCTTCTACGGGATGCCATTCTACATGGTGTTCTATCTCTTGAGGTACGTCTTGATTCGGAGTTAGTAGTGTCACAGCTCAATGGTTTGTACCATGTTAGAGATCCGATGTTATTAAGAAGATTCTTATGTGTGAGATTGTTAGAACGGCAATTTGACAATATAACATATATACACATTCCAAGAATTAATGATCAAGTTGCTAACTCATATGCTAACTACATGTTAGATTGGCATTTGTTTCATTCATAATAAATTAATCACAAACACAATTTTTAGACATGTAAATAAATAAATTGATCACCATAAAAAAAATTTGTACATAAAAAATGTGATAATACATAGTGTCATGATACAAAATTGGGGCTTTTTAAGCCACCATAATATAATACACGGTCGTACAAAATGTATACACTCCCAGGTGTCTAATCCTATGGAGGAGGAGGAGGGTTGTGATCATGGAACGTCACTAAGGCTCTAGCTAGCCGTCGAAATAAACACACCCATGTGCGTGGTACACCCACCACCTTCCGCTGCATGTCCTTAGGCAAGTCCTCGACTTGCGCCATGGAAACTCTATGAGTCAAACTCACAAAGTTGGTATGAATGCTCTAGATCATTCGCTCCACATCAACACCCATGATGTTATCTCCTCTTCCCCTCCGTCTATGATGAGGGAAGCCCTTCGGTCATCATGGTCCCACATCTGCACACAAATGGTAGATGTCACTATGTGTTGTCGCACAAAAACATGTATTTTTGCTTCCATAAAATCAAGAAAATACAAAAAAATTCAATAACTCAAATTTTTTTTAAAAAGAGTGAGGGTCGAGATTCGTTACCTATATCACCATATGCCGATCCTGGTAGCAATGGCATGTATGGGTCCCCCCAGAAATCTATCCTTGCATAGGGGTAGTCATCAAAGGAAACTATTTGTCATCGCCACCATGGAAATAAGTCAGCTGGATATGGGTTGGCCACCCTACCATCCCCCAGTCTGCGCATCACATCTGCCCAATGCTGTTGGGCCGGATCTCGAACCCCGTGGAGAGGAAGATCCACTCTAGGGTTCAATCCTGGAACACGCTTGAAGAAAAACATGCTCAAGATATTGCTGAACCCGAAGTTCCGCACCCTACCTACCTTACACTCACTGAGTTGGTGTTTCATGTTGCTCAGTAGTGTAGTACTCCAGTCATAGATTATGGGTCTCATGCATTGCAATGCATAGAACATCAGAGGCCACGAGGCCTAGTGGAGTGATGCTAAGCCGGCTATCCTGTCCAGTGTTAATAATATGGCCTTTAGGCCCAGCACCTGTATAGCATTGGTAGGGACATGACTCCCCACCTTCTCGGTGTCTGGATAATAGTACACTACAATGTACTCGTCGATAGTCAGGCCACCCCCTAGCCCACCTCGGGAATGAAGGTTCACCACCTCCCCTTGTCTAGAAAGCCCTGTGATAAAGTATATGTCCTCCACCTCTATAGTGAGGGAAATCCCATCGATATGAAAGGACTCAGAGTCTGGATCCCAATAGTCTACCAACATCTGTAGCAACCTTGGTTTGGCCCTCAAACCACCAAGACACCAAAACTTGTAGAGTCCACATGCACGAAGAGATGGTTGTGCCATTAAGTCAGCCCTTACCGCTTCCTCTACTTCATTATGCTCATGATCTCTCCACTCTAGCGCCATCCTGCAAAAGAAATTGAAAATTTTCCCATTAATTTAGTTGAAAATCATATGCGCAGCCTCATACGTGACTGTTTTGAAAACAGCCGCATATGTACGCAGGTTTGAGGTCCTTTTCTGCGTATATCTAGCCCTATATGCAGAAAAAGCCTTGATTTCCATGTGGGCCACAACGCTCATTTTGGGATGGCCTAAACAATTGATTTGACCATGAAAATCTATAAAAATTATGTCAAAATGCAAGAGGAGAGCATGAGTAAATACCTGGAAGAAACGGTTGTGAATTCTGCTAGCTGGATCTCCTAGAATTTGCAGTTGAAAATTAGAGCTAAAATGAGTAAAAGTTTCAAATGATTTATATTTTTTACTATTTATAGAAAAATTTTCAAATATTTGAAAAATTTTACCCCCTTTCCTATAGTTTTGACATTTTCTAACCATTTTGGACCGTTTTTGACATAATTGGTGTTGTAGAAGACCTTTTTCAGTGTTGTTTCAGCCCTTGGATTGACCCGTTCATGCCGATATCAGGTATCATGTCTAAACTAGCATATAGGTTAGGTTTCACCACCGTTTGCATTTTGCATGACCTTGTGACCATATCACCATGACCTTAGGTACGAATCCACTCTATTGTGTCACAGAACCTTCTTGTTGCTTTAGAAGTGGCATGATACGAGTGGTAGAGCTTCAACTTACATGGGTACCCTAGTTAGTGCCTTATTTGCATTTGGTGCCCATGTCGATGGTTCCTCCTTTAGGGTGTGGGAGTCTGTTGTATAGTACTACCATGACATTTTGCAAGAGCGTCATACTCCTCTTGATCTTATGTTAGCCTATTTCCCTCAGGACTCCCTCATGTCAAGTTGTGAATGCATTATCATGATCTTTGCCTACCTTATTGAGCTTTATGTTGGCTCCCCTAACATTGCGTTTCAGCCATATAGCTCAAGCTTGTCTCATGTCTAGCCATGCAGAGCCATTTTTTATATCCTTCGCAGCTTGATTCCCTTTTTACCAAGAGAGGATTTCCCCCCGAGTGTCAATATCCTACACATGTATCCTTGCATTGAGCATAAGTATGTTCCACTGCTTGGAACTAGTTTGTTTTCCCTTATGACACTCGTCTCCTCCTAGTTTGTAACTATAAATCTAGTTTATTCTTTTTTCAAGCTTTTCAAATAACTGAAAAAGTCCAAAAAAAATAAAAAAACCTGAAATCCAGATAAAGAAAGATGTTATCTTTGGAAGCTGTCGAGTCGTGTCGCCTTCAAACAGAGCACTGTATATCACATCCATTGGTTGGGTTATAGTTTGACTTTAGGAGCTGTACTCATTTATCTGAGTTTATCTGCACTGACTAGTTAAGCTTCCAATCCTTATGGAGCCTCTGTTGATGCCTCCTGTGTCACAGAGATGTCCCAGTTTGTATATCGAGTCTATGCTGCCTTCATTCAGCCACCATACATTGTTATGCTCTTGTTCAAAGGAAGTTGAAACCTGATTCGGCCATTCCTCAGTTATCTTGACTTTGCATGTCGCAATAGTACAAGTGATCAATTTTGCCACGGCAAAACGTGGCAATATCCACGGAAAAGCGTTTTTTTTCCCGTGGCAGTCATTTCGTCGCAATAGCGACGACCCATTAATTGTGTGGCAAGAGCGACGGGAATACGTCGCAATTGCGACAGACCTTCATAGAATGAAAAATTCAACCTGCGATGGTACGACGTCGCTATATCGACGAACATACATCGCTATATCGACGAGTAAGCGTCACAAAGTTCCACGAGTAAGCGTCGCTATATCGACGAGTAGGCGTCGCTTTATCGACGAGTAAGCGTCGCAAAGTTCCACGATTAAGCGTCTCAAAGTTCCACGAGTAAGCGTCGCTATATCGACGAGTAGGCATCGCTTTATCGACGAGTATCCGTCGCAAATTTCCATGAGTAAGCGTCGCTATATCGACGAGTAACCGTCGCAAAGTTCGACGGCAAGCCGTCGATATAGCGACGATATCTGTAGTTTTAAAAAAAAAAATATGGTCATGAGTGGTTGGGTACACAGTGGTTTTTGCACAGTCTAAAGAATAAACAAGAATAAACATTACAAATTTAAATGTGGATCTAGTTATGAGACACTTTTACCCCGAGGTGTCTGCCATACAATAGATAGGTTCTTACCGCCCGCCATTGAGAGACCTTAAGCCATAAACCTAGAGCACTTACCTTTTAACGGATTGAGCCTTCCTTGTCATAATTCAATGCGACGGTTAAACAAATTTATGGGAGGCCAAGGAAAGGTTGAAAAGATTTTGTTTTACTTTAAAACATAGTGGAGGAGGCAGCCTTGTCCCCTTATCCACCCACTGAGCTGCCAGCGTATTCCACCGATAGAATATTCACTCTAGGATCTGTGAGACAGCTTACTTTGGCAGATGAAGAGTTTCATGGGCAATTAAAGAAAGCCCTCATCCATCCACTATTTGCAAGAGAATCTTTTATTTTCCAGAGCTACCCTAAATATAAGCGGCAGACGACAGACTTCAGGCTTATATTATGTTTTTCCTAATTCTTATTAAAGGCCATAAGCGCTAGATAATATGATCCTGATGGCACCCTCAACAACAACAATAGGATGAATGGATTTTTCCATGATTCCGGGTAGGAAGGGAAATTGAGGACTCCCAAGTCATGGGATGATCTATGGGAGACTAAGGGTAACCCCTATTCTCTGATAAGCAAAATCGCCCTGTTGATCAGGCAAGGTGCCTTGTTTGATTGATCATCCAACCGTGTATAATCAGTTCTTACTTATTGTATTTTTGTAGTGAATAAATCAAGCAGTTTAACAATATATGCTGAAGTGCTCGCTGTAGAGAGAGAGAATAAGGCAGCAGTTCACGACGTGCCTACTTAAGTTTATGCTGGCTGTAATTCCGGAATAAATAGGTGCAGGAGCGATCCAACAATTCCACAACTGAGCGCTCTAACATATAAAGTAAAGAGGGTAGTGGTTAATTGATTGGTAGCAGAGACAAAGGGTCAGGGTTATAAAGTGGATGCATTGTGGTTACCCCAAAGGTTAGCTTATCGGGGGTTTTCAAATTAGGGAATAAGTGTTGACAGAAAGTTGCAATTTTCCCTAATGTCTGAGCTACCATTGTTTACATTTGAATGCTGATGGGAATAATGCAATCCCGTGTCTAAATGACCGTGTCCAAATAATGCCCATATTCGACTGATAATGGGAATAATTCTGTGTCCAAATGATAAAATCGTGTTCCAATGCTGGGAATAATGCTGAGAATAATGATGCTGCCCATACTGCTTATTCTGATGCTTGTTATGCCGGTTCTACAGCTTATACCTGGGAGATTCAGAACAACTCAATAAATAATCCCTCGAGCACTCATACCCCTGAATAAGAAGGATCATCATGGAATAATGGAATCAATAATATAAAGAATAGTAAGATAAATCAAAGAGAACATATCAGTGTTCTCATTCTATCTCTAATAATGATATACCTGAATTATCCATGGTCATAACCAGGAAAGCAAATTTTAATTATGAAAAATATGGACTTTAGGTTAAGGATCAATAGGTCTGTTTAAGAAGTTTCAAGAATTTGAGTTGTATATGTGATAGGAACCTTACACTTTCATTTAAGACTGTTTTCAACATGTTTCCTTGTCCTATGGACTGAAAAAATAAATGCCTACAATTACACAAACAGAACAGCCATACAGATCTATTCTTGAAACCATAGATGGCATTCTTTTTCTATATATAAGGTTGATAGTATAATAACCACTAAATTGAAAAACAAAGATAATCTTACAAATATTTGAAAAAATTGGCACACATTAGGAGACTAAATACAACATACAAGACTTGAAGGAAGAAAAAATGCCCTTGTCTACCTGTTCAGTGTGCTTCCCAAAATCATGGTACGTTCCAGACATATTGTCATAGTGCATCTGCATAAAAGAAAATTATTTAGTCATCCACCATGAATATCATCAGAAAAATATTTGACAAGAGACAGTATTACAACTAAAATATTCTCACACAAAAGAATCATTGGACACAGGGATCTCTATAACAGAAACCTCTCTTCAGGCCACTTGTTCTAATGACAGGCATAGGAAGGAGGCAAACAGGCCCCCTCGATCATAAATCAAGGAAACAAAGGCAGGAATAGACTACACGATCGTGACTATAAATGAGGAACCCTTGTATTTCTCAGTCAGGCAGAGATTAGTAACATTGCCAATCATACCATTAGTATTGGTTGTCTGGAAAAAGACAAAGG
>LPNX011018170.1:0-219624 GCA_001517045.1 Pseudotsuga menziesii
TATATATATATATATATATATATATATAATTATTAATATAAATTGAATTATTGGGGTTTGACACGAGCCACTTATTAACTTCTTCAAATTTTTAAGGTCCCATAGTTCATTAAAAGCAGAATTTCACACATTAAATGACATCGTAATATTTAAAAAAAAAAATCATTGGGAAGCCAACATAATATTCTACAATTTGTTTTTTTACTACAAGTCGAAATTCACATGGAATATATGCGTTTCGAGGGCTTCTATCTAGCAGATGAGTAAAAAATCAGGTTTTCATCGCCAAATTTGGCCAAAAAGTGTTACCCACCTTCATGGAATCACCCAAATTATTTTATTATATTCAATTATAATAACCTTGGTTTTATCAATAATAATGATAAGCTTGTTATTGGAAAGTTTTGAGTTACTTTCGAATATTTTCAATATAGTTTTTGTGAAGGTAACAATATGCTTAATGTATAAGAAAATGAAGAAAATAAGCTTGAGCATGTTAATACCAATTCAATGTTAGTGATCTAGCTGCTAAACAATGAAGGAAAAATAGGGCACTATTGCTTAGTGCTAATACCACAATTAAAATCCATTTCCCACTCATTATTAGAGCAACTCAGTAATTAACCTTTTTCATATAGCCTAATAATAGCTTTGGATATCAGGGATATCAAGTTGTTCAATATTTTCCATAGCTTGGCTCTCAACATAGTATCAAAACTTTTATAAAATCAATAAAACAACAAAATAGATCTTATATTTCGTCTCTATAATCCTTAGCAATAATTCCAAGGGTGGCAATGTGATCGGTTGTCCTTTGGCACTTTGTTCTCAATCCATTGGCCATTTGTTTTGGAAGAACCCACCAAATATTTTTGCTAAAAGGAGGTTAATCATAATACTTGGATAGTTGGATAAGCCATTATTTAGGAAAACCTTGTTTTATGGTTTGATTGAAAATATGTTTAATATGAGGCACCAAAATCAAATTCCCAAGTTTTAATATATTAGCTTGGTATCTTTTAATGCCTTTCGTTTTACCATTTTGTGAAGCCCATGTTATGTCAAATTTTATATCCTCGCTTAAAAAAAACCTTAGAGTAGTTATGAGTGTTATAGATGCCTTCACAAGCTTTAGGGGGGACATAATGTTTGTTAAGATAGGAGATTCGAGTGTTAATGATAATATTACTCTATTCTTTATCTTTTCTAGGGATCATATTCACCTAAAATGATAAGCCTACAAATTTCTCTTAACTTTTGGTTAAATATTAGTGTTTTCTTTTTTATTATTAAGAACATATGATTCCTAGATGTGGGTGTAAGCACAAAAGAGTTTGAGCATGTGGTGGTTCAGCACAGTCACATGGAGGATCAAATGGATTAGTCACTAGTGAAGGTGGCAGGTCAAGGTGTCCTAGCGAGGTGATGATGAAGGGAAAGGGGAGTCGATTAGGTAGTATGAGGAGGTTTATGTATGGAAAATGAGGATGATTCTAGATGTATCGTGTGTAACATCCCTTTTCTAAATTTTTACTAAAATTCCCAGTTTTTCAAATTTTCATAATTTTTTCTCTTGACTAGTCTTAGTGTCTTGGTCTCCAAATTGGCCCAATTGCTCCCAAATATTTAAAGAAGATGTATGAATGATATAATAAATTAATTATTATTTTCATGGATGTATTATGGCCCTCCAATCACTTTTTCAAGTTTGTACTAAATTCTGAACAAGATAGATGATTTTATTAGCAATTTTGGGGCTCAAATCCCCCTTGGGTAATTGCCGGAATGGCCTCCCAAATGTACAGAAACTCACTCAAATTATCAAATTGAGGTATTTTATGTATAGAGGACATCAACAGAGACTCATATTCTGAACCAATTGAACTCCCATGGTTATTATCACTTCCTTCAATCAGATATATAAAAACTAGTTTTGAACCCTTGGGGAAATGAGATGCAATTTAATCCAATGGTTATGGAATTCAATCCAATGGACACAAAATATCAGTTAATGAATATGAAACATAAAATATGCTTCAGTGACAGTCCATTCATGCATGAATAGTCAATATTTTACATAGCCATTCAAATATACCAATATTATAAGCGTTTGCAACAAAGAAGTGGAAAATGACATTGTTTCTTTATTACCGATCAATAATACATCAAATTGCTTGGAATTTTAACCTGATAACTTTCTGAACAGAGAGAGAATAGTATTTACATTATAATACAAAATTATGGAGAAAGAGTAGCTCCCTCAAAAAGATAAATGGCTCACCAAGTGCGCCTCACTCCACCGGGCTGAAATATGGTGAAAGAATGTGAGATGGGAGGGGGAATGAGCTGAATCCTGAAGTGTCCAAGAGATGATGTAGCTTCACCTGCATATTATAACTCCATTGAATCTCCTTTAAAAACCTAATTTTCCTCTCCAATCACCAACCAGGATGGGAATCTTTCACCCTTGAAATTGGCTCAAGCATGAACTAGTCACTCACTAGCTCTCTCTCTTCATAACAACAAATTTCACAACTGATAAAAAAACTCCTTATCATGGATGATACCTATATTTTATAAACATTAATGGTCTCCTCGGCTTCCAAATACATCCATAAACCAAATCCAAGTCGAATTGGTGTGGTTGCTCATGCTATGCCATGTGGTCTCTCTCTTCACCTTTCATCTTCTCCCAAATTGAGTAGGAACCCATTGGGATTCTCCAAATCACATGAGAGAGATATTGGATTCTCTATTTCGACCTAATATGTTAGAGATGTCATATTTCAGTTTTCAGATCTGGCTTATGTTATAACTATCATAGAATCTCCATCATTGGCGTCATAGATGTCATAAGTGTAAGGGGAATCTAGACAAGTGTCCATGAAACTCCCCATTTGGCTCTTCCTTTCTCATGTAAGTTACACTTCATCCCAAATTCGATCTATAAAATACATGTACAAGTATATTGACCTTATATTCCATCCAAAACATTAGGCTTTCCATAGATTTGAGATTTCAAGAGGTGGATGCCCTTAACATAGGAATTCTAGCTTGAGTGGGCCCTATAGTCTCCATATGTCTCCATTTTTCCTAGCCATTTCATTCTTCACTTGCATTCATTTAATTGACCTTATTAAATAAATATTTTATTCCTTCTAATGTCTAAACATAATTTATTAGCTCCCTTATTAACTTCCCAATGTTTCCACCCAACCTGGGGAACTAGTAGGATTGATGGAATTTTCCCACTATGCAATTATTTTAAAATGGGGACATTACAGTCCTCCCCACCCAATATTTCTAGTCCTCAAGAAATTTCATATTTGGATGCTGCAAAACATTCTCCTCTTCCCATGTGGCATCTTCAATCGGTAGATCCTTCCATTGCACCAAGTATTCTTTGATTGTCCTACTCCTCAATCTTCTCTCCCTTGTCTTCAAAACCTTTTTCGGAATAAGTGTGAGTTGTCCTTCGTCATCCAAAGGAGGGAGTGTATCTGAAATGACAATTTTCTGACCAATAGCTTTCTTGAGACAAGAAACATGAAATACTTTATGAATTTTACTCCCTTCTGGAAGTTCCAACTCATATGCTACTTCTCCAATTTTCCGGATCACCTTGTAGGGCCCATAGTATCTTGGATTTAAATTTTCTGCTCCATTCTTTTTGAGAGATGCTTTTTTGTATGGATGGAACCTCAAATATACTAAATCATCAACCTGGAAAGTCCTTTCCTCTCTGTGTTTATCTGCATATTGTTTTTGTTGATTTTGGGCAACCTGCAAACTGTATATTAAAAGCTTTAAAATTTCTTGGCTTTCTTCCACCCATTCTTTAGCTTTTGGATCTCAACTATCACCAAATACCATATCAGCAATTGTAATGCTCTGAAAGGATACATTCCTATTCACATGTGAAAGGTGGTGTTGTAGCAAAACTCACCCAAATGTAGCCATTTTGGCCAAGCTTTATTGTAAATGAGAATATCATCAAAGAAGACTAAAACAGACCTTCTAAGCTGCTTGTAAAAGATTCTATTCATACATGCTTGAAATTTGGTTGGAGCATTAGTCAACCCAAATGGCATAGCAAGAAACTCAAAGTGACCATAATGACATCGAAAAGTAGTCTTTTGCACATCTTTCTCCTTCATCCGAATTTGGTGATAACCATATCTAAGGTCAATCTTGGAAAAGTACTTAGATCCAAATATCTCATCCATGAGCTCATAAATCCTAGGAATCGGATATCTATTCTTGATGGTATTATTGTTTAAATTTCTAAAGTCTATACATGTCCTCAAAGTTCCATCTTTTTTCTTTACCAATACTACTGAAGAAGCATAAGGGCTAGAGCTTGGTATAATGAGTCCCAACTCTAACAGTTCTTGAATGGCCTTCTCAATCTCATGTCTGAACTTCTTGGGATGTCTATAAGGTGGTATCTAAATGGGTGAAGTACCCTCCTCCAAAACAATGTTATGCTCAACCCCCCTATCAAGTGGTCTACCATGTGGAAGATCTCTGAAAACTTTTTCATATTTGTGCATAAGTGTCTCTATCTCTTTTGGGTGTTTAAAAACTCTTATTTTTGTCTTGGGAGAAGTGACATAACATGCAGCAGTCCATTCTACATCACCATGCCTCAATATAGATCTCATACTTTTGCAGTTTACTACCTATTTTGGGTAAGTGTGCTGCCCTCTCACAACCCTTAGTGCACCTATTGAATCTTGAAATTTCATTTCAGGAATTTGATAATTTACTGAATGCTCTCCTATAGAATACATCCATTTCACTCCCAAGACCATATTAGTATCAGCAACATCAATCACATAAAAACTATCAACAAAAGTATATTTACCTATGGTGACTTGCAGCTTTGGAATCCAAGTGTTGCATTGCATTGTGTCGTGACCTGGTATGGCAACTATGAAGCCATCAAATGGTTCACTTGGTATTTTTATTTTCTTCTCCATCTTTGCATCAATGAAATTATGTGTAGCTCCTCTGTTTACCAAAACTGAAGCTCTTTGTCCCAATACCACACCCTTGCATCGAATAGTGTGATAGAGAGGCACTGCTGAAAGTGCTGCCATTCTTGCTTTGTCTGGTGAGGGCTGATTTTCTTCTTGTTTTTCTTCTTCAGCTGCTGTATCATATGTCTCCTCCTGATATTAAATGTTCTCTTCTTCATCCATACCCCCCTCATACTCATCATTATCAGAAAATACTTATATGCATTGAGCTTTTCCTTTAGCACATTTATGTCCCAGTGTCCATGGTTGGAAGCATGTAAAGCATAATCTTTTCCTTTGAAGTTCATCTATGTTTTATCCTTCTTTCTTAATATTTTCATATGTATCACTTTGCCAACTCTTCTTATCAGGCGCATCCTTTTGCCAAGGATTTATTTCAAATATGGAGTTAGGCTTGGGAGGAAATCTTGTTCTAGGGAGCACATTTTGAAGGTCTATAATCAAGCTCATTGCATCATTTAAGTTAGTAGGCTTGTGGGATTTGACCAAACCTTTTAAGGGCTCTGCCAAACCTTCAGTAAACAACATTACTAACCTTTCCATAGATACACCATCCACCTTAACTTATAATCTTTGGAATTCCAACATATACTCAATAGGAGTCCCTACCTGCTTCAATTGTGCTAGTTATTTGAAAGACAATTCTGGATCTTTTTTCTCAAACCTTTCTAATACCCTGTCAAAAAATTCCCCATATGTTTTGACCTGATCATGACCCAAGGTTTTCAGGCCATGGAACCACCACTCATTGGCATCTCCCTCCAAGTGAAAAATAGCCATTTCTAAAGCATCTTCTTCCACCATTGGATTTAGCTGGAAATACACATCTAATTTCTACACCCAAGTGTTAGCAGAGCTTTGAGATGAACCATCAAAAGTAGGAAGTGGAACTTTACCTATGTCACAATTCAATTCTTTATTTTGGTATAGAGACTTATTTCCCTCCTTTCTAAATTTGTTTGCCATAGTGAAGTACTGTTCAAATGTTATACTCCTCCTACACTCTTCATCCAATTTATCCCAATCTTTTGTTATTGTATCAATTTCAAATTGAATGTTAGTATCTTCTTTGGGAGTAAGAAATTTAGGTGCAGTAGGCCTTGGTGTGCTCTGTAATTCATGGGGTCTATTATGAGGTCTTTTTTGTGAGAAAATGTGCTCACCCATTGTCTTCTTTTCTGCTGATTTTGAACTACCACTATCCCCCGTTATCCCTTTGCTTCCCATTTGACCGGCTGTCAATTCGAATCCTTTTGTTATATGTTGGGACATGACTAATATATTTTGGTTAATTTCTTCAAAAAAAAGGTCTTATAAGTTGTAGATACTCCATTTTCTCCTTAGTTTCTTCTTCTCCTAGTGAGCCATAGTTTTAGTCTAAGGTGCCCTTTTTAAATTTTTACTAAAATTCCCAATTTTCCAATTTTTCACAATTTTTGCTCTTGACTAGTCTTTAGTGTCATGGTCTCCAAATTGGCCTAAATGCGCCCAAATATTCAGATAAGGTGTATGAATTATATAATAAATTAATTATTATTTTAAGGTATGTATTATGGCCCTCCAATCACTTTTGCAAGTTTGTACTAAATTCTGAACAAGATAGATGATTTTATTAGCAATTTTGCGGCACAAATCCCCCCCCCCCCCGGGAAATTGTCGGAATGGCCTCCCAAATGTAGAGAAACCCACTCGAATTATCAAATTGAGGCATGAAATGTGTATATTACATCAATAATGACTCATTTTCTGAACAAATCAAACTGCCATGGTTATTATCACTACCTTCAATCAGATATATAAAAACTAGTTTTGAACCCTTGGGGAAATGAGATGCAATTTAATCCAATGGTTATGGAATTCGACCCAATGGCCACAAAATATCAGTTAATGAATATGAAACCTATAATATGCTTCATTTAAATTCCATTCATGCATGAATAATCAATATTTTACACATCCATTCAAATATACCAATATTATAAGAGTTTGCAACAAAGAAGTGGGAAATGGTACTGTTTCTTTATTACTGATCAATAATATATAAAATATCTTGGAATTTCAACCTGATAACTTTCTGAACAAAGAAAGCAGATTATTTACATTAGAATATAAAATTCTAGAGGAAGAGGAGCTCCCTCTAAAAGATAAATGGCTCACCAAGTGCGCCTCACTCCACCGGGCTAAAATATGGTGAAAGAATGTGAGATGGGAGGGGGAATCAGCTAAATCCTAAAGTGTCCATGAGATGTTGTAGCTGCACCTGTATATTATAACTCCATTGAAGCTCCTTGAAATACCATAGTGGCCTCTCCAAATCACCAATTATGATGAAAATCTTTCGCCCTCGAAATTGGCTCAAGCATGAACTAGTCACTCACTAGCTCTCTCTCTTCACAACAACAAATTTCACAACTGATAAAAAAGATACTTCTCATCGATGCTCCCTGTATTTTATAAAAATTAATGGTCTCCTCAGCTTCCAAATACATCCATAAACCAAATCCAAGTCGAATTGGTGTGGCTGCTCATGCTATGCCATGTGGCCTCTCTCTTCACCTTCCATCTTCTCCCAAATTGAGTAGGAACCCATTGGGCTTATCCAAATCACATGAGAGCTCTATTGGATGCTCTATTTCGACCTGATATGTCAGAGATTTCAGATGTCAGCCTTCATATCTGACTTGTGTCATAACTTTCATAGAATCTCCATCATTGGTGTCATAGATGTCATAAGTGTAAGGGGAATCTAGCCACGTGTCTATGAAACTCCCCATTTGGCTCTTCTTTTCTCATGTAAGTTACACTTCATCCAAAATTAGACCTATGAAGTATATGGACAAGTATATTGACCTTATATTCCATCCAAAACATTAGGCTTTCCATATATTTGAGATTGCAAGAGGTGGATGCCATTTAACATAGGAATTCTAGCTTGAGTGGGCCCCATAGTCTCCATATGTCTCCATTTTTCCTAGCCATTTCATTCTTCACTTGCATTCGTTTAATTGACCTTATTAAATGAATATTTTATTCCTTCTAATGTCTAAACATCATTTATTAGCTCCCTTATTAACTTCCCAATGTCTCCACACAACCTAGGGAACTAGCAGGATTGATGGAATTTTCCCACTATGCAATTATTTTAAAATGGGGACATTACATCGTAGGGAATGAATGCACATTAGAGGGGTGGATTCATAATTATGACTTGGATTGTCTCAAGCTGGATGAAATCCTCCAAGGCCATCATTTCCATTCATGGGGTTATTTTTCTCAAAAACACAATTAGTCTAATTAGGAAGGACTAGGGAGAAGCTTGCCCACAATTGGTCCTACTGACATCTAGAAAGCTTTTAGATGGGTGGGGAAAAAGGTCACTATTAGTGACTGGCCTTGGGCGAGAAGGGTAATGGAGACTCGTGGGAGGAAAATGTATAGTGAGGCCAAGGGGAAAGAGAAGGTTAAGCAGGAGCATGCCACCATAGAGCAGAAAAAAGTCATCATAGAAGCCTTATGTTTCAAGTCGATGGTCCCTATGGAGGTGTAGAAGACAATAGAGGATTTGGAAAATGGGCCATGGAGGGAGTTGGAGCCTTCTCAACCACTTGAGAATTTTGATGTTTTAACTGAGTGGATACATGATCCAGGTTCGACTAGAGCTCGTATGTCCTTGTACGAGAGTTTGATAGTGAATTATTGAGTAATGAAAAGGCTTATAGCCAACATTCTGATGAACCAGAGTGCAAAAGAATAGGAGGGTGAAGAGCCACTAAAATATTAGAAAGGGCACAATGTTGGCGCCCATCTAATACATATAAAGTTGACATTATAGCTAGCAAATTGGGCATAAGATTCATTGACATTGTAGTTATCTAATTGAGCATAAGGTTCATCCACAGGGTTCTGACCAAGGCGGTGTGTCAACCAACGTAGGGGAAAGCTAAACACCAGGGTTTATCAGTTGGTCTCCAAGTTCCTTAACTTGCATGTTTGATGAAGTTTGTAGATTTAAATATGTCTATCTCTGTTTTGTTGTTAGTTTTTACAGTAGGAAATCAATAGTAGAATACAAGATATAAAGGGCATGCAAAGGTTATATTTTTGAGTAGCGATGGTCCAAATGGTCATATGTTATCTCTGTTAATGCACAATTCCAATCTATTTTTCTATTTAATGCCCTATTTTCTCCTTGAAGGAGGGGTGATTTTGGGAACTTGGTTTGTACAGTTTTTGGTATGCACAGATTTGGTAGGATAAATAACCAAGAGGGCCATGGTGATGCAATGAAGACAATGATATGTAAAGTTTATCTAGTAATATAATATAATTATGACTTAACAAACAAACACTTATGATATTTAATCTTATTATTTCTATTATTTTTCATGAGAGGATGTTTTTATATCTTTTCTTTCACTTTTACATTTTAGGTCATGCTACAAATTTAAAGATGTTGTTTTTCTTTAATATGCAATTTTCAAGAATACTTTTTTCTAAGTATAAAGATGGCTTTAAATTGAAGTTTTCATATAAAATCTCAAATGTTTTGTTTTCATATCATAATTGAAAAACTCAAGAAAATCCTTAAAAAATAGTGGGAAGCTTTTCTATAGTAAAAAACAACTTAATTGTTCATATTATGCATAGTAGTTTTATTGATGGCCATATCTATATTTAAAGTTATTGTCATGGGTAATGATCAAACGATGGATTTTTATCTTTATTGATCTCAACATCCATAATTTTACTCAACCATAAGGAATAGAGGATATGGCATAATCATCAATGTTTCTCTCCTTCAGTGGATGCGAGTCATAAGGTGAGAGTCAATCCAATTATCCATGCCGTTACAAATGATTAAGCATGAAGATATCATAAGATGTCATAAGAATTCATTTAATATTTTCACGGCTTATTTTATATTTAAAGGTTAGGTTAGCAACCTCTTCTATCCATAACGGGTCAAGATTAAAATCATGAGCTAGAATATCAGATCGATATTCACAAACGTATTGACATAGGATACTATCACCTAACTGACATTGTTGTGGCCTAGTTAGGGTCCAAATATGCATTCCTTTGTTTGGTTTGTCGAACCATATGGATTATGGATTGACTATCATTATTGGTTTTATGATTTAAATTTAAAATGCATTATTGATCTACAACTAATTAAATGAGGTCTAGAGCAGTGTCATCAGGTTAAATGTCATGGACGAAGTCAAGAATCAGAGTAATATGCAAGGAAACTCCAACCTAGAGGAAAGGAAGAAAATTTGTGTCAAGGTTTCGCTACCTTTGTCCTGCGGTGGTAGAAAATAGAAATTTAGACTACCTCTCCTTTCACATTGACATGGATTTGGGCCTTGCTTGAAATGAGGTTCTTTATGTTCAAGGATTTTATAAGGGTTGATGGAACCTCCCTCTAAGTAGTAGTTCCCTCTTTATAATTGTCTCAGAAGACACCATGCCATCTTGGTATATTTACGTGAGTTTTTAGGGTACCTTGAAGATTTCAAGCGAATGTTGCAAGTGGTAAAGGAAGGAATAGGTGGAGTGCTGAACATAAAATTTCTTTTTGGAAGATGAAGCATGTTGTCACACCAAAAGTATTGTGTGTTTGGAGTCAAGGATAGATGATCTTTATGGAAATATGAGGGAGTAGATTTCTCTCATTAATGAAGTTAGGAAATAATTGGCCCAATTGATAAAGTTGAATCATTGCAGCCATTGCCAAATTTCACCTTCATAAAAACCAAAGCCCATGGATGAAACCTTTGTCATCCAACCCATCTAATGATATTACTCACAGATTGGAACTTTTGGGAAAATATATGATATCTCCTCTTTGTTTATGCAAATCTCATGGTTTTTTGTATTTTGTTATGTAAATAGTTTATTAAAATCTACAACACTCATTCTATATAAACATATGAAAAAGTTGCATAAAGCTTTTTTGTTTTGAGAAAAAATTCATATAAAAAATGCTATGCTGGAAAATGTCAAACTTTTAAACTTTATACATTTTTTTCTAAATGGTTGAACTCAACCTATAAACAAAAAAATAGTTTTTATTTAAAAAATAATATTACAATATCACCTAGAAATCTCCAACAAATTTGATAAATCACTGCTTCTCCATTAATAAGAAAATATTTACGCATGCCAATCAAAATCTCTCTTCTTTAAATACAAGGACCTTTTTATACGAATTATTGGTAATTCTCATCTTTGCAACTTATTATGACCTTTACATACCCCTTTTAAACCTTTTAATGTATTTTAACAAACTTGTATATTTCTTAGTGAGGACTATATTAAATATCACATAAGTATCCAATTCTGGTGAGACATTTTTTTAATAATCTGTCATTTCCTCTTATGACTTTTCAACGGAAATTTAGGGTGGCACATTAATAATTTTTTTTAACTTAACTATATATGTCAATTCATAAGCAAAACAAATTGTTGTATCATGAACTAGTGTTAGTAAACATTTTTTCATTGGAATTTGTATGGGTATTTCTATGTATTACCCTTTAATTTTTGGTGTAAATCTGGTGACATTTCTACTTGTCGTTGGGAAAATCATTTTTCCACCCAACCATAAGGCTGACCCCAGCTCTGAGTTTACAGCGTCCCAAAGGGGTCTCATCACTAATGTCTTGGCATGAGTTCCCAAGTTTTTAAAAAAACATGTAAACCTTTGTTTACTGTTGTTTTTGTTCTTCTAGGTATAAAATTCTAGCCTTATTCATGTGGTTGTATGTGCCCAACACTACTCATATTTCATTTTTTTACACCAACTCTAGTTGCTTCCATCAATAATGTTTTGTGTTCCCTATTACTATCTATCTGCATAATAATGGACCTTATTAAACATTGTATTAATTCACTATCCAAATAATAATAGATCTTATTAAACATTGTACTAATTCAATATCCACATAATAATGGATCTTATTAAACATTGTATTAATTCACTATCCACAAGCTTTGTGGAAAAATAAATTCAACTTATGTTTACTAGTTTCAAAAACTATTGAAATGGATGCACCTTGATGGTTATGAAACTCTTTGATGTTGTACACAAAGCTTGTAAACAATAGTTTAATCTACAATCAAATCAAGACATTACATACCAACACATTTACTTATTCTTTCATGAAAAGCAAATTATTCATTTACAAGTTTATAACAAGATCTAATCATAGGTTTCTTGATAGTCCAATTCACCAAATTGTGTTTTAATGTTATAATCCAGAATTGAATTTGCAAAACCACATTTGAAATCGCAATGGATGCAATTTTATATATGAAATTTATTATGGAAACAACAAAATCCAAGCTTTCATCTTGGAAGCTTCAATCTCTCTTCCTTGACTATATATTTGATTAGTGTAAGAATATGACCTTTTGAAAAGTAATGAATTCAAATAATGTATAAGTTAAATGCTTCTCTTCTTCCAAAATCCTTATCATCATTTTTTTGATATTTTGTATGTCAAACCTTCTTGGAACGTTAAGCCCATATAACTTTGCTAAATACATGATTTTGGTGTACATTCAATTGTAACATGATCAATTGACAATGCTGCAATGAACTTTCCTTGAAACGTTAGGCACATATAACTTTGCTAATACATTATTTTGATGTACATTCAATTGTAAAATGATAATTGATAATATTGCAACATAATATTTTATTCACTACATTTACTACCCATAAGAGATTAATGCATATATTAGTCAAAGTTGTTCATTCTCTTGAGAAAAATGATGCCCTTTTACCTGAATTATGTTTCCATCTTTGCCATCACATGGATACTAAAAAATACTTGTATGCTTCTACATTTGCAATGGGGTAAAGAAATGAATTTGCAACAAATGAAGCATTGTGATAAATAAAGGTGGTGCTCTAACAATCCTTCAAATTCATAGAAAGGGAGGGCCATCTGCAATCCATTTTAATTAGGATACGACAAATTATGGTAGAGGAATATTTAAATAAGAAGCAATAGAGGGTGCCCCCATGTACAAATGCAAGACTCTTGTACAAAAAACGCACTACGATATGGCAGACATGCAAAACATGTATCGAAATGTGGGGTTTCAGTTAACAATATATGGATTTTTATCAATAATATATAGCACATCAAATGAATATAATGCACATGTAAACATGCTTTTAGAGTAATCTAGATGTACGTGAGTAAATGTAAGGTATCTTATGCTTACTCCACTTGTCAACAAATATATCATGAAAGGTACCAAGTAGCTAATTTTTTATCAACAAGGGGCCTGCCTTTTGAGGAAGGTATTTGGAACAAATGGGAGTACATTGATGGTGTGGAGATAGAGATTGCACCGGGTGCATTCAAAGGTTTTTGGCATTATGCCCATGTAATTCCTTTATATGATTTTTTTTGTTTTTTTGTTTCATTGTCACTCATGATGTTTATCAATGAACATTTATTTTTGGAACATATTAGGGGAAGCCTTCCCACCAGTTTTTTTTTGCTATATGAATTAATGCTTCTTGCATATTTTAGTGTCAATGAGGAGGATTTCAGTCTACAATAATGTGATACATTCTTACTAGGCCAAAAGTAAGATCTATGTTGACCTCTATACACCGTTTTTTTATATTAATAATAAAAATTTGATATTTTTCTTTCTCGAAGAAAAAACGCTTACACTAGCAAGTTTGGCCATAACTATGTTTCCCCTATTTTTAAGATAATGCATCTCTATTTTGGTCGTCGAATGAATCAAAATTAGATTTACTATTTAAGATAAATTTCCTATTCAGCGTATTTCTATTTCCATTTATTAAATAGATATGAGTTTTTAGTTTCATCTTATCATAATGGAGCGGAAACAGAATTATAAACCCACATGATTCGAATTTAAACCCACAATGAAATAATAATTGAATAATGATGATTTTTACAATAAATGAGAAGACCTTTTATAGGTCTTATAACACACGGTTTCGATGGAACGATGTGACCCTATGATCAGCTTAGTTAATATTACATTAATATTTAAATTAATTGATCATAAATTTTAGATACATAACATTGCCGTCGTATTTTAGAACGCTTTGTCCTCAAAGCAAGGGTAAAGACGGATATTGTTGATGAAATTGTTTGGTCTCCCATGATGCATCTTCATCTGGAAAATTCTTCCACCTAATGAGATATTCCTTGAGTGTTTGAGAACGAAGCCTTCTTTCTCTGGTTTCAATGATTGCCTTTGGTTCCCAAATGACCCTTCCTTCATAATCTAACATAGGAAGTATTGTTTGCACGTTTTGATGTTGCCCCAACATTTTTTTGAGATATGATACATGGAAAACATTGTGGATATGACTTTTATCAGGTAATTGTAACTTATACGCATCTTGACTAATCTTCTCAGTAATTTGATATGGTCCCTAGAACTTTGGGGCCAACTTGTTTTTTCCTCCTTTAAGAGATACCTGTTTATAAGGTTGGAGTCTTACGAACACCTAGTCTCCTACTTCAAATTCTCTTTCGGTTCTGTGTTTATCTGCTTGTTTCCTCATACGATTTTGTGTTGTGATTAAGTTGTCCTTCAGTAATTCAATCATTTTTTTAGATTTCTCTAGTTGGTTCCTTACTTCCAGAACATTAGTGTCATTTAGAAATAACTCCTTCCAATTTGGAGGTTCATACCCATATAAGGCTTGGAAGGGGGTCATTTTTGCAGAGGTGTGGTATGTTGAATTGTACCACCATTTTGCTAAGTGTAACCATTGAGACCAATGGTTTTGCTTATCATTTAGGAAACGACATAGATATGCTTCTAAGCATTTATTTACAACTTCATTCTGACCATATGTTTGGGGGTGGTAATCTGAGCTCATATTGAGTGATGTGCCTACTTGTTTGAAAAATTCCCTCCAATTTTTTCCATTAAATTTTGCATCTCTATTGTTGACTATGACTTTTGGGAAGCCATGTAATTTGTATATATTCTTACAAAATATATCTGCAATTTTTTTTTCCGTGTCTATTTTTTTTATTGCCACGAAGTGTGAAAATTTGGTTAATCAATCGACCACTACAAGGATTTTGTCCTTTCCTTCCGACGGAGGTAACCCATCGATGAAGTCCATTGATATCTCTTCCCGTTTCTGGTTTGGAATGTGTAGGGGGTAGAGTAACCCTGGGGTTAAAACACTTTCGCTTTTGTTCCTTTGGTATTTTTCGCATTCTGCCACATATTGTTGGATATCTTTTTTCATTCCCTTCCAGAAAAATGACCTTCTTGCATTATAATAATATTTGAAGAATCCTATGTGTCCTATGGCTAGTGAATTACGGGATTCCTTCATTACCTTAAACTTGAACTTCTAGTTCGAGTTTAAATAAATCCTCCCCTTATACCAAAGTATATCGTTTCTCCATTCAAACTTGGGGTCACGGTTGGAATTGTTGATTATAGTGCTTATTTCTGGGTCCTTGGCGTATTCACTTCGTATTTCATCTAACCATTCTGGCATTGCAACTGAGATGGAGTAAGAGGTAATATCCCCATATTTTCTAGAGAGTGCATCTGCGACTGTTCTTTGTTGTGAACATATTGAGACATGTTCACCTGATTGTTGTAAAGCATATTCTAAGGTGCTTGAAGGGTACAGTTGATTATGGGCTCAAGTATGTGGTAAATTAGAAGACTAACCTGCATGGTTATGTGGATTCGGATTGGGAAAGTAGTGCCATTGATAGGAAGAGCACTCCAGGTTGTTGCTTTAGTATGATATCAGTTGTGATCTATTGGTTTAGCAGGAAGCAGTCTCGCATGGCGCTAAGTCTAGCCGAGGAAAAATATGTTGCCACTTGCTCGGCTATTTGGGAGGTATTATGTTTCTTTTGAAAACTACTATTTGATTTGATTGATCTAACTTGCATTTTTGTATGATGCAGAGAGGATCATTGAAGCTCTAGTTTGTGATCCAGATTGAGATCTCTTGAAAGAGGGAGTTCTAGCATAGTCAATGAGACAGGTTGTCTGAGAATAAAATCCTGGCAAAGCTCATAGGCTCTCAAACGTAAACAATCCTATAGGTTGTCCTTGGATGTGATCAGTCCTAGAGAAGCTCGCAGGTTATCCTTAGTTGTAATCATCCTTGATGTGATTCTATGCTAGAAATGGCCAGAGTGAAGTTTGAGTGCTTCAGGGAGAAGCTTGTTGTTCTCCAGATCAAGGTTCCTTCCAAGGGGAAGTGATGAGTCCGAGATTCTTTCTGACATGGTGGCAGGTTGGGCCTCCCATGGTCAGATGTAAGTGTAAAGCCTTTCTCACATGGTGGCAGGATGGGCCTCCCATGGTCACATGTAAGTGCAGAGCTTTTCTAACATGGTGGAAAGCTGGGACTCCCATGGTCAGATGTAAGTGCAGAGCCTTTCCAACATGGTGGAAGTTCAGGCCTCCCATGGTCGAATGTAAGTGTTGATCCTTTCTAACATGGTGGCAGGCTGGGCCTCCCATGGTCAGATGTAAGTGCAGATCCTTTCTGACATGGTGGCAGGTTGGGCCTCCGATGTTTAGATGTGAGTGTTGGGCCTTTCTGACATGGCGGCAGGTTGGGCCTCCCATGGTCATATATAAGTGTTGGACGAGCCTTTCTGACATGGTGTTAGGATGGGCCTCCCATGGTCATATATAAGTGTTGGACGAGCCTTTCTGACATGGTGTTAGGATGGGCCTCCCATGGTCAGATGTGAGAGCTGGGCCTTTCTGACATGGTGGCAAGCTGGGCCTCCCATGGTCAAATGTGAGTGTTGGGCATGCCATTCTGACATGGATGTTGGATGTGTTCCTCCCATGGTCAGATATAAGTGATGGGAATGCCTTTCTGACATGGTGGCAGGCTGGGCCTCCCATGGTTAGATATAAGTGTTGGACGATCCTTTCTAACACGGTGGCAGGCTAGGCCTCCCATGGTCAGATGTGAGGATTGGGCCTTTCTGACAAGGTGGCAGGCTGGGCTTCCCATGGTCAGATGTGAGGATTGGGCCTTTCTGACATGGTGGCAGGCTGGGCCTCCCATGGTCATATGTGAGTGCTGGGTGTGCCATTCTGACATGGATGCTAGATGTGTTCCTCCCATGGTTAGATATAAGTGCTGGGCGGGCCTTTTCGACATGGTGGTAGGCTGGGCATCCCATGGTTAGATATAAGCATTGAAGAAGATGAATACCTACATGGAGGCTAGGCCTACAACCAACATGAAAAGGGGTTAGCTCTGTAGAACTTCCTATAATGAGTATAATTGAGAGAGAGAGAACCATTTGCTCTAGATAACAGAGCAGTGACGATGATGATGATCCAGTGATGATCCAGCTTTGATGATGATTTAGTGACAAATACTTGTGTTGATGAATTGTGTCAAGAGAATATTCACTTGTATATCTTATATTATACCCCAATGTTCCTATCAGGAGAATCATTTGTATTTCATTATACCCCGATGTTTCTATCGGGAGAGTCATTAATATAATAAAGTCATGTAAATTCAATGAGGTTAACCCTTCGTTGTAAGTCGGGGCAATAGTCCCCACAATTTAGTTGAGCTTAACCCTCCTTATTGATCAGGGGGCAAAGTCCCCATAGTTGAGGAGCACTAGGGTTATTAGACTCTCCTAGAGAAGTCGGCCCTGGTAAGTAATTGTTTAGTTAGAAATTAGTATAAATAGAGAGTGAGCCTCTCTATTTGATACACACACTCACCCAGCTATAGTACATAGGTGAGAGAGGAGAAGCTCACTCATGTGAGAGAGAGAATAGTTGTTGGAGATCATGTTTTTGTCTTTGGGTTTTACTGTTGCCATTGGTGCTCATTCTATCTCTGAGGAAGTTGTGGGGTTTTCTCCTTTATGGTTTCCACGAGGAAAATATTTTTGTGTATTGTCTCTTGTGATTGATTGTTGTGCATGTTATTCTCTTAGATAAGATCCTATATCATATTCCTTAAATGATAAAAATCTAACATATTTATATACCCAATCCATGAATATATAATCATATTTTTTTGTTGATTCATTTGGAATGTCCTTAGCCATCTTTCTGATAGATAATAACATTTCATCCTTCCTCTCAATATCAATGAGTGCTTGGACAAGATTTTCTTCTGCATATCTTTTCACAAGAATCTACAAATCTTCCCCTTCCTCATGGTTTCCCTCCACATGAGGTTCCTTTAGCACATCCAAAGTAGTTCCTACCATGTGCACATGATTCTTTTCCATGCAAGATGGGGGGTGTGGTACATTCAATTCACTTTAAAGTTGATCATTCTAAAACCTTGACTCTTGAAGATATTTTTGGGTTCTCTTCAAGGAATCATATGCAGCCTCCCATTTACGATGGAGCCTTTTATACTCCTTTGTTTCCTTATTGAATGCACAATGGTACATTTTATCCACCATGAGGAAATGATCTCTGTCAAATAGTAATTTCATATCGCTCTCCTTCATCTTGTCTATGTCTTCTTTAAGTGCTATGCACTCTTCTTGAAAGGCTTCTCCTTCCATCTCCCCTCTAGAAGCTTTCCAACAACATATTGTCATCAAGGCATTGATGTCAACAAAGTTGTTCATTACTTCCATAAGATCCTCTTTGTCCTTCTTTAGTGATCCACTCAAATGATGTGGCTCACAAAGAAGATCCTCCACTAAGGTTTCTTCTTCTAATAGCTTACATATAAGACCATTTTTCTTGTGGCATGGATCCACAACACAAAACTCATTCTCAACATACGAGCCGGCCTTTGTATCTTCTGCAAAATCACTTCAATGATGTGAAGTGGAGGGTATCTCTGAAAGTTGTAATGAAATGTGATCTTTACACATATAAAAAATTACATCATACCTTGTCATTTCATCTTCCTCACCTTTATGTATGGGCACTATGGTGTCCTCCTCTTCCAACAAATTTTCTGGTTCACACCCAAATGGTGTGGCCTTGTCTTCTTCTTCATTATGTGGCTCAAGAGGTGACTATAAAACTGACTTATGAAATTATTTTGGATCTGATTCAAAATATGTCTCACCACCCTTACGTGAACCAACATCCCTAGCAGTGATATGGAGATCACCCACAAATAATATGGAAGTGCATTCATCTTAACTCTATTTTCCTATGCAACCACCTTGCGGTGACTTACATTCCACTTCATGGATATCTGCCTCTACCTCATTTCTACTCTCTTCCAAGAAACTTGAGTCTTCTTCATATTTAGTGGTACACATGTCACAATATTTAGAAGCTATGTTTGAAGAAAAACCAAACAAACTCTTAAATATTGAACATGCAAATGGCTTTGAGGAATCTTCACCTTTGGTTCCTTCTTCTTCTTATTTTATCAGAGAGGTGGAACAAATTAGTTCCTCTCTTGATGGCTTGTTTCTCTAGAAATAACACTCATAATCATGCTTGGGCCATAATCCATACTTTAAATAAATATATTCTCCAAAACAAATGTTTGCACAAATATTCCTACCCAAATCTAGATAGTCCCGGTAGTAGTGAGGCATGTTCTCACATGCATCAATCATCTCTATCAAGTATTTCTTAAGCATTGGAGAATCAGATATGATCTCTTATCTATTTTATGGCCAATAGTATTCATCATATTCATGTCTTGGTAGGCCTCCATCAACATAGAGGATTTCTTCATCTTCACATTGCTCATCATAGTCACCATCAGAGTGTGACAGCTGAAATTTTCTTCTCTTGAGGGAGAAATTTATGCAGGGGTGGAGGAAAGTGATATGATACCACTGTAATATCCATGATCTTATATCATATCAAAATATTATCTCTACCACTGATATGAATTAGAATATTAAATAAAAATTTAATGTTAAACCATTCACTTCTTTATGCAAGGTAAATTGCGGGCATTACTGACAGAACTAGAATGGTAGAGGGATAAGGGAAGCAACCAATAGAAACAATTTGGATATATATATTTATTTCCCTAATAACATGTATATTGGGTACCATTTATGTTTCGGAATCAGCTCCGTTGAATCCTACTCCCACGCTTCTGGGTGTCCCAACCGTGCAAACTA
Source organism: Pseudotsuga menziesii (assembly GCA_001517045.1). Taxonomy (NCBI): domain Eukaryota; kingdom Viridiplantae; phylum Streptophyta; class Pinopsida; order Pinales; family Pinaceae; genus Pseudotsuga; species Pseudotsuga menziesii. The sequence goes on from LPNX011018170.1 coordinate 20,150, forward strand.
GGAAGAACCTTCACTTCCTGCAACCAGTGGCTTGAAAAAACTGAATATGACTCTGATATATGGTTATAAAACAATATAAGAAGGTATATTCAGGTTTTATACATATCAGACGCAAGAAAAGTGATTCTACAGGTTAAAAATGTGAGACTAGCTCACAAGGCAACTCACTAGCCCCATCTCCGGGATTTCCCAAACAAGGTAAGGGGGTTGCGAATTCTTTGTTTTGGACTTGGGAGACTTATATATTTTCCTTTTTAATGAAAAATAATAAAAATAATGGTGTTTTTGGTGTCTCATAGGTCTAATTATGAAATAGTATGGTAAAACTAGTCATTTTTTAATGCAAATCTAGACTAGGTTGGCTAAAACAAGTAAAACCCTTCCATACTGGTTCGTATTGAAATAAAATTTACAGAGAAAGATCATAACATCATATTACAACCAAATCTATTGAAACTAATCTCATTCCTAATCCATAAAACTCTCTTTAACATTAGGCATCAATACATTGCACTAGAGGCAAAAAACAAAGGAAAACTTGAAGATTTGAACCCTCAAGTACAGGAAAATTATGGACCTGTTAATTACACCTGATACACAATCATTGATGGATGGAAAATTCTATCATATCATGAATCAACTTTGTGTCTTATTCTTTTCTTCAGTATGACCTTCAATGAATATGGGGAGAAGAGGGGAAGAGAGAAACATGGGATTTGGGGCACATCGCCCAAGAGAATTGAGGCTAATCACTCAGTGTTGAAGCTTAGCTTCAATCAATATCAAAACATACATCAACCAAAGTGAGAAATGGAGTTGGAATCACGCTTAAATAAACATTGAGTGACTTGGGTGACTTGTTGAGCAAGTTTCCACTTGATAAACACTAACCCTAGCCACGAATTCGCCCTCCATGAGGAAAATAGCAAGTAAGAGGCTTAGATGATGTTTCCTTGTTTGTTCCCTTCAGTCCAAAATGGAAACTGTACCCTCCTGGACCCAAAATTTTCCTTCTTTTTGTCTGACTACTTTTTCTACACTTTCTTATTTTGGAAACTGCCTTTCTTTTCCGGCTTTTGATGGTTTCTATCTTTTTTACGACAGTTTTCTTTTATGGGAGTTTCTATATTTTTTAATTGAGTTCCTTTTTATAATTTCCTTGATTTGCTTGAGTGTTGCCATTTTTCCATCCTAGGAAAGTTTCCTAATGCACCCTCCTGACATAGCACTCATTTCCACATGTCATTATTTTCCACATTAATTTAAATAATTACATAAAAATAATCTAGAATTGGAAACAAACTTAGTATATGCCTCCTAAGTATGAAATTAACGGGATTCCCTAGGAAATATAATTAATTCAATTTTCCCCTAGGTGTTTGGCAAGGTCAGCACATTCAAGGTCCCTTCAAGGGAGGGACATGACATCCATATAGGTGTATGACTTGTTCTATCGCAAGGTGCTAGGAAACTGATGGATACGCCACAAATGTCTTTCCCATGTTCTGTTGTAGATGAGGATATCATCTACGTATATGACCTCAAAAGAATTGGTGAATGGACAAAGAATATCATCCATCATCCTCGTGAAGGTTTTTGGAGCATTAGTAAATCTGAAAGGCATGGCCAATCACTCAAAAAGGCCTTCCCGATATTTGAAATCAATCTTCCAGACATCGGTCTACTCAATTGGCACCTCGTAATATCCAAACTTTAGATCAATTTTGTTGAAATATTTGGAACCCTTGAACTGATCGAGAAGTTCATCGATTTGTGGAATGGGATACAATTTCATACTTTGATCTTATTTAGAGCTCAAAGTTTCGATACAGAGTTTCGATGTCCCATCTTTCTTTTGTACCAACACAATTGGACTCCCACAAGGTGAGGATATGGGTTGAATTTGCCCCTTTTGTATTAATTCTTGAATCTGGTGCTTTATTTATTCACTCTCCATGAGGGAACACCTGTATACCATCCCATTTTCTAAAGGCATCCTAGATACCAAATCAATTGAATGTTTGACCTGGAAATGTAACGGCACCCCAATAGGTGTGGTGAAGATATCTTTGTATCCTTCCACTATCTTGTCGACTTGATTTTGTTGTTTGAAGAGACCCCATGTAGAGGTGGAATTTGTTGTTGTGATATTTATCTCCCCTTCAGAATGAATCATAAAGAGGATGAATTTCCATGTCTATGGTATTACCTTCCTGCACTGCTAGCTCTGATGAGAGACACTACAGTAGTGGGAATTCTCTTTGGCATCCTGTAGAGTTTCTTTCCAAAAGTAGTAATGACACTATGAGGTCTAGACTCATACATAGAATGAATTTTCCACATATATGGTTGTCCTAAAAAACATCACAAACTTCAAGTAGGGAAACATCACACATTACCTCGTCTTTGAATGGCTTGATGGCATAGGATAGGAGGCATTGTTGAAATATGTGGATGTCTTGTCCATGGTTCAACCAACCGCTGGTGTATGGTTGGGGGTGTGGAACCATCACTAGTTTCAATATTTTGATGACCTCAATCAATATGAGGTTCTTCTATCTACCATTGTCAACAATAAAATGTAGCGGGTTCCCCTGCGCCCACATTTGTGAATAGAAGAGGTGATCCCCTTCTTCTGGCTCTTCTGAATCTTCTGGTTGGATGTTTTTTGTTGTGATGGTGGTAGTAGGTTCTACATCAATGACCCATTTTCCCCTTTATTTTTTATGAATCAGATTCTGAGCCATATTCCGTCTCTGGGGAATTTGTCTCAACCAACAATGATTATTTTGAGCATCATTTGTTAGTGTTGTGTTGGGGGATTTTGTGGAATTCACACCACTTGCAGGATTCCTTCTTTGATTTCTTCTTATCCTTCTTTTCCTCTAGCTTGGGATAGTTGTCATGATTTTGGTCGTCCTTTATTTGTCCTTTTCTTTGTAAGTTATGGTTTCCTTTTCCATAATTTTGTTGTTTATTTGCAAACACAAACTCCTGTTTATTCTTCTACTTAAACTTTTGCTCAATCTTAACAGCAAACCAATAAGCAGTTCCCAATGAAAATATGTTTAGCTAATCCATTTTTGTCTAAATGCACCTATGCAGGCCACTGCGGTACTTTATGACTAAAGTGTTGGTCATAGTCTTTAATACTCAATTTTGAGCACAAGGTATGGAATATGTTGGTAAACTCTAAGACTATCTAGTCTCTTTCGTGGCGCAAATTTGTCCACCTAGTTTACTAGTCATCATAGTTTTTAACAAGGTATATTTTCTCCTTGATGACATAGATAGAAGCCACCCAAGTGGGTGATGTCCTAGATATTTCAGTATCATACCTTGCATGCCTCTTGCGGTACCCAACCCACTAGTCTTTGATATGGGGAAGGGATTTAAGAAGCGTGAAGGTGACATTTTTTATGTCATAAAATTTTTGAATAGAGAGGTAACCCTCTAACACACTTAACCATTTCTCAAAATCCTATGCATCTATCTTGCCTTCAAATAAGGGGATTTCAAAGTTAACTTGTACCTTGAAGGGAGTCGCACCTCTGAAATGGTTTCTCGTTGAAGGTGCATCCGTCGCCTTTGGCAGTCATCAAAGGATCTAGGAGAAATTATCCATCATCTTGTTCCTATGTCGCGTGAGGGATTCCTCGAGCAACAACTTTATAGGATCTCTTGCTCCATCAACTCTCTTTTATTCTCCCCCCATTCGAGGATTCTTGGGATGATGAGAGTAGTTTTCCCTGAGCTCAACTAGTTCGAGACCCAAATCTTGATATTTAGATCTAGTCAGGGACATGCACTGAGAAACCACAAGAGTAGATTGATTTGGTACCATTGATCCATAATTATGTGAGAATGAAATGAAATATCATATATAAATTCACATGTACATATATATTGTAAGAAACATAGTGATACAATAAACTCAAATTCTATTAAATGAATGAATCAAAACAAATTGTAAAATAAAAGAAACTAGAATGGTGGTAGTTATATCTCCGAGAAGAGATGTGGCAGCTACGCTCATTAGTGATAAGATGAATACAAAAGGAGTCCAAAATGGACTTTTAATCATAAGTATGAGGTAAATAACCCTAAACATCCAAAAAACAAACCCTAGAAGATCAACCGTCATAAAGTTTGCAGCCTCAAGGTGGTTAGTTGAATAGTCAACTTCTCGGTGTCATATTTTGCATACGATATCCATTTAGGGCGCTCGATAGTCCATAGGAAATATCTATCCGGGGAGTAAACTATTGGATTAGACCTATATAATATCCTATAGATATCATTAGGGTCACAAAACAACCCCAAAAGTTTAGGACCCGAAAAACAATAGAAAATTTCCAACACGGAAAATTGTTTTGAGCCAGTGGAATAGGTGGGTGACCACCTATATCCATTTGGATCATATATTGACAAATGCTAGAAACAAAATATTTGAAGAACAACTTCATTTTTTAATAAATAGAAATCAATATTTTTTTAACATTGAGAAATGTACATTTCTTTAGAAAAACATAACAATATGATGAAGATGAAAATATAAATATCATCCAAAACTATCAAATATCTACATTTCAACATTAAGAAAATATGTGAATATAACCCACCAAAAAACAACAAAACTTTGAATGAAAACTATATATCAAAATAGTAGAAAAAACAAGCAATGATATCAAATTCTATAAAGAAACAATGTCAAAAAGGTTTACTTTCAAACTTATCCAACACAATAATCTCTCAAACACCAATTGTTTATAGAATCAAAGAAATTTTGGGAAAACCCTTTTAGTAATTGGACATATAATAGAAAATAGAAGAAAGAGATAAAGATATTCAAAAACAGAGGTGGTGTCCACAGGCACTATTTATACCACTTAAGCACAACACATTACGATCAAAACATCACAATGCATTATATGCTATCGATCCAGTTGTTCAAATGGTTTTCCCAACGTGGTAGATAAAAGCTATTAGTTTTGACCTAGGTCGTTGTCCACAAATCATGGTTAGTCAGATCTAGGGTTGATCAATTATGGGCTAAATGTTGGGTTCGTAATATCGATTATAGCAGGTTCACAGTTTGATTCATATCGTTAAATACATTAAACTTGAACAATACATAATGGTACACAACACATTACACAAAAATTATCCTAGAAACCCAATCTCGTGAAAACCAACAAAATTATGAGTCTATAGCTCATCTATTAATCAAACACTTTGAAATAGGTGTTTACAACCATGAATTTCTAGATCAAAAATCACACTCTATTACATGATCATATTACACACTATACCCCTCGCAGTATATGCTTACATTACAGTACATCATGCATGGCCCTTACATTTCATTTATAGATGCAATACAACCAATTACTCATTAGTGAAAATCCATTACTTCCTAACCACTTTCAATTATTTTTTATAGTTGACTTGACTAGGTAAACCTCGATCAATTGTCCTATTTAGATTTTGGTTGTTCCGTTGACTTCTCGTCGACTAAGTCTTCAGTGATGCATAACTCTAAGGCTTCAGTGATCCATGAGTTTATATCAAAGATCATTTTTTTTTTAATATTAGAAGTGCACACTGAGTTTAGATGTTCTATGCTCAGCTTTTTTGGAAATTTTGTTATAAACTTCAATTAGTTTTATGGAAATTTTGGTGTGCAACAAAATAGCATCCTAGAGGCTATAACTGAGGATATATATTGGTTGATTAGTTGAATGACATTTTTGTTACAGGTAAATAACTTTACTATGAGTTTAGATGTCTGCTGCAAAAGTGGTGAAGATTAAGTTTGTTGCATGATCAAATTAGTTTCATGTTTTTGAGTTATTGTAATTTTTGTAAACAAATATACAAATGAACTAGTTCCAACACTGATGAAGACTGTACTTTTGATTATGCCTTGAATCAAAAGTTGTTTTTTTTTTCTGAAAATAAAAATAAAAAATAAAAACTACATGATCCTATCAAAATAGTCATTAGTTTTATATGTTTCAAACAAATAAAAATGTCCATCTATATTATTATTATACTGTGTAGTGTAAATATTTTATGTTTTTAACATTCTTCAAGTATATTTCCGATCTTATTTTGTTGTGAATCCAATTGAAAATCTTTAAAAAGTCTTAGAATCACATATATTAGCTATGGAAATTGTATAATTTGGGTGCCATAGGGTATTCGAGGGTGCTGAATTTATTTATGGATTCAAAAACACAATTTAAACACTTCCAAAATTAAATTTTACAAAAAAAAAATTATTGAATTCGAACCAAAACCCATCTTAAATTCTAAAATACAAAAAAAATGCCTCTTATTATACTAAATATTCCCAACATCAATTGTATACATAAAATAAAACTTATACTATAACATTTTTATAACATTTTAAACCATTTGATCATATCAGATAATTGTTAATTCAATATCATTCAAACAAATAAAAATGAGAAAAGATATAAAATTTTGATAAGATAATGGTTAGTTTGATATCATTCAAACAAATAAAAATGAGAAAATGTGAAAAGATGCAAAATTTTGATATTAGAATTGTGTAGAGACTCACTTAAAAGTATATTAGTATATTCTAAGATCATTAAAATATCAAAATAGATATTTAAAAATACAACAAGCATATTATAAATTCAAAACTCATTCAAAATTTCAAGGTACATATTTCATATTTGAAATATAATAGGTTAATGTGAAAATAGAATTTAATAAAAAAATATAAGTTTCGGTTTTTTATGTACATTATTTTAATGTTTATTAGTATGATTTAATATTCATTTAAAAAATTACATAGAATAATAATAACAAATTTGTTTTAAATTACTCACAATATTTATATGTCTAATTTTTACTTTATTTAACTATATAAAATCATTCTTACTTATACTATGTCAAATATTTACCAAATTTAAAATTTCATTCAAATTTTATCCGCTACCATTACAAACTTATTTTTCTAATATGTTAACAAGGTATGTAAAGTGTAAATAAGAAGGAGCTGCGTTGGATGATTTAGTAAATCTCAAGATTTACTAAATCATCCAACGCAGCTCCTTCTTATTTACATTTCTCCACTGCGTAAATGACTACTTTCAAGGTATGTAAAGACTGATGGTGTCATTAAATGTTTGGTTTGGTTATTCAAACGTTTGTTTTGGTTCGTTGAAATTCTACTTTTATCTTAGCAATTAAGTTATAACAATATTTTTTTTTAAAGTATAGTTGATTGAGAGATAGATCTTTGGTGAAAACATAGAAGTGTGCCAAGTACTCCAAAAAGCAGTGGTATCCATTCAATTGTTTTTTTTGGAATACATTTGTTTTGGTATACATTTAATTGTTTGTTTTGGAATAAAGTTGTTTGATCATCTTGTTTTCCATGGTGTATATTATTTGAAATTCCACTTTTATATTAAGAATTAAATTATAATAATATTTTTTTCTTAAAGTATAGGTAATTGAGCAATATGCATGTGGTGGAAACATAAAAGTGTACCAAGTTATTCAAAAAGCAATGGTGTCCATTCAGTTGTTTTACCATCTTGTCATGTGTAGTGTGTATTAGTTGAAATTTCACTTTTATCATTTTGGGGTTGAGGGTGTAAGCCAACACTAGGGCCTTATGGTTGGCCCAATGGAATCCCAAGTTCAAATCCCTATGGGGTCAGTATTCTACTACTGACAAATCCTCATGCGACCACAATGACAGTTCTACTCCCAATGGACAAAGCGTTCTTACATCCAACATTTAGGTTCACCCTAACTCATGGTTTATTGGTCAGTTGTGCAGCTACGATGCTAGTAGGGCAGTTGTCTGGGTTCCTTGGTTCGAAAAAAAAAAAGTAAATTTTAAAAATATGTGTTCTTAAAGTAGAGTTGATTGAGCGATAGGCCTTTGGTGGAAATATAAAAGTGTACCAAGTACTCCAAAAACAAGTGGTGTCCATTCAATTGTTTATTTTGGAATACAGTTCTTTGACCTTCACGTTTTAAGTTGAAATTCCACTTTTTTCAGCCTCTCCCAGGGTAGGGATTATAGCGATTGTGAAAATTAAGTTGACTTCTTATTAAAATATCAATTTTATAGTTACTTTGAAATGTTTTGTCGAAAATAATTATTAATTTTAACTTCTCAAAAATAATAAAATGTGTTTTTAATTTTTGAAATTAGAAAATACTATAAATTAATTGGTTGCAGGGCTTGATTTTACAAAATAACCCTAGTTGGAGGTGACTATTAGTTTTAAAAATAATAATTAAATTTTATTTTGTTTGAAAAAAATCATCAAATTCCCACATAGTAATAAATGGTACATATACTAATTGTTTTACAAATCTCAAAGCATCTTATAGTAGACAGTAATTGTCGACAATAGTTTTTGTCATAAGAAAAAAACCAATAACTTGATATTACAACCAGAATCAAAGTTACAAAATGTCATTAAAAATGCAATCATCTAAATCGATTATAATCACAAGTAAACCTCAATCCTGAAGTGTTATAAAAAATAACATTCTAGAACTTATGCAAAAATCTACAACGACTATTACTCACAAAAATGAGCCAAAAAACAAAGCACTTCAATCTTGAAGTGCTATCAAAAATAACATTCTAGAACTTATGCAAAAATCTACAATGGCTATTGCTCACAAAAATGAGCCAAAAAGCAAAGTAGATTGTTTTTAGTAAATAACAAAGGAGCCTAATGATTTCATGGAGAAATCTGATAATTTTTCAAAATATAAGATTCCTTCTAAAAAACCAACAGTTGGATTGGATAAATTGTTTGTCAAAGAGTTCATTTCTCGATATATGTTATTCATGGAAATCGGTTTGAAGCTCTCCAAGACACCACTACTCCAAAAGTAGTTTAAAAAATGGTACATATTAATCGTTGCACTGAGAGAAGTGAGGTGCTTACAACTGAGTATGGAGGAGATGGTGTCATGTTAATGTAACATTCTCATGTCGACTCATATGAAGCTTCATTGCTTAACTTAGATACTTTTAGGGTTTTGAAAATTAGTATTAATATTAGTACTAATCTTATTAGTATTCTTATTATTATTAGTACAAATGTTTGACCGAAAAATAAAAATAAAATTAGGTTTTGAATATTGGTATTAATATTAGTATTAGTTATTAATTTTATGTATTATTAGTGAAATTATCATTATTAGATAAATTAGCCTTTATAAAATTTGTTTTAAATGTATTGTGTAAAGATGAAATGCTTGAATTTCAGCTCTTGGATTTAGGGAGGTAGAATGGTTTCTTTTTCTTGCATCAAGAGTAGTTAGGTGCTATACAGTTCAATATGGGGAGATGGGATTAGGTTATAAAAAATCATGTCCACTCTTAACCTATCAAAAATATAAAAAAATTAAGCACAAAGAGGATGAATTTATTGAAGTGTAAATTTGTATCTCAATTTTTTTACACATCAACAAAAAAATTACACGTCAACAAATTGGATCCCTCTCACCTTCCTTCAACACCATAGAAAATTATCTAAACCAGGACAATGAATGCTTATTCCACATTTATTGAATTCCTACTACATATTACATTCAATTCGCTCTTATTTTCTTCAGATATTTACGCATACTTTTCCCCAAGTTTTTTTTAGCTCTTATGACCCCTTCTCCTCACTCTTTGACAATCAAATTGAAAATCTACGAAAATATTTTCCAATGCGCAAAGCTGGTGAGTTTAATCTTGTCAAAAAATCCTCTTACTTGTTTTGTTCCAGACAAATTTATAACCATCCTTAATTCTTTGAGGTTTCTTGATCTTTCCCATACCCAAATAGAGTCATTACCAACATCTTTTACTCAATTGAAATTACTTGAGTTTGTCACACTGAACTCTACTACATCAAGGAGATGCCTACATCAATATTATGCAATTTTTCTAGGCTTCATTTTTTTATCTTTCATAGTGTAAATGATTAAAATCATTGCCACCTGAGATATATTAACTCACTTCGTTGAAAATACTTCATTTGAGTATGCGTATGGAGATGCCTTTCGATGATCCCAAAAATGTGATGGCTCTCAAGGGTCTCACATGTCTCACAGAGCTTCGATAATTCTTGTTTTTAAAATTCAATGCATATCAAATGATGGCATCCATAAGAGGAACTTGGATAGAAATTAGACATTTATATTTGCATCACATGAATTATGTGAAGTGCAATCTTCCCCATGAGATGCAATATAATATGAAGAAGTTGAGTCTCTTATTAGTTGATTACATAGGATTAAAATTTCCAAATTGTATATGTGACTTTCAACAACGAGAAAGGATTGAATTAGATGGAATTGACAATGTGAAGGAGATTCCTCCATTAGAGAGTTTATACAATTTGAAATTTCTAAGATTAAGAAAATACTCTAATGTGAGAGACTTGGGGATAGGGAGTTCTCTAAATCTAGATGGATTTCCAATGTTAAAGATGTTGCATTTGTCCATTATTCCTAAGCTAAGAAGTATAGAAGAAGAAGGCATGTTAAAACAAGGAATCGTACTTAACCTCCATGTTTTGAAGATTACAAAGTGTTTAGTATTAAGGAAATTGCCAAAAGGGGTGGAAAAGTTACCTAATTTGAGAGAAATATATGGCCATGGAAGTTGGTGGGAAAATATAACGTGGGAGCATAATAACATGAAGATGCATCTCCAAAATCTATTTAAGTAGATTAAGATGATGATAGAAAAAATAAAATGTAATATTTTATTAATTGTAACGATATAAATAGAAATATGAAATTTCAATTTCCATTTGAGACATTTTCCATTAGCATGTTGTATTTTAAGACATTTGTTATATAAATATTTATGTTTTTATTTTAATAAAAAGGAAAATATATATTTTAGTCATTGATGATGATGTTTACCATCTCCCAAGTCCAATAAGATATATGAAATAAATAAATAAAATCAAAGTAAATATTATTTACATTTACAAATGGCCCAAATATGTACCAAGATCATTATGGTTTTTTTTAGGAAAAGAGATCCTCAAAAGTAAAGTTATTTTTTTATCTTATTAATGGTATAGAAATTTAAAAATATTACATTTAGAAACCTTAGTATCTCTTCCTCCTACAAAACCCTCACTCTTCCCTCGACTCGACGGTTCAGCTGCCTAGAGAGAGTAGGGATCCCTCCTACTGCAATGCGGTATCACAACCTTCATCTCAACCAAGACGGGTTCCAATAATCTCATTTGCAAAGCCCATGGAAGAGAAGTGTTCTCAACCTAATGTACCGCAAGAAAACCTGCAACCCCAACAAGGGAAAAAATATGATTTTTCTCCATCCTCAACAGGTTCAAGAGGCAATCATGGAAGATGCTTACCGAAGACAGACAACATCCCAATCCTGGAGGTAACTTCAAACAAAGTTAATGAATACCGACAGTAGATGATCATGTCCTAATCTATAAATTTATGGGGTTTTGGCCCAATGAGAGAGTGCTCCAAGGATGGATCGCTCACAAATGGATTTTATAAAGGATAAGTAGACCTAAAGATCGGTTTGAAAGGATTCTTCATAAAATTATTGTCTTCAACTAGGAGGATCGTGAAAGAATAATTGAGCAAGGGTCATACTTATTTAATAATGTGAGCTTAATTAGGAGACATTGGAAGGAAAATTTTAGCCCAAAGCATGAAGACTTCTTGGAAGTTCCATTATGGCCCAGCTCTACTCCCTGCCTCATGAACACTAGGAAGAAGAAACCCTAATGAGGATCAGAGATACAATAGGTAAGTTCATCAAGAGTTGTGATATAACAAAAATGGGGCGGTATACCTCCTCTTCCAGAATATGTGCCAACATGAATTTTTCGAAGCCACTTCCAAAAGCCATCTATATAAATTTCCAAGATGAGGAATGGACACAAAACCTTGAATACAAGCACATCCATTTAATATTCCAATCTCAATGTCATGAATATGGACATCTCTTCATAGACATCCCTCATGCCCCTACTCCCAACAATCCACAATTGCAATCTCATTGAACTCAAGATGATTTTACCATAGTTAGCAGAATATTGAAATATGCGCCCAAGGTTGACATCATCAATTCAAGAAGAGCGGTGGGCACAACAAACATATATGTTACACTTGAGGAGGTGGATATGGAACACTAAGTCATTAGACAACTTGATATAGTCATTACAGACTCAAAAAAAGAAAAACTTGACCTAGATTAGGCCAAACAAAGGAAGTTGGACCCATTAGAAGACAAAATGATGGAAGAAAGAGAAAGATTAGAGAATAATGAAGAGGAAGGTGAGAAAGACATAAACAACCATGAACTTCAGAAAATCATCGATACTTGCAAGAAAGGAGACCTTGCTTCCATCCCCTCCCCTCACATCCTGCTTGTCCAAAAATCTCTTCAGGAGGTGGCATCCATCTATTCTCTTCCTCTGGAGGTTCAATCTATGCATGGGACTCAACTGGGTATTCGTCCCTAACTCCAGCCACATATCCTGTTGGGAAACAAGCAGGATCACAGACATGGAAGGAGAACAAATAAGCTCTTATTAGAAAATGGGGGAAATTTTGTTAGAATCGGGTAACCACATATCCCCCTTTGACTGGATTCATTCAATCCCCTCTTAATATTTCTTTATCCATGAATATTACATCCTGGAATATTCGAGGACTAGGTGGGAAGAGTAAAATATGTACTCTTTGATCTTAGATTTATCAGGAATTTCCCACTATTATCATTGTTTGGATATTTAGACACTTAGGAGTTAGTTAAGATCAACTTGTGTAATATATCCGTTAGGTAAAAGTGTATTTCTTTAGTATGCATTAGTATGCATTTGTAAANGCGATTTTTCTTGGTGTTCGGTCCTTTGGGAGTACCCTGTGTACCCTAACAATCATATTGTAGGAGACTAATTGCTCCTCTAAATATCCATCCACCTTCTCAAACTTTTGCTAGGAAAAATATCATTCAATGGTTATTGATCTTATTGGTACAACTGGAGGTCTTTCCATTTTTTGGGATCCCACTCTCATCCAGCTCTTGAAATTTTTCTCAACTCCATTTCCATTGTTTTCTTCCTTTACCCTCTTGAACTTTGGTCTTTCAGAAACTCTCACCAATGTCTATGTCCCCTCCACTACAACTTCTAAAGATAGGTTCATAATTTTCCTCTCTCATCTCAAGGGGTTGGCTCATTAGTCAGTTTGGATTCTAGGTGGGGACTTAAATATCATTTCCTCCCCTCTAGAAGAAAAATGGAGGTACAAGTTGTTTGGATGTAGTTAGCAAATTTTTTGGACCCCTTATCACCTCTGTTACGGAGAGAAACTTCCTATGGCTTGGGGGCACCACAACATACATCTTGACACCATAAATCAATCTTTCCCAATATGCAAGAGAAACCAAACATCTAACACTAAGGGATATCGAATTGTACCTTGTTGCAGATGGTTGAAGTAGATCCCCGTTGAGCTTTTCCAAATCACACTTGCATTAGAAATTCGCTCTCAACAACAGCAAACAAGACAAGCATGCTCTATAATAATGTGTTAGACCTACTCCAGCATATATATTCAACAATGTATAAGCAATTAAATACATCCATGGATACAAATTTCATATTCAAATGCACATTAATTGGACGAGAAAAGATATTTCTATTAATAAAATCAGAGATTACAAGAGTGACAACCTCTGTCGGCACGTCTACAAACTGGAGAAACTGAGTTTTCCACCTGGGCCTCCACCACCTCAATCCCCCATCTCTCGATAGCAAGCTCACAAGACAAAGGAAATCTTGGGAAGAACAAAAAGTGCTCCAAAGGGACAAAGGGATGCCGACTCAAGTATAAGCAAACTGAGGCAACAATGGACTATAATTTATTTTCTCTTCAATTCCCCCTCCTTCAATGTATCCAATGGGTTCCTTATATAGCACTCCAAAAGGGTAATGGAGGGTCGAAATGGAGGGTCGAATCCGAGCAATCTCAAGGCATATGGAATGCCAAGAGTCAGGATCTTCGGACTCATATGAGGAAAACTCCAAAAATATTTGGACTTATGCACACATCCCAATGTATGCGAGTTTGAGGTCAAACGTCATGTGTGCACGCGAGTATGGGTTTAAAAGTCACATACAACAATAAACGGGGGATTTTTAGGGATGATATTGGAACATCAAAGGATAATATAAGTCCATGGGGTATAAAGAGTCTGCAGGGGGATAGGGAAGGCCATAAATATGTGATCAACCATGTGTGGTAAAATAAGCTATAACATATGCCCCCTAATGTGTGAGGTTGGAGGGGTAACATGATGTCTGAAATACATTATAAAATCCATCCCAGAAGTGGAGTAATGAAGACCCAGGTGGAAGAACCAGCCATCCATCAGTACAATACAATGATAAATATTTGCATGTGACTGCAAATACATGGAGCAGTCCTGAATACATAAGAGTACAATGGACATGAATAGGCATGATATACAAAATGCGTCATGTGTGGTCATCGCCACGTACAATATACAATAGATCATAATCTTCAAAGTGGATGAAGATATATAATAGATCAATATCTCCATAATGGTTGAAGATATACAATGGATCACGATATCCATATTAGCTGAAGATATATGATATACACTACAATCAAATCACGAGAGCTGATATCTCATGAACACTGGGACGATCAAGGAGGTAGCATACATGGAATGCCACCAATCTGGAAGGTCTTCTACACGAAATGCTACGAGTATATGTCCTACTATGCGAATAGATGCGTCGAGGTTGAACATTGTAGTCCATCGTCTGATTACAGATCATTGATGTATACTGTTAAGAGACGCGAGATCACCCACCAATAATGAAAATGGGAATTAAGGAACAGAGTGCAATCTAACAAATGTGAATAGATGTGTTGAGGTCGAACAATTGGAAGCATCCATCGATCAGGGGACATTGATGTATTCCCAAAACTTTCAATGGAAAGAGAACCTACCACTGATGACTATAAGTCTCAAGGCACTCAAATGACTCTAGACTCCTATTCCAGAATAAATGATTTGAACTCGATGGAATGGAATCCGTTGGAAGGAGTGCATTAGGGAATCCCCCATAAACCAACACGAGGTACTTAACAAAGTTGTATAATGTAGAAGAACTCAACAAAAAAGCCTGTGCACGAACCAATAATAGTACCGAGAATGGCCGACATGCAAAGTCAAGATAACTGAGGAATGGCCGACTCAGCCTTCAACTTCCTTCGAACAAGAGCATAAAGGAAAATGGTGACAAAAGGTAGGTAGCATGGACTCAATATGCAAACTGGGACATCTCTGTGAAATAGGAGGCATCAACAGAGGCTCCATAGGGACTAGAAGATTAACTAGTCGGTGGAGAAAAACTCAGAGTAACGAGTATAGCTCCTAAAGTCAAACTAATAACCCAACCAACGGATGTGATATACAGTTCTCTATTCGAAGGCGACACGACTTGACTGCTGCCAAAGATAACATATTTTCCTATCTATCTTTTTAGTTTTTGGATTTTTTTTTACTTTTTTAGATATTTTGAAAAGATTGAAAAAGAATAAAAGTGATTTATAGTACAAATCTAGGAGGAGACGAGTGTCAAGGGACAAGCTAACTAGTTCCAAGTAGTGGAACATGCATATGCTCAATGCAAGGATATATGTGGAGGATAACGACACTCGGGGGAAGGTCTCCTCCCGGTAAAAGTGATAATCAAGCTGCAAAAGATATGTAAAATTTTCTGCTTTGCTAGACATGAGACAAGCTTAGGCTATATGGCTGATAACTCAAAGTTAGGGAGATGGCATAAAGCTCAAGAAGGCAAGAAAAAGTCATGACAAATCAATTACAACTTGATATACAAGGGAGTCCCGAGGGAAATGGCCAACGTAAAGTTCAAGAGGAGTATGAATCTCTTTCTCAAGGACATGGTGGGACTAAAAAGGGACTCCCATAACCTAAAGGAGAAATGTCAGCATGGGCACCAAATGCAATATAGGATCTAACTAGAGTGCCCATGTATAGGAAAGCTCTACCATTTGCATAATGCCACTTCTAATAGTAGCATGAAGGTTCTGTGACATCATGGAATGGGTTCGTACCTAAGGTTAAGATGAAATGGTCATAAGGTCATGAAAAATGCACGCGGATGTGAAATCCTAACCTATCTTCCAGTTTAGACATGATACATGTAATAGGAACAAATGGGTCAAATACCTCGAGAGAGTGTACAAAAAATGGAACCTACATAATGATAATATTAGTCCAAAACCACTGAAAATAATTAGTAAATATTCCAAACTATAGGATATAGGGAGGATTGATCATGACAACTGCATCCAAAGGAAACAGTGTGGTGGACGATGGGACATAAAAAGGAATGTGAAGTGTAGACCCAATGTTCACGTATCCAATACCACCCTCATGAGGGTGAACACTAGTGTTAAGACCAGCCGAAGGGATTGAAAACCCTCCGCAAATGGAGTAGAGGATCGAATATGGCCACTCTCAAATCTATAAGTAAGGTAAGGGGTTGTGGTGCCCCCCATTCCAATACCAGGGTCCATACTAGGACCTGCAGCGGGTGACGGGATACTAGTACTGATATCAGACATGTCGAGAATAAAAGTAACCGAACCCAAGAGAACATATGTATACTCAAGTAACCGCGATCCCTAAATCCAACTACCGCACAAAGAGCATACTCCTAAGAAAATCTACAGCCAAAATGCAAGCAAGCTAAGGGGAGGATAAGTGAGCTCCCAAATGCAGCAGTTGTGTCTCACCTAGGAGAGGCTCGAAACTCCCATACACTACAATCGGAGGTACGTAACCAATTATAGTGTCCCTCAGCTTCAACGCATAAAGCGACTGTGTTGTTCGACCCCTACCTGGCCAGGACACTCATATAATAACCTATGCAAGTACCCACTACAATACATAGGTAAGGAAACTAAGGTCACCCCAATATAATCAATGCTCAAGCAGATAGTCGCATGTGAGATCGACCATATGAGCAAGGTAGCAAATCCTGAAACTCTCGAAAGAGCGCCCAGATACAAATACGATCCTAGAAATATCTCTGGTGCTCACAAAATTGAACAAGGGCTATCCCAATCACAATCGTGCACGTTGCCTCGTGCTTAAATCCTGTGTAAGAGGAGCATCCTCAGAAACACTAATGATACCAAGGATTTCTCTCTCTCACCTAGACAGACACATACTCGTTTGTGTTTAGTGGTCTTGGAGAATTAACTCACAATGAACTATTCCAAGACCCTAAAACCTATTCTTTTTGTTGCACCCTATAAAAGAAAAGAGTGTAATTCCTTTTATTAATCGTTGATTTTAATTGGATGTGATTACTCAAAGGGAAATGGTCGTGAAACTAATGAAGTTATGACGCAGCAGTGAAATAAAAGTGCACACCTAACAAACCATGCCAAGTGCAAATCTTTGTCGAATGAAAACCAGGGTATGCCACTACATGAGATGCATAAAAAATCACTCATTTCCAAATGCAAATGTAATCCTTCCTATATGAAATCCTAAACACAACTCTCATCCAAGCAATCCAATGCAAGTACCTCCTTAAATCCATATGTGAAATGCAAGTAATAATGCAACTATTTTGTATTTTCAATATAAAAGAATGAAAATGCAATAAAATTCATTAATATCCCCAGTCTCTGCAGCAAGTAGAAAACATAATCCAAGCAAGACACCGAGACCAAAAGGCTAATGCACTAATGGCAAAACAAAAAAGGAGATAAATGACTAGAACTAATTTCAAAAAAAAATCAATGAAAAACGATCTCTGGTCCCGAAAGAAGCAATCAACAGACAACATCAGAACCCAGGAAAACCCAGCCACACTCACAACCCACCCAATAAATCCCCACATCAAAATCAACCAAAAAAGGGAGGATGTATGCGACTATATAAAGAACAACAGCGTATGTACGTGAATTTTGGCCAAAACCCTACATGTATATGTGGATTTTAGCTAAAAACCTGCATGTATACGTGACTTTTGGACAAAAACCCATGTATGTAAGTGACTTTTAGCCAAAAACCTACGTATACAAAGAAGAAAGTGGTAAAACTCAGGCCAAGGGTCAAACCAATCTAGGGGAGTGTCAATGGATGAGAATACTACTAAATGCGACATAGAAATGAGGAGAAATGGAGAGCAAGTCAATAATATCAAGCACATTGTGCCCCCAACCCTAAACAAAAACAAGCAACTTCCCCAGTGGAGTCGCCAGTTTTGTTATGGGGAGAAACTTCCTATGGCTTGGGGGCACCACAACAGACAGCTTGAAACCAAAAATCAATCTTTCCCAATATGCAAGAGAAACCAAACATCTAACACTAAGGGATATCGAATCGTACCTTGTTCTAGATAGTTGAAGTAGATCCCCATTGAGATTTTCCAATTCATACTTGCATTAAAAATTTTCTCTGAACAACGGAAAACAAGACAAGCATGCTCTATAATAATGTGTTAGACCTACTCTAGCATATATATTCAACAATGTATAAGCAATTAAATACATCCATGGATACAATTTTCATATTCAAATGCACATTAATTGGACAGGAAAAGATATTTCTATTAATAAAATCATAGATTACAAGAGTGACAACCTCTGTCGGCACATCTACGAACCGGAGAAATCGATTCCTCCACTTGGGCCTCCACCACCTCAATCCTCCATCTCTTGATAGCAAGGTCACAAGACAAAGGAAATATTGGGAAGAACACAAAGTTCTCAAAAGGGACAAAGGGATGCAAACTCAAGTATAAGCAAACTGAGGCAACAAGGGACTATAGTTTCTTTGCTCTTCAATTCCCCCTCCTTCAATGTATCCAAGGGCTTCCTTATATAGCACTCCAAAAGGGTAATGGAGTGTCGAATCCAAGTGATCTCAAGGAATATGGAAGGACAAGAGTTAGGATCTTTGAACTCATATGAGGAAAACTCCAAAAATATTTTGACTTATGCACACATCCCGATGTGTGTGGCTTTGAGGTCAAAAGTCCCGTGTATACATGAGTATGGGTTTAAAAGTCGCGTACATCAATAAACAGGGGTTTTTTAGGGATGATCTTGGAACATCAAAGGATAATATAAGTCCATGGGGTCTAAAGAGTCTGCAGAGGGACAGGGAAGGCCATAAATATGTGATCAACCATGTGTGGTAAAATCATCTATAACAGTCTCGTTTTACCTTGTGGACATCAGGACTGAAAATGGGATGTATAGGTCGAAAAAAAAAGGAGGAGGAGTGCACTAGGTGGCCTCTAGATTAGATAGGTTTCTCCTCTCTACCAGTTTTTTGTGATCTAGCTCTATTTTATATTCTTTCATCCTTCTGGGGGAAGGCTTCGACCACTATCCCAATAATCCTAGAATTGGACGAATAGAATTGTCCTCGCAACCGTCTTTTTAGGTTTGAGAAATTATGGTTGGATCACCCTGAATTCCAAGAAACTCTCTCTCAATGGTGGGAACATTAACCGATGCCAGAAGGTTCCAAAATGTACAAGCTCAAGTGGATAAAAGGGAACCTAAAAAAATTGGAGTAAGATGTCCTTGGAAACATTTTTGAAACCGGGAAAAAGCTAGAAGAAGAGATGATTATGGTACATAGGAAGTTATATCAAAGGGATACTAGTATAAACACCTGCAAAAAATAGATATTTGAGGGGATCAAGGCAATGGAGTCTCCAAAACTTTAACAGGTATTTCTCCCCTACTACGTGCAAAATAACCTACCCTAGATCAACCGAATCATAGGGTAGAGTTCATGGTGCGAAGGATTTCTCAACTTCAACTTGCAATAAAAAATAATAACAACAACAATATTTTTTATGATTTATTATATATATTTTTCTAACTAATAAAAACAAGAACAAGCATACCTTTCAATAATATGGACCACTGCATTCATTTGAATAAATGGTCCACCAGATCCACAGTCTGGTTTTCCAATCGTCTCCACTAATGTTTGTCAAAAAAGGGGGAATGGATCCAAGTGGGTATGGAGCAAGCTCAACATACATCGTGGGAGTGATATGGAAAAAATATGGGAACAATGGAGAATGGTGAAAAGTGGATGAAAAGTGAAAAATGTTTTTGGGGAGACCTTCACAATGTATTTATAAGATTATCAAAGGTTTTTTTACCCATGGTATTTTATTGTGCATGGTATTTGTCCAGGGCTTTTGACCCATTCTCATTTTAGGGTTTTTTGGTCCTTTTTGGAGAAAGTGGGGATAAGTCACAATATATGCTCAACTTCCCTTCATTTATGGGGGAAGCAATAATAATGTTTTGGACCATATTTGGTGGAATTTTAGTTGTGAAGGTCAAAATGAAGGGAATAATTCTGGGATTATGATGTATAATTATGGTTTGGACCATAGAGATCTAGGTGAACATTTTTTGGTGTTAACAGATTTCCCCCTGATGTGTGAGGGTAGGAGCTCATCGTATGGCCAATACGAATCATAGGATCAAGGGAGAAATGGTGACAATGGTGGAGATACCGGAGAGGACTGTGGAGGAGTGGAGTCTCCTCATTCGATCTGCAGTGGATTTTGGTTTGTATTTAATCTAAAAATGCATGAGGTATATATAATCTCGGACATATATATGGACAAGGTATGCATTCCCATTCTCGTAACAATGTCTCAAAAGAAAAATGGAGATTAAGGCTCAAACAATGGGAGCCGATCAATACAGATACACAACTAGTATTGCATAACGGTGGCCTCAATGGGAGGTTGAATACATAAACTGATGTGAAGAACTGGTACACATGAACAATGGAATTCTCATGGAATGCAATATCATACCAAATGATGCTCTGCCAAATCTGTAGGTGTATATAACTGGATGGACTCAATGACTAAGAGTCAGAATCCTTGTGGTACAATAAGCAGCATCAAGTACTAGAGATATACAGAAGCAAGACCTTGATGGGCTTTCGAACACTGTCGCCAACGCAGCCCAGAAATCACAAGGGACATGAAGCTATATGGGTCCCAAAATAGACTCACCAATGTGCTAGAGTCAGGTAACAATCAGGGTCTTCGACCAAATAATGAAAGAACCAATACCCTATACAAATCTAAATGGTCTGATAGTGTAGCTGAAGTCGAGCATGTGAGACACAACCAACCTGAAAGGAACTACGGACTCCTTTCAAGTGGTCCAAGGAACTCATCAATGAGATGGATGAAACCAGGATACAAGGACCTATGGTTCTATCCTCAGGAATAAATGTGTTGACTTTGATAGAGGGAGACCTATGACTAACAAGGCAACGAGGTTTCCACGATAGAAGCACAAGGGGGACAACCAGATATATGGAACAATAAGGGGACTGAGACACTGAATGGGGAACATGGGAAGGGGAGTTCAGGGGACTCAAATTTCCTTTTTTTAGAGTATGATGGCAGGGATTACCTAGCAGCAGATGATACTAACTCATGGTAGGGGATCATAGCTGTGGAACCAAGGATATAACTGCAATGGGAAATACTTGTGGAAGTAACTAGACTAGTGATATACAAGGTATCCAAGGGAGAATCATCGCATAGTACTATGAACAAAGGCAACCTAATGGGGAGATGCTTCTATAATGGGAGACTATATGTAATATGTGGGGGCACCTAAAGGCACTATTTGGGCCTTCTCATGGTTTAAGGAGCACAAAGAAGGGATAGAATTATGCTCAATATGATACTATCTTGTGGAATTTTGTAGAGCCCAAGACGGTAAATGATCGATGGTGTTTTCATGTTTAGAGAGTCTGAAAAATAGGAAGAAGACTCCAGTAGGGTCTCTTTTTCGTAAAGTAGTCTCCTAAGTTCGAAAAACTATACGAAAAAGGGATAAAAGTGTGCAAAGGAGAGCTCTCCCGATATTCACAATGTGTACACTAGTCTCCTAAGTATGAAAAAGGATAAATGTGTACAACGTGTTTTTGTGGAGACCTTCACAATGTATTTATAGGATGATCCAAGGTTTTTTTACCCATGGTATTTTATTGTGCATGGTATTTTTCTATGTTTTTGACCCATTCTCATTTTAGGGTTTTTTGGTCCTTTTTGGAATGAGTGTGGATAAGTCACAATAAATTATCAACTTCCCTTTATTTATGGGGGAATAAATAATAATGTTTTGGACCATATTTGGTGGAATTTTAGTTGTGAAGGTCAAAATTAAGGGAATAATGGTGGGATTATGATGTATAATTATGGTTTGGACCATAGAGAACTAGGTGAACATTTTTTGGTGTTAACAAGGGTCATATAACTTATATGATTTTGTGTATTCGGGGTAACCAACAAAAATATATTTTTGTCCCTTATTGTCTAGTTTCTTTCTCAGCTCATCTGGAACATGAGCATATGCGACACAACCAAAAACGTTTAAATGAGAAACATTGTGATTCATACTTGTCCATGCTTCTTGAGGGACTTTTTTCTTAACACTCTTTGTTGGACACCGTTCATAATATATGTAGTAGTTGTGGTTGCTTCATCCCAATATTCATTTGACAAATGCTTGGATTCCATCATGTTCCGTGCCATATCCATAATGGTTCTTTTCTTTCTCTCTGTGACACCATTCTGCTAAGGTGTATACCACACAGTGAATTTCTTATGTATGCCATGGGTCTTGCAAAATTTTAGGAATTCATTCGAGACATATTTACCGCTTATGTATGTCCTTTATATTTTGATCTTGTATCCAATTTGGTTCTCCATGAGTGCCTTGAACTGCTGAAAACATCCAAATGCATCAAATTTATGTTTTAGAAAATATACACATGTTTTTCTTATGAAGTCATCAATAAAAGTAAGAATATAAATGCATCCTCCTATGGATGGTGTCTGCATTGGGCCACAAATATTAGAGTGCACAATCTCAAGTGGTGTGAGTGCTCTATATGACTTTACGACTTGAAACATCTCTCTATGCTACTTGCCAAAAATGAATCCTTCATAAACTCTCTCTAGTTTTTCTATTAATGAAAATCCTTTCACCATATTCTTTGTGTGAAGTAGCTTCATCCCACCAAAATTTAGATGTCCAAGTTTGAAATGCCACAACTAGGACTCATATTGGACCTCTGATTGAAATGTTACTTGAATTTTAGCATTGTCCTTTTCTTTCGTGTTGCAGTGCTTGTCTGCTTCTTTGATTTCTTCCTTGAATGCAGCTCCTGAATTTTCCTTTCCTTTCAATTCTAGAATTATCCTCAAAGGAAACAAGTGATTGCTCGCCATTAGTGCTTTTACTATTAGTTGGTTTCTTGGACGCATGTCTTTAATCACACCATGGTTGTCTTCCATGTAGACTCTATAACCCTTTTGTAATAGTTTTCCAATGCTCATCAGGTTGTGTTTCATACCTTCAACAAAATAAACATCAGGCATAGTCTTTTGTTCCCCATGTTCGGTTAGAATAACAATAGTGCCTTTCCCCAAAATAATTACTTGGATATTATTTCCAAGTGTGACATTAGTTTGAACTGATTTATCTAGACTAGAAAACAAATTTAAATTACCAATCATATGATTTCTACAGCATGAATCTAAAGACCAGTCACATGGAATTTTTTGGATAGCATTGCATTCAATTGGGGATGCACATGCCAAGAACAGTGTGTTATCCGAAGTGTTGGTGTTGCTCAATTGGTTTTGATCTTGCTTTTCTTGATCATACTGCTTCTTCTTGCATTCATATGCAAAATGTCCAAATTTCTTGCAATAATGGCATTGTATTTTTTATTTATAGAACCCATGACCACTTTGCTAAATGGGGTTCTGATCTTGACATCCTCTACCAACGATATTTGCATAAATGTCGTTGTGTCCTCCTCTGGAAAATCCTCTTCCTCAGCCTCTATAATTATATCCCCCCTACCTTTTCCATGACTTATAGATGACTGTGTTGCGAATGTACCTTCTAATGATGTGTTTGATCTACTTATTCTATGTTCATGATTAATGAGTGAGGCTTGTAACCCATCAATGGTAAATTGGGACAATTCTTTGTTTTCTTCTAGGATCATGACCAAGGATTCAAACTTTTGGGGAATACTTCTAATAACCTTTTCAACAATCCTTCTGTCTTCTATATTTTCTCCATGAGATTTCACTTGATTTATCAAACCAATGACTCTAGTGTAAAATAACTCCACTTACTCAGTATCTTTCATTGAGAGAGATTCAAAAATCTCTTCTAAGAATCTGCAACTTAGAAGTCTTTACCTTGTCCAATCCTTGATAAGCAGTTTCCAATGTATCCCATGCCTCTTTACCGGTATTTGTTGTTTCTACTCTTGGGAGTATGCTTTCATGCATGGCTTGATGTATGTAGAACATATCCTTTCCATCTTTCTTCTTCTATTCCCTCAAGGCATCTTTCTTATCTTGTGTGAGATAATTATATGTAGCATGATCTGTTGGTTATGTATCTAGTCATTTTGGACTATCTCCCATACATCTTGACCTCTAAACAAAGGATTCATTGTTAGAGACCAATACTCATAATTCTTTTTCGAGAAAATTGGAGTTTGTAAACTTGACATATGTGTACTAGAAGTGAAGCCTTTTTAATTTGTATTTTCCTTAGAAAATTACGTTTTCCCTTTTAAGACAAGGTTTCTTTCCTAAACCTGCTCTAACACCAGATCTTGGTAAAGAAGCTGAGGGGACAGGGAGAGATGCGATGTTTAAGTTGAGTTACTGTGACAGACTACCAAGAATTTTTACTGCGACAGTTACTGCGCATTAAGAATTTTTATTTTTCTTTACTCTTGGAGCTGCGATAGACTACCTTTGGGAAACCCCACCTTTTTCTTCTATGGGTTAACTTGACCGAAATACCTGCGACAAAATTTTATTGCAACATATTTTTACTATGACATAAATTTAATGTGACGGAATTTGTCTTCACACTTGACTACGACTGGAATCATATTTCACTTTTGATCGAAACACCTTTTACCGACTTTTGACCCGACAAACTTTTACCTCGATGGACACCCACTTGACTTCAACGGGATTTTACCACGACACACTTTTGGTTGCGACCAACTCCCACTTCAATAGGACCACATTTAACAAAACTTTATAAAATAGGTTTCTTTGTCTACTAACTTATAATATGAAAAAACACTTTTCACCACTTTGTAACTTGGGATAAACCTCGACACAACTTTCTTGTGACAAGATCACAATATCATAATAACCAAAATATTAAGTAAGACTTGTGTTGAGCATTCTGAGAATAAAACTTGAACTTTTACACAATGAAATATTTTTGGATTCTTTATGTCTTTCACAAACGGTAAATGTAAACAACATTCACACAAGTAATTATGGAGATTCAGATATGTGGCATAAATAAGACATGCATTCAACCATAAACTATGGGATTATATATTATTGTGAGGTAGCAAAAGAAATATGGTCACATTTACATACTAGGAAATTTACTTGGATGTTTCACCTTTTACAAATCTTGGGCTCTCAACACATTCGAAAACACGGGAGCTTGAGCTCTTGAACTCTTCTCATAGTTTTTCTTCTCCTCCTTTCCTTATTACTATGTTCTTCTCTCTCTCCACTACTCCACACACTCTCTCTATTTTTCATTATTCTTCTTCTACATATACAAAGACTAAAATTTGCTTCTCTTGGAAGCTGCTGACTAACATTAAATCCTATAATTAATTTCTACCTAAAAATTTAACTTCGGAAATATAATTTGACTGCTTAAATATGGTGAGACATAACCTGAGATACTGCCTGATAAAAAATGCACTTCTACGGACTCTGACTAAGTCGTATGAGTTGTGATGCAGATATGCTTGTAATTAATATTTCTGACACTCCCCCTTAATTATGAGTAGATTTGGATCATTAAACAAAATTTTACAAAAATTTTCACAGATGAAACTTGTTTTGTGCATGAAATAATTCACTGAGCACAAATTTTCATTCCTATATAACTTCGTAGATACTGGAATGTATCCCTTTCCATTGGTTTTGTAAACATGTATTCCATTGATCTTCAAACTTGCAAAATTCTAAACAAATCTCATTGTTGTTGACCAATTCTCTTCTGAAATGATACCTTGTGTCGATGTGCTTGGTTCTCTTGTGGAAAACATGGTTCTTTGACAATGCAATGGATAAAATGTTATCGCAGTAAATGGTTATTGGTTCTTGATGGTTCTGCTGCGGGTCTCTTAACATTCCTCGCATCCAAACAACTTGGCATGCAGTGCTTGTAGCTGCAACATATTATGCTTCTGATGAAGACAGAGATACAATGGTTTGTTTCTTTGAAACTCACGACATAACACTTGAACCAAAATGAAATGTGTACCCATATGTGATTTTCCTATCATGTGGGTTTCCTCCATTGCCACTATCAGTGTATCCAATGGGTTTGAAATTTTCTGATGTTGAATACACAATGCCAAGGTCCTTTGTGCCACTTACATGCCTCAGAAGTCACTTACCTGCTTGCCAATGAGAGTCTTTTGGTGACTCCATGAACCTATAGATCATATGTAATCCATACATGTTTTCTAGTCTTGTTGCAGTTAAATACATAAGGCTACCAACCAGCCTTTTAAACAATGTAGGATCTACAATCGATCCATCATCATCCTTGCTCTAGTTTATACTTTTTATTACCGGTGTTGTGGATACCTTGCAATTAGTCATATTGAATCTTTTTAAAAATGCACTTGAATACTTTGACTGTGATATAAATATACCACTTTCAGATTGATGGACTTCAATGCCCAAAAAAAACTTCATAAGCCCCAAATTAGTCATTTCAAATTTGCTTTCCATGATTGTTCTAAAATCCTTTATCCAAAAATCATCAGTAAATATTAAATCATCTACATAAAAGAAGACAATTAACATTTTACCATGCTCACTAACTTTGGTGTACAACTTTGGTTCACTTTCACTTATGTGAAATCCATTCTGGTTTAGGTAGAAATCAATGTGATTGTACCAAGCTCTAGGAGTTTGTTTCAAACCATAGAGTTCATTTTTCATCCTATAAATTTTTTCTCTTGAAACGGAGCTTCATAGCCTTGTGGTTGTTCCATGTATACTTCCTCCTTCACATATCCATTCAAAAATGATAATTTAACATCCATTTGATAAACATACCATTTTCTTTGTGCAACAATGGCCAAAATTGTTTTTACTATATCCATGCATGTGATAGGTGCAAAAGTTTCATTGAAGTATGTGTCGGGATATTATGTGAACCCTCTTGTGACCATTCTTTCCTTATGTTTCTGCACATTCCCATTAGCATCCTGCTTGGTCTTGTAAATCCATTTAACATTAATTACATCCTTATATTTTGGTACATCTACCAGCTCCTATGTTTGATTATTCTCAATTCATTCTATTTCTTCATACATGGATTGTTCCCATACTTCTTCTTCAACAACTTCCTCAAATGTTATAGGATCATCTATTTAAGAAAATAATGCAAAAACAGAGAATGAATTTGGTGTACCACCTTCATATATCTCATGTAGACTTCTTGTCTATATTGGATTTGTCGATGTCAACCTTGTTGAAATGCTTGATGGATTGTGTTGACCTCTTGGTGTGCTTGTCGGTGTATCGACTTGTGTTGAGGTTCCTTGTGATAAAACATGTCATGGTGTCCTGGATTTGACCATGCTGCGACATTTTGGCTTACATGTGGTGTTTGAACCACTTCCTATGTCATGTTATCATGCTCAACATTTGACACAATCTTTACATTCTTTTCAATGGTTCAATCCCATGATTCATTCTCAACAAATTGAACATCACGACTGATGATTGCTTTCCTTGCGACAGGGTCATATAAATTATATGCTTTTGTGTCTTCAAAATAACCAACAAAAATATATTTTTGTTTCTTATCGTCTAATTTATTTCTCAACTCATCTGGAACATGAGAATATGCAACACAACCAAAAAAATTTAAATGATAAACATTGTGATTCATATATGTCCATGCTTCTTGAGGGACTTTATTCTTCACGCTCTTTGTCTGACACCGGTTCATAATATATACAACAATTTCAACTACTTCATCCCAATATTCATTTGACAAATTCTTGGTTGTCATCATGTTGCGTGTCATCTCCATAATGGTTATGTTCTGACTCTCTACAACATCGTTCTATTGAGGTGTATATCATGCAGTGAATTGCTTGTGTATGCCATGGGTCTTGAAAAAATTTAGGAAGTCATTCAAGACATATTCGTTACCTCTGTCCATCCTTAAGTTTTTGATGTTGTATCCACTTTGGGTCTCCATGAGTACCTTGAAGTGTTGAAAACATCCAAATGCATCAGATATATGTTTTAGAAAATATAACCATGTTTTAATTATGAAGACCTTAATTAAAATAAGAATATAAATACATCCTCCTATGGGTGTCTGCATTGGGCCACAAATAACAGAGTGCACAATATCAAGTGGTGTGCGTGCTTTGTATGACTTTTCGACTGGAAAATTCTCTCTATGCTGCTTGCTAAAAATGCAACCTTGAAAAACTCTCTTTGGTTTTTCGATCTATGGGAATCCCTTCACTATATTCTTTGTGTTCAGTAGCTTCAACACGCCAAATTTCAGATGTCCAAATCTAAAATGCCACATCCAGGAATCATCCTGAACCTATGATTGAAATGTTGCTTGAGATTCAATGTTGTCCTTTTATTCCTTGTCGCATTGCTTGTATGCTTCTTTGCTTTATGCCTTGAATGAAGCTCTTGAATTCTCCTTTCCTTTCATGTACGGAATTATCCTCAAAGTAAATAAGTGATTCCTTTTCATTGGTACTTTTACAATTAGTTGGTTGCTCGGGCATATGTATTTAATCACACAATTGTTGTCTTCCATGTAGACTCTATAACCCTTTTGTAATAGTTGTCAAATGCTCATCAAATTGTGTTTCGGATCTTCGACATAATAAACATCAAGCATAGTATTTTGCTCCCCCTATTTGGTTAGAATACCAACAGTACATTTTCCCAAAATAATGACTTGGATATTTTTCCAAGTGTGACATCAGCTTGAATTGATTTATCTAGACTGGAAAAAAAATTAAATTACTAGTCATATGATTGCTACAATCTGAATATAAATACCATATGTCACATGTACTTTCTTTGACAACATTGCATTCAATTGGGGATGCACGTGCCAAGAACATTGTGTTGGTCGAAGTGTTGGTGTTGCTCGACAGGTTTTAATATTGCTTTCCTTGATCATACTACTTCTTCCTGCATTCATGTGCAAAATGTCCAAATTTCATGCAATGATGGCATTGTATTTTTTATTTATCAAACCTGATACCACATGGTTGACTGGGGTTCTGAATTTTTCCTCTACCAATGACATTTGAGGATTATTTTTGCGTTTTCCTCTAGAACAATTTCTTCCTCTACCTATAGAATCATATCTCCCCCTTCCTCTTCCATGACTTATGGATGGACTATGCTGCAAATGCACCTTCTAATGATGTGTTTGATATACTAATTCTATGTTCATAATTTATGAGTGAGGCTTGTAACTCGTTAATGGTAAACTGGGACAGGTCTTTGTTTTCTTCCAGGTTCACTACCAAGTATTCAAATTTTGGGGGAAGAATTCTAAGAACCTTTTGAACAATCCTTTTGTCTTCGATATTTTCTCCATGAGATTTCAGTTGATTTATCATATCAATGACTCTAGTGTATCCACTGACTCGGTATCTTTCATTGAAAGAGATTCAAAATCTCTTCTAAAAATATGCAACTTAGAATCCTTTACCTTGTCTAAGACTTGATAGGAGGTTTCCAATGTATCCCATGCCTCTTTAGCGATCTTTGTTTTTTCTACTCTTGGGAGTATGATTTAATGCATGGCTTGATCTATGTAGAATAGATCCTTTCCATCTTTCTTCCTATGATCCCTCAAGGAATATTTCTCAGCTTGTGTGAGATTATTATATGTCACTTGATATGTTGGTTTTGTATAGCGATTTTGGACTATCTCCCATACATCTTGACCTCTGAATAAATACTTCATTGTTAGACACCAATACTCATAATTATTTCCTGAGAAAATTGGAGTTTGTAAACTTGACATTTGTGTACCAGAAGTGGAATCCATTTTTATTTTTTTATTTTTCCTTAAAACATTACTCTTTCCCTTTTAAAACAAGTTTTCTTTCCTAAACCTGCTCTAATACCAGATATTGGTGAAGCGGATGAGGGATATGGAGAGATGCGACAGTTAAATCGAGTTACTACATAGTTAGAATTTTTCTTTTTCTTTACTCTTGGAGCTGCGATAGACTACCTTTAGGAAACCCCACCTTTTTCTTCGACAGGTTAACTTGACCAAAATACTTCCAACAAAATTTTATTGCGATAGATTTTTACTGCAACGGAAATTTACAGTGACAAAATTTGTCTTCACACTTGACTACAACATGACTCATCTTTCAATTTTGGCTGATTTATGGAATTTTAACCCCACAAATGTTTTCTTCAACAGAGACCCACTTGAATTCGACGAGATTTTACCATGACACACTTTTGGTTGCGACCAACTCCCAATTCGACAGGACCACATTTAACAGAACTTTATAAAAGGTATTGTAACGTCCCCGACCCTCTGACCAGCGAAGAGGAGGCTACCCATTATTGTTATCTACCCGGGAAACTAGCCCCATGAACATACAACGATAAAAATTGAAATGCATTGAAGTAAAACATGCATAAATGCATAATTATTCATCATACATCGAAAGCAAACTACATTCCATTCAAGCATTTAGCATGTTCATCATTTTCATTAAACATCAAATACAATTACAGAGGTGAAATAGATGAGAATACTTATCTTATGAAGAAGTTCGTCCCGCAACCAGCTATGTCGCTGCAACGTTCCACCCAACCATAGGCCAGTGTGATTCTTAATCTCTCAGCAAACACTACCACCCCCGAGCTGGGCATGATTCCCCAAGGAATAAGGAACTAATAAGGCTCACACATAGCCAAATATATGTCAAGACTTAACTAAGACAACATAGTTGGGTTTATCAGGCGAACAATACACAACAACACATAACCAAGCCAACAAGTTGGGTTTATCAGGTTCTCAGGAGATGGAAGCACTGTCTGCTAAGCTACTGGGCTCACTGAAGAGCTAAGGATTCCTACACCAGAACTAGCTTGACTCCTAGGACATTCACACACCCAACACAAGGAATCATTCCCTTCTCTGCTGCACGATCCCTCGGGACATGAATTTCCTTCCAGTGCTATTCATGGGGTGTAGAGAAGAGAGTCAACCCCCTAGCTCTGTCTATTAGGCTCCTGCAAAACACTAGGTTATCAAGCGGACTCCTTTCCACTCCTACACAGTCCAAAGACCAATTGCATACATAGCAATACACACCATTTTTAGGTAGAGGAAAACAATTCATCCACAAAATTAATTGCCAAGGAGGGTAAGAACAACCCACTAACAGCAGACCGTATCCTAGGGACGTTTTGGCCCTAATGTGGCCAAAAATGAATACAATACACAATATTTACAATGTTGGGCATGAACAAAAATGTCCTATATACTAAAATCAGAAACGGTAAGTGGGTAAAAAAACCCCAAGAGCCAAAATCGATTTCCAGCTTGGAAAATGGTGGAGTAATGCAACAAAAACGTTAGGGAAGAACCCAACCACAGATCATCACCCAAAAATGAAATTCTCAGTCTGAGGAGAGTGAAGAATGACTGTCCATGTGAGGTAAAAACACACATACAGCAATTCCAAAATCGAAATTCACACACAGCAAACTTCCATCCATTTGAGAGAGATCCCAACGTGGATTTCTTATGGTGGGGAAAACGTCTAGGGTCCAAAATCATGAAGGAAGAAAACACAGACAACAAAATCGTGGAGGTAAAATAGCTCCTAAGCTTCCCTGCGTGAGCCCAAAAATGAAGAACGTGGGTGTATGGTAGAATGGCATACGTTTTTGGGCATTTTCCTTGCCAAGGAAGTCAAAACATGTTTTTCCAAAAATGGGTCCTCTTCCCAATTCGAATTTCTGCCCATACTCTTCCCACTCCATGCAATAACTAACTCAACCACATTCTGGTAGAATTTAATGATTAGGGAAAAAGACAAAATGGGCAGTTGAGGGTTTGATGGGATCTCCCTTTGACATTTGGCTTCTCCCCATTGGCCCAAAGGTTTCAATAATTTCCCTCCCTATTCCTTAGGAAAATCATTCCCTTTTCATTATGGTTGCATTGACATAGCTGGTTGTGGGTATTTTAATTAAAATGCATAATTACATGATGCCAAAAATTATAATGTGTCGGGTAACACAAAATACCATCGGCAACGATTTTAATCGCCAGAATATAAAACATTAAATCGATGGTGGGGATTTTTCCTTTAGCTCCACACCACGATTAATTACAATATATACATCATATACATTTAATGAAAATGGGGTCAAGACCAGGGTGTTATATTCCCCTCCCCTTCAATAGCACTGTCCTCGATGCTTTACAAAATTGAACAAAATGCTACATTGGTACCACCTCAGTGTTCCGCAGAATTGAACAAAAATGGATGTTCCAACTGCATGGAATCCTCCAGCTCCCATGTAGCCTCTTTAGGACCGTAGTGATTGCATTGCACCTTTACCTGCCCTATGGCTCGGTTCCGCAGCATTGTGACCTTCCTGTCTAGGATGCGTATTGGCTCGATTTGGAACTCTCCCTCGGGTTCCACCTGAATCACATCCCAATTTATCACATGGTTAGGATCATGTACATATTTCTTAATCAAATAAACATGAAAAACATTATGAGCTCTAGTGCTAGCAGGCAATGCAAGTCTACATGAAACTGGCCCTATTCTTTCAAGCACTTCAAACGGCCCACAATATCTTGGTGACAGCTTGGCACAACTTCCAAGCTTCAAGGAACTCTTCTTCGCCCTCACTCTGAGGTAAACATGATACCCTACACTGAAGTCTCCATTCACCCTATGCTTATCTGCATAGCTTTTATGTCTGTCTTTGGTTGCTTTCAAAGTTTGCCTAGTCTTTATAACCTCTTTCTCCGTCTCCTTGAGTAATTCTGGACCAAGCACAACCCTGTTCACTGGATTATCCCAAGTCACTGGTTTCCTACACCTTCTGCCATACAAAGCTTCATACGGGCTCATCCCCAAGGATACTTGTTATCCATTGTTATAAGCAAACTCTACCAACTGTAAGTAATCTTCCCACTTGGTTGGTTTGGCCATCACATACATGTGAAGCATGTCTTCAAGCACCCGATTGATTCTATCTGTCTGACCATCAGTCTGAGGATGGCAGGTAGTGCTGAAGTTGACATCTGCAAACAACCCCTTCCAAAAATTGGAAGTGAACTTGACATCTCTGTCAGAGACTATTGCCTTAGGCAATCCATGCAATTTGAAAATCTCCTTCATGAATATCTTTGCAATGTCATCAATCTTATGCGTAGACTTAACTAGTATCAAATGTGTTACCTTTGTCAACTTGTCTGCCACAACCATGATGGAATCATGTTGTCTCCAAGTCATTGGCAATCCTGTAATGAAATCCATGGAAATAACTTCTCATTTCCATTCTGGAACTGGAAAAGGCTGCAACAAACCTGTTGGGTGTTGATGCTCAACCTTTACCTGCTGGCATTTCATGCACCTTGAAATATATTCAGCCATGTCCTTTTTCATTCCTGGCCAAAAGTACTGCTTTCTGGCTGTAGCAATTGTCTTCTGATATCCTGGGTGACCAGAATATGGAGCTTGATGGATTTCATCCATAACAACTCTTCTCAAATATGCTACATTTGGAATATAAATTATGTCTTTATAAGTAAGAAGTCCATCTTCTTCCAATTTATATCCCGCATACCTATTTTCAATACTTTGTTGCTGCAATTTGTCTTTTACCTGCACATACAATTCATCTCCAACAGTATGATTAACAATCTGTTGTCTCAAATCTCATTGGCAAATACTAAGAGATGCCACATGCATTTCCTACACCTCCATGCTGATTGCATCAACTACCTTATTCTCTTTTCCTTTTATGTGCTTGATTTCAAAATCAAACTCACATAAAAGCTCCAGCCATCTAGCCTTCCTAGCATTTAGAGTAGGATGATCAAACAAATACTTCAAACCACAATGGTCTATCCTTAACTCAAATCTTCTTCCCATCAAGTAATGCCTCCACATCTTGACAGCATGTACAAATCCTGCAAGTTCTAGATCATGAGTGGCATAATTTTTCTCATGTTCCTTCAACTTTCTTGATTCATAACATATCACGCGGTTGTCTTGCATAAGGACTCCTCCAAGCCCTTGTCCGCATGCATCGGTACATACCACAAAATCTTTCTCTGGGTCTGTAACCTTCAATACTGGTGCACTAGTGATAAGGTTCTTCAACTGTTGGAAGCTTTCTTCACACCTCGATGTCCATTTAAACTGTATCCCCTTCTTTTGCAAAGAAGTGATGGCATGTGCAAATTTGGAGAATCCTTCAATGAATCTCTGGTACTATCCTACAAGTCCCATAAAATATCTTACATCTATCACATTTCTTGGAGTAGGCCAATTCATAATGGCTTCAATCTTTTCAGGGTCCACAGATATACCCTCTTGTGAGATAATGTGACCCAAATACTGAATTCTGTCTCTATAGAAGTCACACTTGCTCAGCTTTGCATACAGCCGATGCTCCCTAAGAAATTGCAATGTCAATCTCAAGTACTCTTCATGCTCTTTCTCATTCTTAGAATAAATAATAATGTCATCAAGGAAAACAACAACAAACTTGTCCAAACACATGTTGAAGACACTATTCATAAGGCACATAAATGTAGCTGGTGCATTTGCGAGACCAAATGGTACCACTACAAACTCATACTGTCCATACCTTATTCTGAAGGTTGTCTTATGAATGTCTTCATCCTTGATTCTAACTTGATGGTAACCAGACCTCAAGTCAATCTTGGAAAATACCTTTGCTCCTCTCATTTGATAAAAGAGGTCATAAATCCTAGGCAACAGGTATTTATTCTTCATAGTAACCTTGTTCAATTGTCTGTAATCAATACACAACCTAAGTGTACCATCTTTCTTCTTCACAAACAGAAATGGTGCTCCCCAAGGAGACACACTCGGCCTGATATACTTCTTCTCCAACAACTCTTGTAGTTCCATCTTCAGCTCTAGCATTTCTGGTGTACTCATTCTATAAGGTGTTTTGGACAATAGTGTTGCTCCTAGAAAAAGTTCAATTGTGAAATCAATGTCCCTCTTTGGAGGAAGCCCTAGAATCTCATCAAGAAACACATCCCTGAATTCCTGCAACATGTGAAATTCCTCCAACCTAGGAGTTTCATTCTCCGTGGCCTCCAAAATATGAGTTGCATACAACTAGCAACCTTTCCTACATAATTTCTTCAACTGCATTACTGAAATATGCCTCACAAAAATCACCTTTGGAATACCTCTTACAAATATGGGGTTCCCTTCTTCATCCATGCATTCGAAAGTCTTATTATAACAGTCAAGCTTTACTCTGTGAGCTTCCAACCAATCCATTCCGATGAGAACATCATAGGAACCAAGTGGTAGAAAATTTAGATCTACACAATTGACCAATCCATTCATGACCAATGGACATTTCACTACCACTTCACTAACCTTTCTCTTAATTCTAGTGGCTAGTTGAACTAACCAAGATTCGATATGCTTTACTTTCTTAAAAGCGCAAATATCCACTACTCTAGGAGTAATGTAACTGTGAGTAGAACTGGGGTCAATCAAAATAGAAATAGATTGCTCAATAATTTTACCAGCAACTTCAACCACAGTTGATTGGTAATCTTCCTGGCGGTCCTCCAATGCTGCATAAATCCTGGGGACGACCCTTGCTACTTGACCCATTATTCCTACTTCTTGAATGTTGTAAGTTGTTCTTGCACTCTCATTCTCGAGTGAACAATTCCTACACATGTGGGGTCCTCCACATTTCCAACATTGGAGAGTTTCTCTGTTCTGTTGTGGATCTCTAGGATTTTCTCCCATCGCTCTGGTTGGATGCTTCTCAGCTTGTGATGGCTTCTTCTGCTGATTCCTGAAGTTAGAAGGCTTGAAACCTTTCTTCCTTTGGTCAGACTTCTCATTCTTTTTGTCCTTCCTTTCTTATGATAATCGGGTTTACCTTTGCTTTGCTCATAGCAATACTTAGCCTTCCTTATTAGTTCTTCAAGAGTTCTAGGCTCATAAAACTCAATTCTGTCTTTGTAAGACTGAGGCAATCCACTCAGGAAATGTTGGATTTTTACTTTTTTGTCTTTGATGTACCTGACATACCTCAATAGTTCCAAGAACTTATTTGCATACTCTTCCATAGTCTATTGTCCCAATCTCAGCTCATGGAATTCTTTAATCTTATCATCATAGTACCTGTCAGAGAGGTACTTCTACTTGAAGTATTTCTTGAATTGTTTCCACACAATTCTTCTTTCATTAACCTTCTTTACTTGTCTGTGGTGTTCCCACCATATCGATGCTCTTACAGTAAAATTGAATATAGCTACCCTTGCTTTCATATTTCTGTAGTAGTATTGAACTTGGAAATACTTCCTCGTCCCAAGAATCCAGGCCTCAGTTTCTTGACCAGTCTTGACCTCACCATTAAAAGTAGGAAGCCTTGCCTTTTTTAATTCATCTCGTGGATTGTTCTTGTAACATCTCCTCCTCTTATTCCTACGAGATGGAGAGCTTGAATCCCCACTGGGTTTTTTAGAATTAGATGACCCACTGGCAGTCCATTCTAGAGTATTCCTCCTATCCCTGGAATCCCTCCTGGAGACATGGGACCTTTTATGGGAATCTCCCCTAGCGCTACTTTTGCTTCTTTCTGGATTAGTTGTTTGATGTCTAGAAATTATCTGTCCCTGGATGTCTATCAAACTCTATAGTAAAGCTACATTTATCTGATTTTGATCTTCTTGAGCCTTAAGCATCCTTTCATTGTCTTCTCTGCAACTTTGCAAATCCACCCTTAGGCTCCTCATGGTGGCTGCAAAATCTGGGGGAGTATCTTGAAATCTTCTCCCATTGGACTTTCTCTCATCATTTCCAACTCTGACATTTTCTCCCATAGCATCTTCCTCGAAATCATAGGGATCATGTGCATCATTCATGTCGTCGATCCTCATCTTGTCCCAACCAAGAACGAATTTTTGAAAACTACTCTACGCGGAATGCTGACTCTGAAGGTGACTATAGTTTTGCATAATGTGTTAATAAACATAACTATTAGCTGCATAACAATATCATGAGTTCATAATTACTTACCTGCATTTGGAAAATACTAGATTGACAACTTTGTCAAAACACAGAATTTTCTTTCCACCAAGAACGACGGTCTTAGGGGGATGACGGGGGTCAAGGGGGGATTTTTTTTTTGTAAATCTTTGATTTTCACACAATCTGGTGCATAAGATCGCTGCCATTTTTCTCCTTTACATCCCTGTAAATCCATTGAAAAACTGCTGAAAATCTACTGAGAATCTGCTTTTCCCACTGAAAAATAAAAAATATTAAAAAAAAACTCAAATTTTTTTTTCATCTGATCGGATCCCTTCCCAACTAGCCATCATATGTACCGAGTCACTAGTTGACAACTCTTCCAACACCTCAGCAGATTGATCTTCATTTTGCATCCAATGCACATCGATTCAATCTTCCTCTATCTTTCGATGCCATATCAGGTCGATCTTCCTCTATCATCCAATACCATATCGGGTCGATCTTCCTCTGTCTTTCGACACTTTGGCTGATTGATCTTCTATTCTTTTTCGACCCCTCAAGTTGATCTTCTTTTATTTTTTGATGCTTCGGCTCCCTTCAGGCGAGCCTTGTTAACACCTTGGCTCTACTTCAACGAACGCCTTCCGAGATGCCTCGGAGAGCTTATCCCAAGAGACATCAGAAAGTTATCCGAGATGCCTCAAAGAGCTTCACCTGAGAGCCATCGAAAAAAAAAATCTGAGATTTCCTATACTTAGAAAAATTTCTGAATTTTTCTTCTCATCTTCCTCTTTCTGCCATCGTGTTGGCTCCCTTCTGACAAGCCTTGCCGACACCTCGGCTCCACCTAGCTGAGACCTTCGGATCCTCCCAGCCGAGACCCCTGGCTCCAACTCCTTCCGCTCCTCCCAGCCAAGACCTTCGGCTCCTCTTCAACAAACATCTTCCGAAGCTTTTGACACTTAGAAAAATTTTGAATTTTTTTTCTTCTTGTTTTCTTTTCGGCTATGTATCGGCTCCTCCCAGCCAATACCATCGGAAAAAATTTAAACTTAGACAATTTTTTAAAAATTTCTCTCCACTTGGTTTCTTACCGAATGGACTCATCTTAAGTCCTCCAACGCCGATAGGATGGACTTCAGCCTAATTCATCCGACATATCGGATGGACTTCAGCCTAAGTCATTCGATATTTCCCATACTTAGAAATTCTTTTGAAATTTTGAAATTCTCCCTAATTTTCACATTTTTCCTCTGTTGGGCAAAGGGAAACCTTGCTTCTGCCACTGATTCTTCATGGCCCATTGAGGCCCATGCTGCAACGAAGCTCTGATACCACACTATAACACCCCCGACCCTTCGAACGGCGAAGAGGATGCTACCCATTACTGCTATCTACCCAGGAAACTAGCCCCATGAACATACAATGAAAAAAATTGAAATGCATTGAAGTAAAACATGCATAGATGCATAATTATTCATCATACAGCAGAAGCAAACTACATTCCATTCAATCATTTAGCATGTTCATCATTTTCATTAAACATCAAATACAATTGCGAAGGTGAAATAGATGAGAATACTTATCTTATGAACAAGTTCGTCCCACAACCAGCTATGTCGCTGCAACGTTCCACCCAACCATAGGCCAATGTGCTTCTTAATCTCTCAACAACACTGCCACCCCCGAGCTGGGAATGATTCCCCAAGGAATAAGGAACTAAGTAGGATCACACATAGCCAAAGATATGTCAATACTCAGCCAAGCCAACATAGTTTGGTTTATCAGGAGAAGAGTACACAACAATACATAACCAAGCCAACAAGTTGGGTTTATTAGGTTATCGGGAGATGGAAGCATTGTCTACTAAGCTAGTGGGCTCACTGAAGAGCTAAGGATTCCTACACTAGAACTAGCTTGACTCCTAGGACATCCACACACCCAACACAAGGAATCATTCCCTTCTCTGCTGCACAGTCCCTCAAGACATGACTTCCCTTCCAGTGTTATTCAGGGGGTGTAGAGAAGAGAGTCAACCCTCTAGCTCTATCTATGAGGCTCCTGCAAAACACTAGGTTTTCAAGCGGACTCCTTTCCACTCCTACACAGTCCAAAGACTAATTGCATACATAGCTATACACACCATTTCTGGGTATAGGAAAATAGTTTAGCCACAAAATTAATTTCCAAGGAGGGTAAGAACAACCCACTAACAGCAGACCGTATCCCAGGGATGTTTTGGCCCTAACATGGCCAAAAACGAATACAATACACAATATTTACAATGATGGGCATGAACAAAAACGTCCTATAAGCTAAAATCAGAAATGGTAAGTGGGTAAAACAACCCCAAGAGCCAAAATCAATTTCCAGCTTGGCAAACGACGGAGAAATGCAACAAAAACGTTGGGGAAGAACCCAACCACAGATCATCGCCCAAAAATGAAATTCTCAATCTAAGGAGAGTGAAGAACGACTGTCCACGTGAGTTCAAAACACACATACATCAATTTCAAAATCGAAATTCACACATAGCAAACTTCCATCCGTTTGAGAGAGAGCCCAACGTGGATTTTCTATGATGGGGAAAATTTCCAGGGTCCAAAATCGTGAAGGAAGAACACAGCCAACAAAATCGTGGAGATAAAACAGCTCCTAAGCGTCCCTGCGTGAGCCCAAAAATGAAGAACGTGGGTGTATGGCAGAATGGGATACGTTTTTGGGCATTTTCCTTGCCAAGGAAGTCAAAACACGTTTTTCCAAAAATGGGTTCTCTGCCCATACTCTTCCCACTCAATGCAATAACTAACTCAACCACATTCTGGCAGAATTTAATGATTAGGGAAAAAGACAAAATGGGCAGTTGAGGGTTTTATGGGATCTCCCTTTGACATTTGGCTTCTCCCCATTAGCTCAAAGGTTTCAATAATTTCCCTCCCTATTCCTTAGGAAAATCATTCCCTTTTCATTATGGTTGCGTTGACATAGCTGGTGGTGGGTATTTTAATTAAAATGCATAATTACATGATGCCAAAAATTATAATGTCTCGGCTAGCACGAAATACCATCGGCAACGATTTTAATCACCGGTACATAAAACATTAAATCAATGGTGGGGATTTTTCCTTTAGCTCCACACCACGATTAATTACAATATATACATCATATACATTTAATGCAAACAGGGTCAAAACTGGGGTGTTACAGATATTTATTTGTCTAATAACTTATAATATGAAAACCATTTTTCACCACTTTGTAACTTGGGATAAACCTCAAAACAACTTCATTGTGACAACCTCACAATATCATATAGTCAAAATATTAAGTAAGACTTGTATCAAGCATTCTGAGAATAAAACTCAAACTTTTACACGATGAAATATTTTTATATTGTTTATGTCTTTCACAAACGGTAAATGTAAACAACATTCACACAAGTAATTCTAGACAATATTTGCAGCATAAATAAGACATGCGTTCAACCATAAACTATGGGTTTATATATTATCGTCAGATAACAAAAGAACTACGACCGCATTTACATACTTGAAATTTACTTGGATGTTTCACCTTTTATGAAGCTTGAGCTCTCAACACATTCCAAAACACAAGAGCTTGAGATCTCCTTTCCTTCTTACTTTTTTCATCTCTCTCTCCACTTACTCCGCACACTCTCTCTATTTTTCATTCTTCTTCTTCTACATATACAAAGACTAAAATTTTCTTCTATTAGAAGCTACCGACTAACATTAAAGACTGTAATTAATTTCTACGTAAAAACTTAACTTCAGAAATACAATTCGACTGCTTAAATATGGTGAGACATAACTTGATAGACTTCCTAAGAAAAAATGTACTTCTACGAACTCTGACTAAGTCGGCTAAGATGTGATGCATATATTCTTGTAATTAATATTTCCAACAAAGATCCCAATTCCCCCTTCTTATTTATCTTTACCATCCATCGTCAAAGACTAAAAATCCCCAGTTCATTAATAGAGAATTAATATTCATTTAGTATTCAGTACTAAAAAGAGAAAAAAAAAAGCCTCAAACCTGCTTCTCACCTCTTCTTATTCAATTTTGTAATTACTATTCCGAGTAGGAGAAATACAAATTGTATATTTTAGCTCAAGTGTCACAACAAGATAGAATAATATTAGAATGATATATATATATATATTCTAAGTTTAATGTCTTTCTATACTGTGACAGATAGGTGGAAGAGATCAATCCTCTCCCCTTAGGAAGCAATGGTCTCCATTGGGTCAAATCTCATATCATGTTTCGAACTATGGTTTGAGTTGATCTCCAGGTGCGACAATTGTTGAAGTGAAGAGGCCACCTTTCTTTGACATCTTCACATGGCTGTAATTTTTGTTGATGGATGTGCTAGAGTTGTTCAACAATTCTGGTATCTGTGTTATCATTTGTCTGAACTAATATAGATGATTTATTTCTAGATGAGCACCTTGAATGTGTGGCCTTGCACTGTAGAGATACTTGAATGGACGAGGGAAAATTGAGTTTTTGTTCTTGTTTCTGTTGAGAAGAGACTGCCTGTGTAGAGGATGTGGAGGTCTCTCTGATCCAATGTTCTCCTTCAGAGGCAATTGTGAAGAGGGAGAATTTCCCAATGTGGGAGATTATATTATTTCCCTGCAAGACTATGGTAGGTGCAACTATCTCTAGTATCCAATAGATTTGTCCTCCCAATGTGAAAACGACACTTTGAGTTCGTGATTCATATACGGCATGACGCTTTCACATATATGGCTATCCTAAAATAACATCACATACTTCAAGTGGGGCCACATCACACAATACCTCATATTTGAAAGGATTGATGCCATATGGTAGGAGGCATTGCTGACTAACGTGAATACCTCATCCTTGGATTAGGAAACCATTGTTGTATGGTTGCAGGTGTGGTGTTGTCAAAAAATCCAATCTCTTGATGACTTCTACTCATATCGGGTTCTTCTAGATGTCATTGTCAATGACAAAATGTAAGGGGATTCCTTTCACCCACATATGTGAGTGGAATATGTGATCCTCTGCCTCTGACTCTTCAGGTTCCTCTGGTAAGATCTATGTGGTAAAAATCGTGACACTCATTTCTACATCAATGATTCACTTCCCCTAGTCTACGCTTGTGACATTGGGTTCTGAATCAGAATTAGAATCTAATTCTGAAGATTTGATCTTGGCCACCAATGACTACTTTTAGTGATATTCATCAATATTATGCCAAGGGATTTTGTGGAACTTGCCTCGGTTTCCTTCTTTGTATTCCCATTACCCTTCTTTGCTTATGGTGGAGACTCAGGTTGTCCTTTCCTTTTCCTTTGTTCTATGAGCCAGGGTTTCCCTTTCCTTTCTTCTATAGTGGATTTGCAAGTCCAAAGTCTCGCTTGTTCTTTTGCCAAAATGTCTCCTAGATTTTGACACCATACCAATAGGCATATCCAAGTGATGAGATGTCTAGGAATTCCATCTCGATTCGAATGTACTGATGTAGGCCACTGCAATATTTTAGTACCAGGTGCCGCTCGAAGTCCTTAATACCCATCTTTTTTTCAAGGTATGAAAGTTGGTGGTGTACTCTAACACAATATGGTCCCTCTCTTGACGCAGACTAGTCCATTTTGTGTACTAGTCATTATGGTTTCCCATATGGTAATATTGTTCCTTGATGGAATCTATGAAATATTCACAAGTGGGATTGGCGTCGAACATTCCAAACTTTTCTGATGAGTTATTCTCACAATAAGTATCCCACCAATTTTTGACATGGGGGATTGCCTTAAAGAGCACATTGGGTGACCTTTCCCTGACAAGAAAATTGTGGATAGAGAAATACCCTTCTAGCAAATTCAACAATGCATTTAGGGCATCAACATTAATATGGCATTCAAATAAAGGAATATCAAAGTTAACGTGTACCTTGAATGGAGTTGCATCACTGAAATGGATTCTCATTGAAGGTGCACCTACTGCTGTCAACATTTGTCAAAGGATTTGGGAGAAATTACCCATCATGTCATTCCTTTATCATGCGAGGGATTCCTTGAGCAACGATTTGATAGGATCTCCTGCTCCCTCCTCTCTTTTTTCTTCCACCATGGGAGGCCTCTTGGGGTGGTGAGAGTGGTCGTCCACTAGTGAAACCATTTCGAGACCCAACTCTCTATACCTTAATATCGTTGGGGACATGCACCGAGAAACAATCAAAGAGAAGATTGATTCGATACCACTGATCCGGCTTTATGTGTGGACAAAATGAAAGAATAGACATGGAATCTTAAACACAGATATATTGCACTGAAAACAAAGATACAGTAAACACGTATTTTATTAAATGGTGGAAATAGAACAGACTGTGCAATAAAGCAACTAAAATGGTGGTAGTTATCTCTGAGAAGAGATGTGGATTCTACGCTCATATGTGCCAAGATGAATACAAAATGAGGCTGAAAGGGCCTATTTATAATAAGCATGAGGGAGAGAACCCTAAATGTCCACAACATAAACCTAGAATATGAACCATCATAAAGTTTCTGTCCTAAGGTGGTTAGTTGAATAGTCAGCTTTTCGGGGTCACAACTTTTTCATACAATCTCTAATTTGGGCACTCGTTATCCCGTTGGAAATTTCTATCTGAGTTTTACATCTTCTGAATGGGGATAAATGATTGCTGTTGAAAATAATTTGACCCTCCAAATCACTAAAATTGTTGTTTAGGGCCTCAAAATAGCCCTAGAAGTTTGGGACCCGAAAAACCATAGAAAAATTACTAAGAAACGGCCACAATTGATAATTGTTTTGAACCAGTGGAATAGGTGGGTGGCCATTGATCTCCGTATGGAACAATCCTCCCCCATTAGGAAGCAATGGTATCCATTGTGCCAAAACCTGTATCATATCTAAAATTGTGTGTTGAGTTGATATTCAAGTGTGACAATAGCTGAAGTGAAGAGGTTGCCTTTCTTTGACATCTTCATATGGATGTAATTATTGTTAATGGATGCGTTGGAGTTGTTCAACAATTCTGGTTGTCGTTTTATCCTTTGTCTGAACTGGTATGGATGATTTGTTTCTGGATTAGCACCTTGAATGTGTGGCCTTGCATTGTATCTAGGTACTTGAATGGACTAGGGAACATTGACTTGGTGTTATTCTTGTTTCTGTTGAGAAGAGAATCCCTATGCAGAGGTTGTAGAGGTATTTGTGATCT
Organism: Pseudotsuga menziesii; assembly: GCA_001517045.1. Lineage (NCBI taxonomy): Eukaryota > Viridiplantae > Streptophyta > Pinopsida > Pinales > Pinaceae > Pseudotsuga > Pseudotsuga menziesii. The sequence goes on from LPNX011018170.1 coordinate 64,903, forward strand.
GATGTTCTCCTTCAGAGGTAATTGTGAAGAGCAAGAATTTCCCAGTGTGGGAGATTATCATCTTTCCCTACTAGACTGTAGCAAGTGCAACTATATCTGGTATCTGATAGATTTTTCCTCCCAAAGTGACAATGACACTCTGAGGTCGTGATTCATATACAACATGACGCTTCCATATATATGGTTGTCTTAAAAGAACATCACAGACTTCAAGTGGGGCCACATCACACATAACCTCATCTTTGAAAGGCTTTATGCCATATGGTAGGTGGAATTGTTGACTAACGTGGATACCTCATCCTTGGCTTAGCCAAACAATGTTGTATGGTTTCAAGTATGGTGTTGTCGAAAGCTCCAATATCTTGATGAATTATGTTGAGATCAGGTTCTTTTGGTTGTCAATGTCAACAACAAAAATGTAAGGGGATTCCTTTCACCCACATCTGTGAGTGGAATAGGTACTCCTCTTCCTCTCACTCTTCAGGTTCCTCTAGTTTGATTTGTGTGGTAGAAATGGTGACACACAGTTTGGAATCAATGGTCTGATTCCCCTAGTCTGCGCCTATGACATTGGGCTCTGAATCAAAATTGGGATCCGATTCTGAAGCTTTGATCTCACCCACCAATGACTGCTTTGAGCGACATTCATCAGTGTTGTGCCAGAGGATTTTGTGGAACTTGTACCACTTCCCTGTGTCCTTCTTTGTCTTCCCATTACCCTTCTTTTCTTGTGGTGGGGACTAGTTGTCCTTTCCTTTCCATGTGTTCTACGGGTTAGGGTTTCTCTTTCCTTAATTCTACGGTGGATTTGGAGTCCAAAGTCTCACCTTTTCTTTTGCTGAAATCTCTCTTCGATTTTGGAAGCATACCAAAAGGCAGATCCAAGTGATGAGATGTCTAGGAAGTCCATCTCGGTTCAGATGTACTAATGTAGGCCACTGCGATATTTTAGTACCAGGTGCTACTTGGATTTCTTAATACCCATGTTTTTCTGCAAGGTATGAAAGTTGTTATTGTACTACGACACCATCTAGTCCCTCTCTTAACGCAGAATGGTCAATTTTGTGTACTAGTCATCATAGTTTCCCACAGGGTAATATTGTTCCTTGATGGAATCTATGAAAGAGGACCAAGTGGGATTGGCCTTGAACATTCCAGACTCGTCTGATGAGTCTTGATCACAATAAGTATCCCACCAATTATTTACATGGGGGATTTCCTTAAGGAGCACAAAGGTGATATTTTCCCCGTCGAAAAAATTGTGGATAGAAAAATTCCCTTCTAGCAGATTCAACCATCTATCTAGGGCATCAACATCAATATGGCCTTTAAATAAAGGAATATAAAATTTAACTTGTACCTTGAAGGGATTTGCATCCCCAAAATTGTTGCTTGTTGAAGGTACATCTGTCGTTGTTGGTATTCTAGGAAAAATTATCCATCAACTCGTTCCTCTACCACGTCAGAGATTCCTGAAGCAATGATTTGATAAGATCTCCTGCCCCATCGTCTCTCTTTTCTTCCATTATGGGAGGCCTCTTTGGGCAGTGAGATTGGTACTCCCCAAGTGAAACTAATTCGAGACCCAATTCTCTATACCCTGACCTCGTCAGGGACATGCACCGAGAAATAATCAAAGAGCATATTCCTCTGATACCACTGATCTAGAATTATTTGAGAACGAAATGAAAGAACGGATATATAATCATAACCATAGACATATTACACTAAAAACAAAGATACGATATACATATATTCTATTAAATGGTGGAAATAGAACCGATTGTACAATAAAGCAACTAGAATGGCGGTAGCTATCTCTTAGAATAGATGTGGTTGCTACGCTCATTTGTGCCAAGATGAATACAAAATGAGGCTGAAAGGGAATAATTATAATAATCATGAGGGTGAGAACCCTAAAAGTCCACAACATAACCCTAGAAGATGAACTGTCATAAAGTTTGGGGCCCCAAGGTGGTTAGTTGAATAATCAACTTCTCGGGGTCATAACTTTTGCATACGATCTCCGATTTAGGTGCTCGATATCCCATTGGAAAGGTCTATGCGATATTTACATCTTTCAAATGGGGAGAAATCAAAGATTTTAACATCTTTTGGCCCTACGAATCGGCAAAAAACGTCGTTTAGGGCCTCAAAATGGCCCCAGAAGTTTGGGACCCGAAAAACCATAGAATAATTATTAGAAAACTACCGCAATGGACAATGTTTTTGAGCCAGTGGAATAGGTGGGTGGCCACCGATCTCCATATGGATCAGCACTAGGTTAGAATGCACTTGCACCTAGCACTATTGTCATTATTGCTCCCTATCAACATAAATTTTCACTTTATGGAAACATATTTTATCTACATCTAACTCCAATTGAGTCTCACATCTACTTGAAGACATACTAATTTATCTGACTAATATGAACAACCCTCTTGTCCATCGCATCTAACTTGACACTAAATTAGGGTAAAAACTCAATGGCATATCCAATAATAATGACAAGTTTGATGATAGCATATAAGCCATGTACATGCAAAAATGTTGGGACCCTAAACTTGTTGTGATTAAAGAGGGTTCTCAAGAATTTACTTCCCCTTTTAAATAGCTTCACCCCCTAAGTGAACATCCTTGAAACCTATTAGTACATGTACATTAAGAATTCCACATAATTTAAAAAATTTTAAAATTGTGCATGTGTTCTTAACTTGTGTGTCTTTCTAAGCATGCATGCATTAGGAATGTGTGCAAGTTCCTTTATGTATAAATAAACAAAAAAACACAGATTTCTAGTTTTTATCCAGTCCTCCTATAACCAATGGTAATTTTTCTGCATCTAGGAAACATGAACACATTCTAGGAGGACCTACAATTCTAAGGAGCTATGATCATACATTTCTAGCTGGGAGCATTTGCATGTAAGTTGTATTTTTCTTACCATTTTTATAATTTTTACATTTTAAAAAATTTCATATTTTTAAGAGAGTGTTGTTATTGATGAATTTGAGTTTTTATTCTACAAATATCATGGTAAATCCTTATTTAAATGCAAACCAAAACCCTAACCACCCACAAGATCCATACACAAATAAATCAAATTTTAGATCAGCTTAGAAAGATAAGAAAACCATCCCATCTTTCACTGCCCACTTCCCTTGACACCATCATTGCCACCATTGGTCATTCTTATAAGAGAACCATCCCATATTTTAATGGTCACTTCCCTTGACACCATAATTTCCTCCATTGACCATGCTTGTGGTGAATTATTCGATGTAACTAAATATAGGGCCAAGATGAGAGATTTTTACTCAAGTGGAAATAGTAAAAATTTTAAATTTTGAATATAACCAAAGAATCCATTTTTTTAATTGTCCATTGACCCAACCACTCTTTTTGCATGGACTTGTGCACATTCCAACCATGGAGAGTGTTAGCACCTCTATTTTGAACAGCTGAGGAAGAAATATGATGGAGGAGTAATAAAAGGATACATGAACTTGGCTAAGTTTAATAGTTTGATTCTATTATTAAACTACACATAATGGTTAATTTGGCACGCAATTCGATGGTGTAAAGCGATTGAGGTGAAGATCTACAGTTTAAAATAGATCCGCTAGATAAAGATGCGTAGGAGATAAGGAGAAGCGGATGTGGTTAACGAAGCTTGAAGATCAATGGTGATGGAATGAAGCAAACGAAATCTACGGCTAAGAAATAGTCTACTGAATAAAGATGCACGCATGATAAGAAAAGGAAGGCTGGCGGAATTTACACAACCAATCTCAATCCAACGGCTTATGTAAAAAGTGAAAACTCATCGACGGTCATTATTGTTTCTAGAGAGTAAAGTTGTCAGATGGTTAAAACGGAAAGGTGGTAGCGGAATGTAAACCATGTTCCATGTGGTGACTCGAACTGAATTCTACAGAGAAAAGTAGTTAAGGAAAAACCGCTTAATGAAGGATTCGGAATAGACCGTCATATAAAGGTAAAGTTGACTTGGTTTTAAAAAATCATTTTATTTGCATGTTGCGGACGAGCGAAGGAGATAGTCCGCCATCTTTCTGAAGTCAACCTTACGTATCTACAGTCACAGTCACAGGTAAGCCTTAAAACACTTAATATTCATTCAAAGAATTATCGTCTTTGTTCGTTATGGAAAGGGAACAGGGGTTAGGAGTTTTAAGCAGAGTTCTGGATGAGAGGGAAGAATTTGTTGTCGATAGGGAAAGGAACGTATATGACTCGGTTTTATCAATTGGAAATGTATCAGTCTCTAAGGAGCAGTTGTGGCAGTGTAACTTGCAGGGAAATGATGTTTTGAATATTTGCAGTTCCTTTTCGTATTATTTCGCTATTGAGCAAAATTTATCGTTTCCAAAATTTTGTTGAATGGTGTGCAAACAGTTATTCTCCTTCAGAAAGAGTGGTCATGAGTCACACTACATCCAAAATACTTTGTAGGGTTGATGCGAAAACTGTTCGTGGAATACTGAATTTACTTGATAGTTTCCCTGATAATTGTGAGTCCTTAAATGAACCATTTTTAGTTGAAATGTATAAAAATTGTGAAACCAAAGTTAGATGCCAATTTTTGTCCAGCATTCTCAAAGAGGGTCAGTCATTAGAAGGACTTTTTATGCCTTACAATGTTAACATTTTCAAAAAAGATGTACAGTTGGTTATGCCCTTGGTCTGTCAAATTTTAGGTTTAGATGATGATGGTTTTTTTATTGAGAATGAGTTCAATTAATCATGAGTCCCATTTAGTCCATTGTTTCAGTTTGGATGAGTATTTGGCTGAAGTTATCCATGTCCAGTTAGTCGAGTTTCCCAACGTCAGGTTTTTCAAATATCAGTCATACTTATTGAACATGTTGCTGTGTTCATATGTATCAGAATTACAATTCTTGGGCCACCATTTTCTCTCCGATATTCCAAAACAAATCAATATGTTTGAGTTTGTAAATACCATTAGGGCTGAGATGTATAAGTTGCTATTTGATGAAGTACTACCAAGGGTGTTAGAAAAAATGAAACTCATGTTGCAGTCATCCTCAGAAGACAGGATAGGAGACTAGTTCTTATATAAATATTTTACTGTTTTGAGGGTGTATGGGTTCACTGGGGAACCATACAAGTTACCTGTTTTTCTGACTCCAATAATTTTTGCACTTGAGTTCATGAGGTGGAGATTATGTGTAGAAGAGGAGCATTTTCGAGCATTCAAGAAGTCTTATAATATTAAATTTCCTCTTAAAGTTGGTCCATTTATTTTCAAAAACAAAAGTGCCCTGATGGTTGTAGAAAAGTTATTAGAAATTATGGATTTCCAGAAGGAACAAAGAATCAATTATGATCCACATCATATAATTTCTCAGAGGAAGCGATCAAATAAAAACAAACCATTCGATCATCAAGTTATTGAAGGTTTAGAGGAAATAGCCAATTTGTCTTGTTTTGAAGAAAGTTCAGGAATTGATGAAAGTAGGAGCAATGAGTTGACTACAGCAGTTCAAGCACCTGATAATCCTAGCATTTTGAATAAGAGAAGTCTTTCTGAGATTAAGAGTATGGATGTGGATGAAAACAATTCATATAAAAATATTAAAACACATTCTCATGATGATCAAGTTTTAGGAGAAATAATTTCAGAAGATTCAAAGAAAATAGTTTTGTTCTTGAAGAAGTCAGTACAAATGCATTAGTATTCCTTTGGAGGAGAAGGTAGTGCAAAGCCCAGTTCAGGTTTCAAATCCAGAGCAGAGTTCGTGTCAAGTTATGCTGAAAAACATAGGCAGTCATCAGAGGAAACCAAAAATATACTTCCTTGAGTTAGAAGTCTAGTCAATCAAAAGACATCATTGATTTCTACTCGAGATGTGGAGAGGAACACCTTGAAGTTCACTATGGTTAGTGATAAAAAGGTATCTGAGATGGAAGTAAGGTTAGATAAAATTAGTGTCCCCGACAAGATACATCTCCACAAGTAGATGGGAGATATTATTTATTCAGATTTATTACATGCTATTATGAAAGTTAACAAATTGCAAGCCCTTATAGATAAAATGGAAGTCCAATTGAAGCACGAGAAAGTAGAAAATAAAGCAAATCTGATCCAAATTAAAAAATTACAGAGAGATGTTATAAGCTTGGGAAGTGAACCAGGAAATGCACAGGACACCAAAAAGCTTTTAGAAGAAAAAGGCAATGCCATCTAGGTATTGAAAAAGAAGCTTAAAATCCCAAATGCTGAACATGCTCAGTCCCCAGAGTTATTTATATTGCAAGAAGAAAAAGACAAATTTTACCAAGAAATGATGGACTACAAAGGAAAAGCGTTGAAACTGCAGGAGGAAAAAAGCAGATGGGAAATGGAAAGAGCTAAATTGATGACCCAGATTTCAAAGTTAAAAAGGGATCAGAATGATGAAAAGGAAATTATGGAAGAGCTGATGAGCTAGACTCCTGCTGATACAAATTTATCTCTTGTGAATATTGAAAAACCTTTAAGTGAATTTTCTGCTGATGATCTATTAGTGCCTATGTCACAGGTAAGTCTGAAGGATGTGGAGATCAAGGAATTGAAGTAAGAAAATGAGAAGATTAAATCAGAATTGGCTAGGATCATTGAAAATAGGAATAAAATATTAAATGATAAAAGCCAATTGCAAAAAAAGTTTAATGAGTTGAAGGAAAGAAGTACAAGAAAAGATCCTCTACAAGGAGCTAAGCATTAAATTTGGGATATATTATCTGTGGAAGTTACTAAGTTTAAGCACTATCTAAATTTTATTGATGATCAAAGTACATTAGTCAATTTACCTACTCAAAGACTAAAGTTGGCAAACGAGACCATGGAGAAGAAACCTTTAAACACAGCTCAAAATGCTTTAAATTTTTTGAATTCTCTAACATATCAAAAGTTGTAGGAGATCAGAATTAAGGATAGAGTAGCTATTGTACTATGGTCAAAGAAATTTATTAACAAACATCAGCTCATGAAGGTGGTGCAGGATAAAGCAAATGCAATGTCTTCATAGATAAATGATTTTATGCGTGCTTTTAAGGAGTTATTTGAAGACGGCCTCCCTTCTTTCTAGGACGATGAGGGAAGATTACTTTCTCAAGAGCATTATCATAGTCTATCAGTACAAAACCACATGGACCATTCCAAGTTTGAAGACTTGGTAAAAGGACGTGACTGGAAAAATCATCGTAGAGAAATTGACAGAGGATTTCGAAATATTGCAAAAGTTTTTTATCGTTAGAGGAGGATTGCCTGCAGTATCTTATGAGGCCTATGTGGATCTGGAAGTATCTATCATAGAAATCAAAGAATATGACACGCCAAGTGTAGAACAATGGAGGACCATGGAAAGATTCAGGAATACCAAGTATATTCTTCATCCTTGAAAACAAGTGTTGCGCATCGTGGAGCTTCTTATTCAGGCCCTGCTGTCACCAAGTTGATTATAATTAAACGATCTGTTATTAGAATCGAAGCATGTAGTTTTATTCCTAGTTGTTGGGGATATAGTTACAAAAAAATTTGATTAACAGATTATTCAGTTATTGATCTTCTTGGGAAGAAGTCATATGTGTATATATTTGAATTTACTTGATGTATTGGGGATTGGAACCCATATGTTTAGATTGATATTTTGAGAACTTGTCATTTTTGAGTAAATAACAGAGTCGAATGCCGGTTAATCTCCAAAGATTACTCTGTCATTTAATGTTACAGTCTGTGCCTTCTTTCATGTGATTGTCTTCTAAAGTGCTTACCTTCCATTTTGTTTTCTTCGTATATGAACCTTGTATTTAGTAGTTCAGAATTCATATGTGTTATGCTCTGGCTATTGTTTCAGATATTCCATAAATATTTCTTCTAAATTCGATATAAAATTCATCCTATGATGCTTTATATTAATGGATTGTTCATGTTTCTTTCTTATTCACCCGAAAATCAATGAATGACTGTGACTAAGTGATTATCTTGCCTTTGTTGGGATTCTGTGTATGAATCTTTGTTCATCTTTATCTATTTGACTCCGTTTCCAAATGGTATATGTGTTGTTTCAACCATCTACTTGATTTAAATACTGATTTTGTATATCTGGCCTTGTTAAATTTATATGTGAGAGATCCCTCTCTAGAAATAAAAGTCAGTTTATTTCTGAAGTGGTTTTTGCTGTTGCCTTGAGATTACCTTCCACAACCTTGGGTACATTTTGAGTGATAACAAATTGGCGTCGTTGCTGGGGAACGAAAGTGAAAATCATCCCTAGGAGAAATGACAAATTTTATAAAGATTAAGAAAAGATTTCTGTGGGCAAATAGGAATTTTGGTCAGTAAAGAAGGTTTTCTATTTGCCCCTGCGATTCCAATTTTAAGATTATTTCAAAATTTCAAAAAACATTCTAGCTTCGAGAAGACATACACAAGGTAATTATGATACTGAAGTTTTATGAAGTTTGGAGGATTCAGAAAAATTATTTTAAAAAAAAATACAAAGAAAAAATAGATATTTCTCTATTTGGTGCATCATCTTCTCAAAATTTTCATAGAATCTTTGATCAAAAATGGGAAATTGGTATTGAAAAAGGTTTGTTGAAATCTAAATCTGAGTCTGATCTTGAAAACGTTGAGTTTAACCCTTGAAGATTAGAATATTATTTGCTTGATTCCCTTTGGAGAGATCTTCAACGGTCTACAAAAGTTGAAGAAGCACCTATTATTCAAAATATCCAAAATTCATCAGTCCCTCAAATTCCACCTAGACCAATGGCAGCCAGATTTGCTCCTCTACGTTTACCGGATGTATTGCATGATCTGCCCCAAAATTATTCTCAGATCATTTCTTTATTTGATGGAGAAGGAGACATAACAACCAAGCAGCATGTAGCTAAATTTGAAGATTTTGTTGACTTAGAGGAAGTCGATTATATGGATGTTAAAATGCGGTTGTTTGCTCAAATTTTATCAGGGGAAGCGAAGAAATGGTTTAAAGATTTTCCAGCTGCATCTATATTGACTTTTCAAGCTTTCCAGAATGCATTTTTAGAAACATGGGATGACAAACAGAATCCTTTATAGCTTTTGTCCCAATATAATAGTCTCAAGAAAGGAGGTTTTGAATCTGTTCATGAATTTTCAAGCATATTTATGAGGGTTTATAATTCCATTCCAGAAGATATAAAACCTTCTGCGGTTGCTGCTAAACTTCATTATGCTGGGGCTTTTGATAATAACTTTTCTTTTTCATTGAGGGAGAGAAAATCAGCAAGTCTTGCTACTATGTTCACAGATGCCTTAGAAGTGGAAGCAAATATGATGGCAAGTGGAAAAATGAAACAAAGAGATCTTGATAGGAGGAAAACAAAAGAAGAAAATATGCCTTCTACTTCTTCTGCTACTGATATTAAATTTGAAATGATGTTGAAGGCAATGGAGAAGTTGATGGATAGATTGACTGTGGACAATAGATCATTCAATCGAGAAAAAGTTGATCCTCAAATCAGAAATCTGAATTTCAGAAGACCAAATCCTCCTATTCCTTTACAAAATAGGCAAAGAGATATGAGAAATACAAGGAATCAAGAAGAGCAGCAGATTCGACCACCATTCCCTGAGAATTATGTTGTGGATGAAGAAGATCCTAATGAGAATGAAATTCATCTTTTTGGGGAATTAGATTCATAAATATATCTTACTGAAGAAGAACATAACATGTTTGCACAGGAAGATGGAAATGAAGAATTTGAGAGTCAAAATAGTATCAGAGGGGTTATCTGCATGCTATGGATGATGTACAGAGGAAGATTAGATTGAGAAACAGAGAAGTTGTTATAAATAAATGGAGGATAAATCCAAATCAACCTTCCACCAGTTCATTAAATACAGAAAAAGGAAAGGAAATACAAAAGGAGTCCATTGTAAATAAAGAAGTTGAGAACGAAATACAAAAAACAAAAGGAATGAAACAAGTAGTACCAATAGATGTAGAAAAAGTTAATTCTAATTTTAATTTGCAGAATGAACTTTCCAAGCTGAAAATCTATGTTCCTTTTAATGATTTGTTTAGAAATAATGAGTACAGAGATACCATGACAAAGATGGTTAGAGGTTAAGGAGAATTTCAGTCTGACATTTTGGAGTTGACAGATGACAATCCTACTATTTCATTTGGGCCAAAAGTTGAAAGTATAGATAATGAAGAAGTTCCCCCTTTTTATTTGAGTTTGAATGTGCATGATATGGTGGTACATAATGCAACGTTAGATTCAGGTGCATCACATAATCTAATTCCAAAGGGAGTAGTTGAAAGTTTGGGACTGGAAGTGACAAGACCTTATAAATATTTGTATTCTTTTGATTCCAGGAGGGTGAAGTGTCTTGGTTTAATTGAGGATATGTTAGTAACTTTGAATAAATTGCCATCTGAAACAATAATAATGGATGTGGTAGTGGCAGACATTCCACCAAAATTTGGGGTGTTGTTATCAAGGTCTTGGACTTCAAAGTTAAAGGGTAGTTTACAAATGGACATGTCATATGCCACTATTCCTGTCCAAGATGGGAGTAGGAGGTTGTATAGTGAGAAAAGAACTCCTTATGTAGTAAGCAGTCAAGATAGACCCGAAATTCATCATATATATGCTGTCGATACTGATTTGGGTTCTTCTATTTTCTTTAATGATACTGTCCCATGTGATTTGGAGTCTACATTGTAAATGAAATCTGAAGAAAATAAAAAGGAAGGAATGAAAGAACAAAATTCTTTGGAAGAGAAACAAAAAAGAGATGGTTTGTGGACTATGTATTTTGATGGATCTGTGGCAAAGGTTGGGCTGGTGCTGGTGTGTACATAATTTCTCCTATCAGGGATTTTAAAGCTTTATCATATAAGTTAACATTTGAATGCAAAAATAATGTAGCTGAATATGAAGCTTTGTTACTTGGGTTACATGCATTGAAAGATCTAGGAGCACAGAGGATAAGAGTTTTGGGAGATTCGGAGCTGGTGATAAATCAGGTGAATGATAGTTATCAAACCAGACATCCCCGGATGAGAGCTTATAGAAATGAAGTATGGGATATGATTGGTAACCTTTTTACAGAGCATACAATTAAGGTGGTTCCTAGATATGAGAATACAGTAGATGATTCTTTGGCAGTAGCTGCTGGAAAATTCAAAACCCCAAGTGCTGGTCAAAAGGAATATCGAGTGGAAATTGTAAATAGACCATCTATACCTGGTAGTTCTAATTATTGGCAGGTGTTTGAGGATGATATGTAGATAAAAAGGTTTTTAGAATTGTCAGGAGAATTTGTAAATACTCATATTGATGCTGAAAATGATAACTGTGAGAATTTCCAAGATGTTGAAGAAAGCGAAGAAGAAAAGAATGGTACTGAAAAATTGGAGGGAACTTTAGGAGGAAAAGATATCATTCAATTGAAAAATAATTTTATACCAAGAGGTTTGATCCCTTTAGAAAAACTTTTGATCAGAATGATGTTGCTCAAGATCCTAAAGTGAAGCCTGCAGATAATGCTGTTGAAGATAACAATATTGGTACTAAAGAAAATCCAAATATTGTGAAACTATCTAAAAATTTGCCTGCGAAGGAAAAAGAAGAATATGTGAACTTGATGAAAAGGCATACAGATGTATTTTCCTGTAGTTATGAATACTTTAAGGAATATGATACTTCAATAATACAACACACTATTCCCATCAAACCTAGAGAAAAACCTTTCAGACAGAAGCTCAGAAGAATAAATCCAAAGCTGCTACCAGTTATTGAGAAGGAAATTAAAAAATTATTTGATGCCAAAATTATCGTGACTTTAAGATTCTCAAGATGGGTTGCTAATTTAGTTCCTGTTAGAAAGAAGAATGGAGAAATAAGGCTTTGCATAGACTTCAGGAATTTTGAACAAGGTCTCTATGAAAGATAATTATCCTTTGCCGAAGATGGATCATATATTGCAGAAAGTGGTTGGAGCAGAAAGAATTTCAATGATGGATGGTTTTTCTGGTTACAATCAGATTAAAGTGCTACCTAAAGATCAAGAGAAGACTTCCTTTACTACACCATGGGGCACTTTTATGTACGCAAAGATGCCTTTTGGTTTGATGAATGCAAGGGCTACTTTCCAGCGTGCCATGGATATTGCATTTGCGGGAGAAATTGGAAAATTTGTGGTGATTTACATGGATGAAATCACAGTTTATTCAAGGTCTGATAGAGAGCATATTCATCATTTGGAAAACATTTTCATGAAGTGCAAGAAATTTGGTATATCATTGAATCCAAAGAAATCAAATTGCGCGCTAGAAGAAGGAAAATTGTTGGGCCACATAATCTCTAAAGATGGAATAAAGATCAAACCTGATAGATTTAGTGCAATATTGAAGGTAGGAGAACCAAGGAGTAAAAAAGAAATGCAATCATTCTTGGTACAAGTAAATTTTTTAAGAATTTTTGTGCCTAGTTTTGTTGAAATATTAATGAATATTGCAAATATGTTGAAAAAGGGTCATGAGATAAAATGGACAGCGGAAGCCAGGAGATCTTTTAAGGAAATAAAACACGCTATTTCGGAGGCTCTGGTGTTGGTGAGTCCATATTTCACTAAATATTTTCTAGTATTTTCTTATGCTTCAGAACATACTATTGCTGCACTTTTGTTACAGAAGAATGATGAGAACATGGAGCAACCCATAGCATTTTTCAGTAAGATGTTGAGGGATGGAGAATTAAAATATGATATCATGGAGAAGCAGACATATTCTTTGGTTAAAGCATTGAAATATTTCAGGGTGTATATTCTTCACTAACATATAATTGCTCATGTTCCAACCGCTACAGTAAAAGGGATTCTCACACAACCTGGCCCAGAAGGAAGAAGGGAGAAATGGATAGCGAGATTACTAGAGTATGACATAGAGATTAAACCTACCAAGTTGGTTAAAGGGCAGGGATTGGCGAAAATGATGACAGATTCAAACTGTGAGTCTTTACAGCTCAATTTCTTATCTAGTCAGTCTCATTAGTTAGATACAGGGGTAGAAGTAATGATTGACTTTGTTGCATCTCCATGGTACTTTGATATTGTTCACGTTCTTCAAAATTTATAAGTACCAGTAGGATTGAGTAAATCAAGAGCAAGATCGGTGAAGTTGAAAGCTGCTAAGTTTTGTATTATAAATCAATATCTTTATTGGAAGGATCCTGGAGGTGTGTTACTCAATTGCCTTTTAGAAAATGAAGCCTAGCATACAGTAAAAGAATTTCATAAAGGTGATTGTGGAGGACATAATTCTTGGAAGGTGACGACAAATAAAATCTTGAGAGCAGGTTACTATTGGCCGACATTGTTTTCAGATGTGTACAAAGAAACTAGCATATGTCATCAATGCCATATTTTTTATAGTAAAAGAAAGATAATTCCCCTTCCTCTTAATCCAATAACAGTAGAAGCTCCTTTTCAGCAGTGGGGTTTGGATTTCATTGGGGAAATAAACCCAAATTCTTTAGGATGGCATAAATGGATTTTAACAGCCACAGATTATTTCACAAAATGGATCAAAGCAATTCCCACTAGCAGAGCAACTGAGACAATAATTATGGATTTTCTTGAAGAAAATATATTGGCTAGGTTTGGGTGCCCCGGAAGAATAGTGACTAATAATGCAGCAGCCTTTAAATCCAAAAAGATGATTAATTTTTGTCATAAATATCATATCAGCTTAAATCATTCAACTGCTTATTATCCACAAGGAAATGGGTTGGTTGAGTCTTCAAATAAGATCCTGGTAAGGATTATCAAGAAGTTGTTAGAAGATAATAAGAGATCTTGGCATACCAAACTTAAATATGCTTTATGGGCTGACAGGATTAGTACTAAAACAGCGATTGGAATGTCTCTGTTCCAATTAGTATATGGAACCGAAGTTATTTTTCCATCATCTTTGGGTGTTCCGGTTATGAGATATTTTCAGGAGCAACAAGAAGAGACAAACCACATGCAGAGAAGGATAAACCAAATCATTGAGTTAGAAGAGAAAAGGAATAAAGCCTATGATAAAGTGCAGACACACCAAGAAAAAATGAAAAATACATTTGATAGAAGGGTGAAAGAAGAACAGTTCTAGATTGATGACATGGTGTTAAAATGGGATGCTCCTAAAGAAGATAAACATGGAAAATTTGATCACATGTGGGTAGGTCCTTATGTTATTGCAAGTCATAGAGGGGAAAATGTATTTCTTTTGGAATATCCGAATGGGGTTTCTTTGGAGAGTAACACTTTCAATGGAAGATTTTTGAAGCATTGCCTTTCCTAAGGTGGAAGGTAAAGTTGTACCATAGTTTGTAAATATTTGTTTTCTTGAAAGCAGTACAGATGGTGAGTCGAATATTTTTGAAGCCCGGAGTGAAGGCCCTAACATTTAGGAGGCAAACCATTTTTCTTTAAAAGAAATATATCAGATAAAAGGTAAAAAGTTTGGAGATTTGGATACAAACATTAGAGACAGGCACCTGGTCTACAAGTTCTTTGATACCTCACAGGGAGGATATCATCCCCAGTTGGAGACAGTTGTTAGCACCTCTATTTTGAACAACTGAGGAAGAAATATGATGGAGGAGTAATAAAAGGATACATGAACTTGGCTAAGTTTAATAGTTTGATTCTATTATTAAATTGCACATAATGGTTAATTTGGAATGCAATCCGATGGTGTAAAGCGATTGAGGTGAATATCTACAGTTTAAAATAGATCCGCTAAATAAAGATGCGCGGGAGATACGGAGAAGCGGATGTGGTTAACGAAGCTTGAAGACCAACGGTGATGGAATGAAGCAAATGAAATCTACGACTGAGAAATAGTCTGCTGAATAAAGATGCACACATGAAAAGAAAAGGAAGGCTAGTGGAATTTACACAACCAATCTCGATCCAACAACTTATGTAAAAAGTGAAAACTCATCGACGGTCATTATTGTTTCCGAAGAGTAAAGTTACGAGATGCTTAAAAGGGAAAGGTGGTAGCGGAATGTAAACCATGTTCCATGTGGCGACTCGAAGTGAATTCCGCAGAGAAAAGTAGTTAAGGAAAAACCACTCAATGAAGGCTCCAGAATAGACCATCATATAAAGGTAAAGTTGACCTGGTTTTAAAAAATCATTTTATTTGCATGTTGCAGATGAGCGAAGGAGATAGTCCGCCATCTTTCTGAAGTCAACCTTATGTATCTACAGTCACAGTCACAAGTAAGCCTTAAAACACTTAAGCTTTGTTCAAAGAATTATCGCCTTTGTTCGTTATGGAAAGGGAACATGGGTTAGGAGTTTTAAGGAGAGTTCTGGATGACAGGGAAGAATTTGTTTTTGATAGGGAAAGGAACGTATATGACCCAGTTTTATCATTTGGAAATGTATCAGTCTCTAAGGAGCGGTTGTGGCAGTGTAACTTGTAGGGAAATGATGTTTTGAATATTTGCAGTTCCTCTTCGTATTATTTCTCTATTGAGCAAACTTTACCGTTTCCATAATTTTGTTGTATGGTGCATGAACAGTTATTATCCTTCAGAAAGAGTGGCCATGAGTCACACTACATCCAAAATAATTTATAGGGTCGATGCGAAAACTGTTCGTAGAATACTGAATTTACCTTATAGTTTCCTTGATAATTGTGAGTCCTTGAATGAACCATTTTTAGTTGAAATGTATAAAAATTATGAAACCGAAGTTAGATGCCAATTTTTGTCCAGCATTCTCAAAGAGGGTCAGTCATTAGAAGGACTTTTTCTGCCTTACAATGTTAACATTTTCAAAAAAGATGTATAGTTGGTTATGTCCTTGGTCTGTCAAATTTTAGGTTTAGATGATGATATTCATATCAGCGAAGTTGTTTTAGGTTTTTTATTGAGAATGAGTTCAATTAATCCTGCATCCCATTTAGTCCATTGTTTCAGTTTGGATGAGTATTTGGCTGAAGTTATCCATGTCCAGTTAATCGAGTTTCCCAAGGTCAGGTTTTTCAAATATCAGTCATACTTATTGAACATGTTGTTGTGTTCAAATGTATCAGAATTACAATTCCTATCCACCATTTTCTCTCCGGATCTTCCAAAACAAATCAATATGTTTGAGTTTGTAAATACCATTATGGCCGAGATGTACAAGTTGTTGTTTGATGAAGTATTACCAAGGGTGTTAGAAGAAATGAAACTCATGTTGCAATCATCCTCAAAAGACAGAATAGGAGATTGGTTCTTATATAAAGATTTTATTGTTTTGAGGGTGTATGGGTTCACTGGGGAACGATACAAGTTACCTATTTTCCTGACTCCGAGAATTTTTGCACTTGAGTTCATGAGGCAGAGATTATGTGCAAAAGAGGAGCATTTTGGAGCATTCAAGAAGTCTTATAATATTAAATTTCCTCTTAAATTTGGTCCATTTATTTTCAAAAACAAAAGTGCCCTAATGGTTGTAGAAAAGTTATTAGAAATTATGGATTTCCAGAAAGAACAAAGAATCAATTATGATCCACGTCATATAATTTCTCAGAGGAAGCAATCAAATAAAAACAAACCATTCGATCATCAGGTTATTGAAGGTTTAGAGGAAATAGCCAATTTGTCTTGTTTTGAAGAAAGTTCAGGAATTGATGAAAGTAGGAGCAATAAGTTGACTGCAGCAGTTCAAGCACCTGATAATCCTAGAATTTTGAATAAGAGAATTATTTTTTGAGATTGAGAGTATGGATGTGGATGAAAATAGTTCATATAAAGATTAGTAGTTTCGGTCAAGTTGCTTAGCACTAATTCAAGATAAATATGTTATCGCAGAGCTACAAGCACTAATAGAAGAAACCCTAGTCGAGTCACAACTTGGAAGGAAGGTTGACCATGTCAACAAGAAATTCAAAATGGGACGCGAGTTAAGAATGACTGCGCAGATAGGGGATTATGACATGGATTACATCATTCTATATCTGGGGTTGGACTTCAATATTCTGACGCGACAAACCTGGGAGATCATGGGCAAGCCGCACTTGGACTAGTCCCCTGTCTAGTTGCGACTTGAAAATTCGACGAAGGTCCTGCCAATTGGTAGGTTGAGTGAAGTCCCTGTCGACATTGAGGGGATGTGCACATTTGCATACTTTGAAGTCATCAACATTTTCTATGACACAAACCCATATCTCGCGCTTCTGGGGATATATTGGGCCATAGATAATCATACCATTATAAATTTCAAGAAAAGAATCCTCTCAATATTTGAGGATGATGAAATGAGGGTAGTGTCTCTTATTGATCCAGTCAATAGGTAAGGACAGAGGTATGTCGTACCAGTCAATAGAGAAGGACATGGTCATTATATAGACCATATCTATAATGTCAACACCTTTAAAGATGATTATGTAAACCCAACAATGGATGGAAACCTAAGCTGGAGGAGTGTTAGTTCATGCACATCAAATTCAGGAGAAGCCTTAGAAAGCTGGAAAAATAGATTGCATGAAGTCTTTATGAGGCGATGTGCCAGGATTACCAGATCTATGCGACGAATGAAAAATCAATTGAGGGAAATTTACCCACATATGAGGGCTTACCTAATCTTGTGACCTTCCTCGGCAAGTTCGAAGGACTGGTAATAGAGTTGTGGTGCTTGTCTGCATTGGACTATATAATGAAGGCTACGACCGCTAGATGGTGGGGTACACATCAGAAATCCATATCAGAATGTCCATAGTGCAAAATATTGTTGGAATTTAGATTTGGAGAAGAAGTCACAGTCATGATTCAGAGGTACACGGGGCTGTCAAACCCTGTCGAGCACATTAATCAATGTCGCATAGCATTTTCAGAATATCTGCAATAGGAATGGGTCCATCATTTCATTCATACATTAGAAATGACGCCCAGAAGCTGGTATACATCCATGGAATTGTGAGATGGAACTAAGGATTGGGATGAGGTGGTCACACAGTTCGTGCACACCTTTTCATTTGATAATGAGCAACCGACAGTTGATGCTACAATTCGATCAATTAAGGAAAAGATACTCGTTGAAATCCATATCGAAGTAGCGACTTCCCACTAGTGCAAGGTGACTATCCAACAATGGATGGCTTGTTACAATCTAGCTAGAGAACCAATGATGATCCAACTAACATAAACATACCAAAATTGGAGGCCACACATGAAGTCCAAGGAAGTGACATTTCGAGCGACTAGTTCCTCAAGCCGGTGAAAATCAAGAAAGTAAACATTGGCTCATCGAAGAACCCAAAGTTCACCAATATAGGATATTATTGGGATGATGAGACGATATCAAAGATAAAAGAATTTATGCATGAGTTTTAGGACCTATTCCCTACCAATTTCTCAAGTATGAAGGGAATAGTCATCGATCTAGGAGAGATGAAAACACCCCTGAAACCAGATGCTAAACAAGTTAAGCAGTGACCTTATAGGTTAAATCTAAGGTATAAAGAGAAGGTAAAAGCAGAATTGGATCGCATGCTCGATGTAGGAATCATTGAACCTATCGAGGAATCAGAATGGATCATCCCTATAGTGATCCAGGATAAGAAGACAACAGGAAAAGTCAAGATTTGTGTCGACTTGAGGAAGTTGAACGATGCATGCCTGCATGATCCATTCCAAACACCATTCACAGATGAAGTACTGGAAAGCGTTGGAGGATAGGAGATGTATTCATTCACCGATGGCTTGTCTTGCTATCACCAATTCAGAATTGTGAAGGAGGATCGACATAAAATGACCTTCGTCACAGAAAGGGGATGCTACAAGTATATGGTAATTCCCTTTGGACTCAAGAATGCACCTGCTATTTTTTCTAGAATAGTAGTTTCTACTTTTAAAGATCTCATACATAAATTTCTTGAGTTCTACTTTGATGATTGGACTATGTTTGGTCTGGTAAGAGACCACATTGAGAGCCTGAACATGATGTTGGGCTGCTGTTTCCAGTATCAGATTGCACTTAATTCAAAGAGATGTATTTTTTGTGCACCATTTGGTGTGGTGTTGGGACATTTTGTGTGTCGCAACGAAATTTTGGTTGACCCAGCAAAAGTTACGATTATCCTTGACTTACCACCACCTACATCAGTCACGCAACTCATATCAGTGTTAGGAAACATAGGGTATTACGAACATTTTATTAGAGGGTATGCAGAGATGATTGCACCTATGGAGAAATTGTTGAAGAAAGATGTGAATTTACAGTGGACAGAAGCTTGTCAGGAAAGCTTAGACAAATTAAAGAACAAGATGGCCACCGTGCCAATATTGGTATTTCCTGACTAGAAGAAACAATTCCATGTCCATGTTGACGCGTCATCTCTCGCGCTCGGCATAGTCTTGACACAACCAAGTGAGGGTGCGCTTGACCGCCCTATTGATTTTGGTAGCAGGAAACTGTCAACGACGAAGAAAAATTACATGACGGCAGAAAGAGAAGGCCTTGCCATGGTCTATGCACTACAAAAGTTCGTACATTACTTGTTGGGTGGACATTTTAAAATGTCCATTGATCATTCGGCCCTAAAATACCTGGTCAACAAGCTAGTGTTGGGGGGGAGTATCTGTCGATGGCTTCTCCTGTTTCAAGAATTTGACTTTGAAGTCATTGTTAAACCTAGTCGACTGAATGCGGGACCTAATCACTTGTCGAGGATAGAAAGTGGTAAAGAACCAACCAGTCTGGAGGATAACTTTCCCGATGCACAACTATTTGTGGTCACTATGATTGATGTTCAGAATAAGGATTTTAACGCTATCATCCACTTCCTGAGCACAGGATATGCACCTGAAGGTTTCACCACTATACAAAAGAAACATTTAGTGATTAAAGTCGTTGATTATACATTGATTACGGGACACTTATACAAGATGGGCCCTGATGAAATATTGTGTAGTTGTGTCTTTGACTATGAACGACATTGGGTAATGAGTGATGCACATGCCGGTGTCGTAGGAGGACACTACGCTGGAAAGGAAACTATGTGCAAAATATTGCAAGCTGGGTTATGGTGGCCAAACATACATATGGACACTAAGATCTTTTGCCGACGTTGTGATGTTTTCCAGAGAACAGGAAAACCATCGAGACATGACGAGATGTCGCTTGCATCAAAGCTAACCCTTCAAGCATTTGATAATTCGTTGATTTTGTGG
Organism: Pseudotsuga menziesii; assembly: GCA_001517045.1. Taxonomy (NCBI): domain Eukaryota; kingdom Viridiplantae; phylum Streptophyta; class Pinopsida; order Pinales; family Pinaceae; genus Pseudotsuga; species Pseudotsuga menziesii. Next base: position 85,144 of record LPNX011018170.1, read on the forward strand.
GTCCTATTAGTCTTCCAGGGAAAATAATTAGTGTGCGCTACATCATCACTACGACGGACTACCTGACTAGATGGGATGAAGCCACCTGTTTAATTTTGTACCGCTATGACTGCGGCGAAGTTTTTATTTGAAAATGTGGTGACCAGATTCGGCTACCCAAAAATTCTCCTAAGCGACCAAGGTATGGATTTTTTTAACAAAATGATTGCTGAGCTTACTTCAGAGTTCCAAATCCAGCATAGAAATATGACACCCTATCACCCTCAAGCAAATGGAATGGTTGAAGCATACCGCACAACTTTTAAGCGACTGACAAGGCACACTCCATTCAGACTTGTGTATGGAAAAGAAGTTGTTGTGTTGATGGAATATATTGTGCCAAGATTAAGAATTATTGCGCTAATGAAAATGACAGATGGGGATGATTTCCAGCAAAGGTTGTCACAACTCTTCCAGATGGAAGAAGAATGCTTTGTCGCAGGATTCCATCAAAACAATGAAAAGAAAAGGAAAAAATCATGGCATGATCACCATATCAGGACTAAGTAATTCAAAGTTGGAGGACTTATTTTGTTGTATGACAGTAAAATTTTGAAGCATCAAGGGAAATTGAAGATGCATTGGCTAGGGCCATATGTGGTCGCACATATCACTGACACAGGCGCAATGAAACTGCACAAGCTGGATGGAACACCAGTCGCAGGAATGGTAAATGGAAGTCACCTAAAACATTACTACAATGGTTGTGAAATGCCTGAGTAAGGCAAGAATTTAAAGAGAGAGAGAGAGAGAAGGAAAGGAAGTTGTGTTGTCGCATGTGTACGACAGAAGTATGCAAATCATAGCAAGAGCGGGAATGACAACTGGCTGTCATTAAAACATGAATACCTAAAATGATTTAGGTGATCATGACAGTGAGGTGTCATTAATTAGACTATTCCGAGGAGAATGACGACATGTTTTTTGGTCCCATTCGTCATCCTCGTCATAACTGCCCTGACATGTACAGATCAGAGCTCAAGTACCCGAATTAATGTTGGAATGTGTCGAATGGGAATCCCATGTGATCCAACAAACATTGATTTTCCATTGAATGATCACATACAAGATGAGTGCATCCCTATAAATATGATCCTTCATCGACAAGAATCATTTTACATGCACAGAGAGAAGATGAGCGAACTAGAGTTTCATATTGAGAGAGCCGAAGCTAATGGTCATTTCCATTTCCGACACTAGTAAGTAATCAGATGTTACCATCACTTCACCTTGCTCGATTGTGGAAGAATCCACATTGGTGGAAGTACATCAATGAGAAAAGGAACCAGAAACGATGGTGCGACCAACCCGAAAGATAGTTCCTACAGCCGGTTTGGCCCCTCCTTCGGCCTCTGGTTTGGATTTTTCATCGGGCCTGGTTCAAAATCCACTCATTAATCCACTAGTTGCAGGTCCACAACCATTTGTGCCGCATAGAGAGATTCCATAATCATCAAGGCCGAAGATATCAAAGAAACATAAGGCTAAAGCCACTAGGGACGTCCCTGTTGAGGATGTAGCACCTTCACTGCCACGAAGAGGCGCAGTGGCCACCATAAAGGAGCGAAACCATATACCATCGTATGTTTTTCCAAGGTGAGCAGAGAAACCTAAAGTGAAGCTCCCGACAAAAGCACACTTGTCCTTGGTCATACCCCAGATCCCTGCGGGAGTGCCGTTGCTGATGAATATAATCCTAAAATTGTTGAAGTTGCAATTAGAGGATACTAATACCAGGAACCAGGTGGACCTAGAGAGAAATAACTACATGAACACGATGTTGGTCATCCCTTCTGAGCCGCAGTTGGTAGTCCCAATCCAATGGGATCGAGATATAGAAAGTGAGGGATTTCTTAACTTGCTAACCATGCCACACTTTGGAAGGAGAAAGAAGGCGAACACATATGTGAAGCATCTCCTAGTATGTTTCCATGGAGTTTATATATGGTTTAACAAACCCTATCATGTTGATTTCAAGCTCATTTCATCGATAATGGGTCTTCCAAAGCAAGGGCACGACCCTGCACCATATCTATGCCCAAACAGAGACATGACGAAGATAAAGGAGAAGTATGACCTCCAGCGCGTGAATAGAGGATTTCTCATTTCCTCTATTACTGACAACATAGTGAGGTTCACTGCAAAATTCCTATCTTGCAAGCTGTTGCGCAAGATGCGGCCCACTGAATGCACTGTCAGGATGGTGGAACTCGCAGAACAGTGCACAATGGGGGTGATCTTTAATTGGTTGCAGTATCTGTTCAATGAGCTATTGGAGGATTCCAAGTAGGCGTAGGAGGAGGGTAAGGCCAAATTCCACTACTCCTAGTTGCTTGTCTTAATTTCCTTTATTGTTTGGTCAGACCCACCAGATTACCAACCACTGGATGTCCCAGTATTTTTCCATGGCGCAAAGTATCAAAACCTCTGGGAGGATAAGGAAGACAGGATCCAATAGAAGGACAATAACATAGATTTGTTTCTGCATGGAAAGGCACTACATGATGTAATCAAGCACTAGCACAAAGTGAGGGCTATGACAGTGTTGAAATATTCATCCTTCATAATTTTTCAGGCTAGCGTCACAACATTATTTTGGAGTCACGGCAGGACCTGGAGAAATACGCATTGCCGACATTTTTCATGGCTAATGACTCGGATGTGGAAGTAGTCATCCAGGAGTGGCCTGCGGAATGGCACATCCTTGTCAGCGTACAAATGAACCAAGGAGGTAACCAAGAAGGAAATGGCCAAGATGATGGACAAGGAAATAATGGGGGAAATGGGAAAGACAACCAGTCGATGAGTTTTGATGATGATGACAGTGATCACAACACTGATCACAAGGACTCAGAAGACACACCTATTGACGAGGATGTGCAAACTTGAAAAAAGGTCCAAGAAGAGGTGCAAAAGAAGGAGCAGCCTCAACCGCAACATAAGAAGCGAAAAGTGGATAGATTGGCTAACACAGTCATCTTATCCGAGGGGGACATAAGCCTGTTGTGTGATGCAATCGCAGAGGTTACGAAGTCCAGCTTGAAAGGCATAAGTAAAAAGTAGCTGCGACTGACTGACAAACTAGCAGACCATATCAATACCCTGACTGAGGCTATCAATGAAGTCAAAATCATGGTCGAGGCTGAGAATTATGGCATGGACCCAAATGACATGCTAGTAACACCACTCCTGTTGCCACTAGTAAAGATAGATGTACAAGCTTAAGCAATGGAAACGGGGAAACATAAGTTTGATCATATTGTCCATGATTTTGGGACACTAATGCTATTCATCATGCCACCGCGATGAAATAAGGATCTAGGATAATTCTCTTGCATATCAAGCTACAAAGAAGCAAAGGAAGACAAAGAGTCGCAAGGCTCTCCTTAGGGAAAAAGAGAAATAAATAGAGGCACGAGAACATAGCAGGTGTTAGTGCCATAAATTGTTCTCAGACTACTAAAGAACAAGCCAACACAATCTCATAAAATAAAACTAAGTAAAACAGGTTTTAGGGTTTTTGGTTGTGCAATTTGTAAACAAGAGGGTAAAAACTCATAAGGCTAAGACAAATACTAAATCAAACAACAATATAAGACTGAGATGTATAATATATGAAACATAAACCAGAACAGCATAAGAACATTATTGATTTTCATCCACAATTCGTAAGCATTCCATGAGAAACAACCTTAAACAAGAAATGAAATTATAAACTGAGTGATCACACCAATCAGAAAAGAAACTAGCAAATAGGATAAAATAGGCTTATATATTGCATATATAACATAATCAGTAATCCAAAGTACATAAGAGTTTTTGAACTCAGCTCTATATACAAAAACTTGATAGCCTCCCCTTGTACAAAATTCAAACCCTCCTTCATTCTACAGTCCTACTTTTATCTTGGTTTCATCAAAAATAGTTACCTAACCGAATAACTACCTTTTAGGTCATACCATAGAATCACTTAACAAAGTAAAGTTGTTCAAACTAAACTAATTTTTTACAAAAATTAACTAACAATAACTATCACTTAAATAATTTTACAAATCTTTAGCAACCTCTGCCAAAAGGGCTATCCCTTCCAAAGCTTGAGTCTTCCTCCTGGTTCTCTGTTGTTCAGCTTCTAGGTCTTTGACTCTTTTAATTAATTCCTAATTTTGTTGAGTTATTTCCTGAACAGTCTGCTTCAGCTCTGCACACAGACTTTGTGTCAGTCTTTTCCTCTTCAATGCTTCCTTGGAGACTACAATTAACTCTTGGTAATGGCTATTAATCTCATCTAAATCCTCTCTTAATCTTCTGTTAGAAACTACTAACCCTTCATTTGTTTCATGCAGGAATTGTATCTAATACTTATACTGTTTGATGCTTCTTTGTAGGTTCTCATTTTCAGAATCAATACATTTTCCTTCTGTAGTTGAAGCCAGTCCTTCTGGCATCCAGGGAATCTTCAATCTCTTGAAGATCTCCTCATCCTCCTCTTGTTGTTGTTCTGTCATAGTTACAGGAACCTCTGGAGATTCATTTCCTTCAAAACTGCATTGAGTTAATGGTTCTGCAATCCTTTCTTCATCTGCACAAAAACTTGTCATGACTGATTGCTGCTTCATTAAATCATCTTGATGATGGCTTAAATTTACTTTCCTTTGAACCTCTTTTAATAGCTCTAAAATTTTAGTCTTAGTTGAGGCTGAATTTTCCTTCAAAGGAACCTGTTTCTTACCTTTAATCTCTCTTACATTCAAGCTTTCATCCTCTTCTAACTCTTCTTGGGAAGAAGAGTCTTCTATTACTGTGATTTTCTCTTGAGCTAACTGAGGGTTTATCAACTTTTTCATGTTTAATCTCAATTTATTCTTAGGTCTAGTCTTAGGTCTCCAGCCTACCCCTATCTCTCCCAGCATGTTTCATCTTCATTAGCTTCATTCTATTGTTCACTTTCAGGCTTTTCAACCCTTTGTTTCATAGACCTTTCTTGTACACTATCTTCTTCTGCTTCGACTATCACCTCTTTCTTCAATTTTTTGACTAAATTTTGTGCTTTGTTCACTTGTCTTTTCTTGGATTGGTCCTCTTTCTCTCTTTTAAACCCAAACCAGAATAAAAAATAGTCCCAGGTCTTTTCCTTCTTTTGGAGCACTATACTTATGATTAACTTTATCAGACCATGATGAAATATGGACTACTGAGTATGATCTTGATGCTCCTTTACTCTACCAGACATCTTTTGCAGACTTTTAAGGAAAAAGAAAGGAAGATTCATCTTTGATTCATGATTTAAATGCTGTAGAAACCTGAAATGATATTTAAATACAAAGGCATATCTTCCTTCAGAAGTTACATAGCTTTGCAGGATTTTCATTCGTTCTCTACACTCTGGTTTGAAATTATGTATATGTACTCCTTTACCCCAATATGCAACAACATTTGGAAGCAAGTAATTCTTTGAATTAAAGGTAAAAGGTACCTTCTTTAACCAATACTCACCTTCATTCGGAATGCCTGTAGCCTCTACTATTAGCTCTCTACTCAACTCAATTTTTAGGGTATCAAATGTGACTATGTCTTTGTCTAATCCCTGAGCAAATTTGTATGAAACCTCTGTATGATGGCCATCAATTTTCTCAAAATAATTCAACCAACCTGCTTCTAAAAATAACCTTGCACAACCAGGGAAAGTTTGAACCCAAGACATATCTGAAGGCTTGACTCTATTTGTTTTCCCACTTTTCTTCATTCTAGGTGATTGACCTTAATTGTGCTTTCCTCAGCAAAAAGTTTAAGACTATTTGAATGTTTGTTATTTTATCAATCAATCATAAACTATGAAAATTAAACCCTTGATATGAATTTTCCTCCACAAACTGATAAGTATTTCAACCCTACCAACAAAAAAGATTTGGCATTGAGCAAAAATCGAGTTTATAAACTTGCATTCTTAGATAACATCAATAACTAATCCTCTATAAAAATGAACCCGAACACATGGAGCATGTCAGTAATTCATTTCATACCTGTGTTAATAATAAATTTGATTGCTAAAAATCAGCTTTCATGTCTTCCCAGGTGTCCAATACCCTTCTTAATTCTGTCTCTGACTGCCACGACCGCGCCAAACACTTACCCTGCAAACCCTAAATGGTTAACTGTCTTCATTCTTCAACCACGAACTGCCAGGTCTCAAATACGATTTCTGTGATTTTTCATGGATTCAGTAAATGAATAATTTATAATGAATTAACCTGATCGTGCACGATCATTGTTGCTTAAGTGATCTGTATCCTCTAACCTCCGGACAACTACAATTCAAACAAATGATTTTTACCTCATCTCAAAACACTTGTCACAATGATTATTTTAGCCCAAACACGTATCAAAATCCTCAATAGGTGTGAAGAACTCTTCTCATGCGCAAATTTTGGAGATCATGAGCAAAATCATGACTTTTTTCAAAAGCACAATTTTCTTGTAGCGCCCTTGTTCGCGTTTTCTGTGCTTGCGCTACAAGAATATCTGTTTAATGATTTTTTAACCAAAAATCAAAACAATGTGTTAAATTTTGGTAAATAGATTTTAATAAAACCTTATGATATTTCTTTAGACCTTTTCAGAAATACATACATCCTATAAGCCCATAAAAAACTATGAAATCTACAAAATTAAAAAGAAAACTTATAAAATCAATCATAAACAAAAATCTACTAGCAAAAAACCAAGTTCGAAATGTTAAAGCAATAAGAAAAATCATGTTTTATGATAAGCATATAATTCAAACTAGAAAACAAAAACAAGCTATAACATCTGACTCCTGTTGTGGGATGAAGTCCTCCCTGTGAGGCTTCAAGAACCTATATATCAGTGCCTTTTGTGCTGTAACTAAAACTGTCTACTTTTCTACAAAATATCCATTGGGCTATGGAGTCTTTATTCAAACCTTCACACACCGATATATACAATGAAAATCAAATATTTTTCCTTCAAAAACTGTAAAAATGTTTAAGGAATCGTCCATTGACTGGATTAGACAACTCCTCGCCCTCCAAGGTCTGTAATACAAAAGTATTATTATCCAGAATCTTTGACACTATGAAAGGACCAAATCATAAATTATCAAACTTACCATGTTTTCCTTTCTGTTCCTTTCTAACATCCCATCTCAAAATCATATCTCCACTAAAAAAGGTGTTCTCTTTGATCTTCCTATCAAACCTTTCTTTGATCTTCCTTCTGTACAACTGAACTTTTTCTTCTACTGATTCACTCTCTTGCTGTAATTCGATTAGTGCATAAATTCTCCTTTGAATGTCACTAGGTTACTCTTGACTGTCTTGAAGAAATTTCATCACTAGAATACCAAGTTGAACAGGAAACACTACATCAGTGCCATATACCAATTCAAAAGGAGAAGTTCGAATTGCCTTTTCAATTGTTATCATGTCAGCCCACAATGCATATTTTAACATTGAGTCCCATGACCGTTTATTCTGACTCAACAACTTCTTAATACTCTGAATAATGCTCTTATTGGTTGACTCAGCTAACCCATTTCCCTGAGGGTAATAAGGTGTTGAGTGTTTCAAAAAAATACCATTCTCGTCACAAAATGTCACCATAGCTTTGGATTTAAAAGCTTTAGCATTATAAGTCAATAACTTCTTGGGACATCCAAATCTGCTAAGAATATTTTCCTAAATAAAACCAATGATTACCTTGTCTGTTGCATTTCTAGTGGGGATCGCTTCTACCCATTTAGTGAAAAAATATGTAGCTGTCAAAATCCATTTATGCTGCCCTGAAGAAGAACGATTTATCTCCTCTATAAAGTCCAAACCCCACTGCTGAAAACGAGCATTCAGTGCAATAGACTTCAAAGGTAAAGACACTAACTTTTGCTTACCAGCAAACTTTTGACATGGGATACAAGCTCTTACCTGCTGGTATACATCAAAGAATAAAGAAGGCCAATAATATCCAGACCTCAATACTTTATAAGTAGTTTCGTTCCAATACTTATGTCCTCGCACCTTCATGAGATTCTTTGATTAGCTCCTCAATTTCTAGCTTGTCTGAACACCTAAGCAGAATGCCTCCTAGATCTTTCCAAAACAACTATTGTTCTATCAAACAATATTTAGTAGCTCTCAACTTCAATGACCTAGCAGCCTTCTTATCTAGATGTTCTGGACATTGTAAATACAAAAGGAAATGTACAATGTCTACATACCATGTAGATTCTCCATGCTGCTCCATAATATTTTCCTTCTCTTGTTCAGCTTGCAATTCTTCTTGTACAGGTTGTTCTGCCATCAGATGAAGACCTAAAGCTTGACAATTTGAATCAGCTAACAATTTAGCCAAACCATGTCCCTTCACTAGTTTTGTGGGATTAATGTCCATGTCATGTTCCATTATCTTAGCAATCCATTTTCCTCTTTTTCCATAACTACCAGGTTGAGTTAATATATCCTTAATGGTAGCATTAGGAACATAAGCAATAATTTTAGAATGTAAAACATAAATTCTGAAAAAAAATTAATGCTTTTACCAATGAGTAAGCTTTCTTCTCCAAAGTGTTGTACTTCAACTCTGAGTCTCTGAGGGTCTTACTGAAAAATGCAATTGGCTGCTCAAGACCATCATTATTATTCTGTAACAAAACAACTGCTAAAGTATCCTCTAATGCAAAAGAAAAATTCATAAATTCCTTTGAAAAATTAGGACTCACTAGCACTGGTGCTTCTGTAAGAGCCATCTTAATATTCTTAAATGAATTCCTAACCTCCACAGTCCACTTCAGTTCCTGATCTTTTTTCAACATGGTTGTTATTTGTTTAATGCTTTTAGCAAAATTTGGTATGAACCAACGCAAAAAAAATATGTTTCCAATAAAAGATTGCACATCCTTCTTAGTTCTCAGTAAACTGACCTTCAAAATAGATTTTACCCTTTCTGGATCTATCCTTATGCCATCACTTGAGACCAAATGACCCAACAACTTACCCTCCTATATAGCAAAATGTGACTTTTTTAGATTGAGAGACAATCCATATTTTCTTCATTTCAAGAAAGTTTGTTTTAGGTGCTTTAAGTGCTCTTCATCAGACTGTGAGAAAACTGTTATGTCATCCAAATAGATCACCACAAACTTATCCTTCTCTCCAACAAAAGCTATGTCCATAGCTCTTTGAAATGTAGCTCCAACATTCATTAATCCAAATGGCATTTTGTCGTACATGAAAGTACCCCAAGGGGTAGTGAAGGCTGTCTTTTCTCTGTCATCAGGGTGCATTGCAATTTGGTTATACCCTGAAAAACTATCCACCATTGAAATCCTTTGGGAACCCACCACCTTCTGCAATATTTGTTCAATTTTTGGTAAAGGGTAGTTATCTTTAAGTGAAGACCTATTCAGATTATGAAAATTGACACACAATCTTATTTCTCCATTCTTTTTTCAGGCAGGTACTAGATTTGCTACCCATGAAGAATATCGAAGAGGAACAATGATCTTAGCATCCAACAACTTTTTTACCTCCTTTTCAATGACGAGGAATAAAGCAGGATTGATTCTCCTTAGTTTCTGTCTGAATGGTTTGACATTTGGTTTCAAAGGCACTTTATGTTGTATAATACTAGTAGCATAAGTCTTCAAATATTCGTATGACCAAGCAAAGATATCAACATATTCTTTTAACAGCGTGATGTACCTATTTCTCTGCTTTGTTGTAAGTGCCTTTGAGATCTTCACCATCCCGGGATGTTCCTTTGTGCCAATATTACAATCCATTACATTCTCCTCTGAAGACTGCATAGTTGGTTTTAAGGGGGTATCATCCTTTGAAAATATCCTCTCTACAGGCACCAAACCCTTAGGAATAAAATTACTTTTCAGCTCAATGATTTTATGACCTACAATTTCATTTTCTGCAAAATCCTCGGTATATTCATTTTCATCATCCTGTTCTTGATCAATTAAGGAATTAGAGAAATCACCAGTCAGCTCTAAAAGACTTTTAATCTCCAGATCATCCTCAAAAAATCTCCATTGCTTTATATTATCAGGCACAGAAGGTCTGTAACTAACTTCAATAGGATATTTCAGCTGAGTTGTTTTAGGAATCTTGAAATGTGTAGCTGTTAGGGCAAGAGAATCGGCAGTTTGGTTAAGATTTCTATGAATATAGGAAATATTGAATGCCACAAACAAATTATCTATCATATCCCATACTTCGTTCCTGTATACTTTCAACAAATCTTGTTTTACTTTATAGTTATTCCTTACTTGTTGAACAACCAACTCAGAGTCGCCATAAACAGAAATTTGTTGAATACCTAAGTCTTTTGCCGCGTTTAAACCCAACAATAATGCCTCATATTCTGTTGTGTTGTTTGTGGTTACAAATTCCAATTTGTACATCAAACTTACTGATTCGCCACTAGGAGAAATCAACAAAATACCTGCTCTTTCTCCCTCCTTGGATGAGGAGCCATCAAAATACATCTGCCAAAGTTCATCCTTCTGTTCTATAGAACGCTTGACTGGTATCTCTTTTTCAACCTGCAATATGCCATTAGTGTTATCATCACTAAAGTGCAACACACAAGTCCCCAAATCCTTGTCAACAGCATATAATGGATGATTTGTAGGATTCCTGTCATCAGTCACAATATAAGCAAATTGTAACTCTCTATACAACCTTCTATTCTCACCTCCAAAGACAGGGATGGTTGCATAAGTTAAGTCCATCTGTAAAGTTCCACCTACTTCCTTAGCCTAGGATTTAGAAAGGAGCATTCCAAATTTAGGTGTGATATCCGCCACCACTACATCCATAATAACACTTTTCATTGGTAGTTGAGCTAAGCTAACCACCATGTCCTTTATCACTCCTAAACATTTTACATCTCTAAAATCGAAAGCATACAAATCATGATAAGGTTTTGTTATGCTCAATCCCAAAGCTTCCATGACTGCTTTTGGCATTAGATTATGAGATGCTCCTGAATCCAAAAGACAATTATGAATCATCTACTCATGGATGGTTAATGTGATATAAAAAGGTGGGGATGCACTTGCATCATTTTCAGTTTTCTCTGCCAAAGCTGATCCAATAAAAAATTTGGGATTCTCCTCCTGTAAGTTTACTGTGTCAGAGGGTACTTGATTGGTTGTTGAACCCATCATTTTCAACACTGAATTCTTATAACATGGATTTTTAATTAATTCAGTGAAAGGCATTGGGACTTTAATTTTGCACAATTCATTTTCAAAATTAAAATTCTACAAATTCTTATTCATTTCTTCAACTTCAATAACCTTCTTTGGATTCTCCTGATTCTATATTTTTCCTAAAGTTGGATTTGATTGTTGTTTAGGAGGAAGAATTGCCTTCTTTTTAGGATTTCGAACCACCTGTTTTGGTCCTGACCTTAAATTTAGGGTTTTTTTAGGCTCAGACTGATATATATCAGACGGTTACTTCAAGGTTTAAATCATCTTCTGTCTGAAAAACATTTGCATCATAATATTCAGAGTTTAAAAAATCGTCCTTAGACAAAAAACCTTTAATCAATTGTTCTCCAAAATAATTTATGTCTTGATCTAGATCCTCAAACTACTCATCCTCTTCTATTTCTCCTTCATCAATGACATTGTTTTGAAGTGGGGGTGGCACCTTTTGATCTTCAGCTTCTCTCCTTTCTCTTTGTATATCATTATTCCTTCTCTCTCTAGGAATAAAACGAGGTGCAAACTGTCTTCTGAACTGAATTGGGTTATTAGGTTTTTTGTCCCCTTCTTGAGCAAGCCTATTGGGATTTTTTTCCAATTCCAATTTATTTAATTTTGTTGTTAGGATTTTCACCAATTTTACCATCTGCAGATTGTGATGTTGAAACTACTGGAGTTGCCCCCTTCCTACCCTTTCTGTCATAAACTTATTGAGCTGAGTTTCCCTTCAGTCTATTAGAAACAAGAATATTAGATTCTACTTCTAATGTTGCTTCTTGCATATTAAGTAAAGTAACAAGTCTTCTTTCTCTTAGGAGTAAGGAAAAATCGTGGTCAAAAGAATTAGCATAGGTGAGTTTTGCAAAAAATTTAGAGGGCTTAATCTCTACAGGGATTCTTCCATACATTTTGTTTAACCTCTTTGAGAAATCAACTACAGTTTCATCTTTCTTCCTTCTTAGGGCTCCAAACTCTGTAATGTAATATGTATGATCCTTAGTATCACCCCAATGTCTCATGAAAACATCCTGAAGCTCCGCTATTAAAGTAATGGAATTTGTGGGTAACTCTCAGAACCATCTTCTGACCTCTCCATCCAGACTCTGTACGAACATCCTCATTTACACATATTTTGCCTTGATATTTTGATTATCTGCATAGCTGAGAAATGCATCCCAATGCTCTTCAACTATTGTCTCACCTTGTCCATTAAACCTAGGCAAGTACTTTTGGTAATCTCCACCAAGAAGAGCATTTAAGGGTTGAGGTAAATCTAAAGGTGCATACCTAGCTGCCACCATTCTATCCATCATATATAATGGTTGTTGTTGGGATGCCATTTTTAAACTAACTGGTTTAGATGAAGGAAAATCTTGACTAGAACTTGGCTGAAAAGGACTCTTACTGACTTTAAAGTGAAATAAAGGGATTTTTCCAGGAGATAGGGCTTTTGCTTTCTTGAAGGACTGAGGATCAGTAAAGATTTGAAAACTACTAACAAGTATTGTAGGTTTCAACCATCATGAATCTTGTTCTTCTTCCTTTGAAAATGTAAAGGGTGACAATAGGTCAACTTGGTCAGGGTTACATAAGGCTGGAGATGACTGAGACCTCTTAATTTTCCTAGCTATTTTTAGAACTTGCTCTAGGTCTGAGACACCCAAGTGTAATGGCGAACTAGGTCTACTTCTTGTCCCAACTCCCTTAGTAGCCACTATGAACTATTTGGTGAAATGTAGTCTTAATGATTTGCTGATTTTGTCCACCTCTCAAAACTAGTTGAATGATGAATAACCCAGGGAAAGTATGCTTCAGCTTCATCCCCGGCAACAACACAAAAGATGTTAGTGCCAGAAATTGTTCTCAGACTACTAAAGAACAAGCCAACACAATCTCATAAAATAAAACTAAGTAAAACAGGTTTTAGGGTTTTTTGGTTGTGCAGTTTGTAAACAAGAGGGTAAAAACTCATAAGGCTAAGACAAATACTAAATCAAACAAAAATATAAGACTGAGATGTATAATATATGAAACATAAACTAGAACAACATAATAACATTACTGAGTTTCATCCACAATTCATAAGCATTCCATGACAAAAAACCGTAAACAAGAAATGAAATTATAAATTGAGTGATCACACCAATCAGAAAAGAAACCAGCAAAAAGAATATAATAGGCTTATGGATTGCATATATAGCATAATCAGTAATCCAAAGTACATAAGAGTTTTTGAACTTAGCTCTGTATACAAAAACTTGATAGCCTCCCCTTGTACAAAATTCGAACCCCCCTTCATACTACAGTCTTACTTTTATCTTGGTTACATCAAAAACAGTTACCTAACCGAATAACTACCTTTTAGGTCATACCATCAAATCACTTAACAAAGTAAAGTTGTTCAAACTAAACTAATTTTTTACAAAAATTAACTAACAATAACTATCACTTTAAGCATTTTACAAATCTTTAGCAGCCTCTGACAAAAGGGCTACCCCTTCCAAAGCTTGAGTCTTCCTCTTGGTTCTCTGCTGTTCAGCTTCTAGGTCTTCGACTCTTTTAAGTAATTCCTGATTTTGTTGAGTTATTTCCCGAATAGTCTGCTTCAGCTATGCACACAAACTGTGTGTTTGTCTTTTCCTCTTCAACGCTTCCTTGGAGACTACAATTGACTCTTGATAATGGCTATTAATCTCATATAAATCCTCTCTTAATCTTATGTTAGCAACTACTAACCCTTCATTTGTTTCATGCAGGAATTGTATCTAATATTTATATTGTTTGATGCTTCTTTGTAGGTTCTCATTTTCAGAATCAATACATTTTCCTTTTGTAGTTGAAGACAGTCCCTCTGGCATCTAGGGAATCTTCAATCTCTTGAAGATCTCCTCATCCTCCTCTTGTTGTTGTTTTATCATAGTTACAGGAACCCCTGGAGATTCATTTCCTTCAAAACCGCATTGAGTTGATGGTTCTGCAATCCTTTCTTCATCTACACATAAACTTGTCATGACCAATTGCTGCTTCATTAAATCATCTTGATGATGGCTTAAATTTACTTTCCTTTGAACCTCTTTTAATAGCTCTGAAATTTTATTCTCGGTTGAGGATGAATTATCCTTCAAAGGAACCTGTTTCTTACCTTTAATCTCTCTTACATTCAAGCTTTCATCCTCTTCTAACTCTTCTTGGGAAGAAAAGTCTTCTATTACTGTGATTTTATCTTGAGCTAACTTAGGGTTTAACATCTTTTTCATGTTTAATCTCAATTTATTCTTAGGTCTGGTCTTACGTCTCCATCCTACCCCTATCTCTCCCAGCATGCTCAAATATTTTCCTTGGTGCTTAATGGCTACAAGCTGAACCACCTTTCTTTTGACTCCTTGTGACACCAACTTTTCTTTAGACTGTTGTTCTGAACCCTGTGTACTGTCAACCCTAGCTTTATCAATCAGTGGGCTTTCCTTACTTTCTGAATGTACTCCTATATGGACTTGTTCTTGTTCTAACAAACTTTCATCTACTCCCTGGTTTACTTCTTCATTAAGAGTACTTTTTACATGATTTAAATCCTGCACTTGAACCTTTGATGGTTCATCTTCATCAACTTCATTTTGTTGTTCACTTTCAGGCTTTTCAACCCTTTGTGTCATAGACCTTTCTTGTACATTATCTTCTTCTGCTTCAACTATGACCTCTTTCTTCAATTTTTTGACTAAATTATGTGCTTTGTTCACTTGTATTTTCTTGGATCGGTCCTCTTTCTCACTTTGAAACCCAGACTAGAATAAAAAATAGTCCCAGGTATTTTCCTTCTTTTGGAGCACTGTACTTATGATTAACTTTATCAGACCATGATGAAATATGGACTGTTGAGTATGATCTTGATGCTCCCTTACTCTACTGGACATCTTTTGCATACTTTTAAGGAAAAATAAAGGAAGATTCATCTTTGATTCATGATTTAAATGCTACAGAAACTTGAAATGATATTTAAATACAAAGGCATATCTTTCTTCACAAGTTACATAGCTTTGCAAGATTTTGATTGGTTCTCTCCACTTTGGTTTGAAATTCTGTATATGTACTCCTTTACCCCAATATGCAACAACATTTGGAAGCAAGTAATTCTCTGAATTAAAGGTAAAAGCTACCTTCTTGAACCAATACTCACCTTCATCAGGAATGCCTATAGCCTCTGCTATTAGCTCTCTAGTCAGCTCAATTTTTAGGGTATCAAATGTGACTATGTCTTTGTCTAATCCCTGAGCAAAATTGTATGAAACCTCTATATGATGGCCATCAATTTTCTCAAAATAATTCAACCAACTTGCTTCTAAAAATAACCTGGCACAATCAGGGAGAGTTTGAACCCAAGGCATATCTGAAGGCTTGGCTCTATTTGTTTTCCCACTTTTCTTCATTCTAGGTGATTGACCTTAATTGTGCTTTCCTCAGAAAAAAGTTTAAGACTATTTGAATGTTTGTTATTTTATCAGTCAATCATAAGCTGAGAAAATTAAACCCTTGATATGAATTTTCCTCCACAAACTGATAAGTATTTCAACCCTACTAACAGAAAAGATTTGGCATTGAGCAAAAATCGAGTTTATAAACTTGCATTCTTAGTTAACATCAATAACTAATCCTCTGTCAAAACGAACACGAACACATGGAGCATGTCAGTAATTCATTTCATACCTGTCTTAATAATAAATTTGATTGCTAAAAATCAGCTTTCATGTCTTCCGAGGTGTCCAATACCCTTCTTAAGTTTGTCTCTGAATGCCACGACCGCGCCAAACACTTACCCTGCAAACCCTAAATGGTTAACTGTCTTCATTCTTCAACCACAAACTGCCAGGTCTCAAATATGGTTTCTTCGATTTTTCATGCATTCAGTAAATGCATTGATAATGAATTAACCTCATCGTGCACGATCATTGTTGTTTAAGTGATATGTATCCTCTAACCTTCGGACAACTGCAATTCAAACAAATGATTTTTACCTCATCTCAAAACACTTGTCACAATGATTATTTTAGCCCAAACACATATCAAACTCCTCGACGGGTGTGAAGAACTCTTCTCATGCGCAAATTTTGGAAATCACGAGCAAAATCATGAATTTTTTCAAAAGCACGATTTTCTTGTAGCGCCCTTGTTCACGTTTTCTGTGCTTGCACTACAAGAATATTTGTTTAATGATTTTTTAACCAAAACTCAAAACAATGTGTTAAATTTTGGTAAATAGATTTTAATAAAACCTTATGATATTTCTTTAGACCTTTTCAGAAATACATACATCATATAAGCCCATAAAAAACTATGAAATATGCAAAATTAAAAACAAAACTTATAAAATCAATCATAAACAAAAATCTACTAGCAAAAAACCAAGTTCAAAATGTTAAAGCAATAAGAAAAATCATGTTTTATGATAAGCATATAATTCAAACTAGAAAACTAAAACAAGCTATAACAACAGGCTTACACTAACTGAAGCCATCAAAGATGCAGTCGCAGAGTTCCCTTTGGAAGAAGGTCAAGAAGATGCAGATATGACCGCAAAGGTAGCACTCCTTTCCAGGATTGCTACAAACCTAAGAAAACAAGTCGAGGAGCTTAAGGCACAATAGATACCAAGTACACCTCTTGAGGTGATTGCAGAGCGTGGGAAAATAGCGTCTAAGGCTGTTGAGAAGATAATGCAAGGAGAAAAACTATACACTGAGGCAATTGAAGCCATCTCTGTGACATGGGAATTGCTTTTGGATGATGAGGGCATGGAAAAAATCAAAGAATATGCATGACAAGCTGACTTAAAGATCAGCGCGGTAAAGGTAGATATGAAGAAGCTGTCGATCAGGGAGAAGGTTGCAAAGGTCATTGAGCTGAAGCAGTTGCAGCAGGAAGTAAAAACTCTTTGCGACCAAGAGCATAAAAGAAACGATGAAGTTCCAGTGCACCAGTCGGAAGAAGAAAGAGTCACAAGGCTCATTCAGCTTGCACAATAGAAGATCCAGCTTATCACTCAGTCGCTAGAAGAAGGACTATATTGGTGAAGCAAGATGAAGAGGTCTGCGAGGAATTTGCCTGAGTGCAAGAAATTTTGAAAGAATTTCAAGACAAGGGCGCAACCTGCACAAGAGATTTAAAATTTTTCCAAAGACTTAAATTTTGTTTAGTGTCTCGGTGCAAGCCACATGTGAGTGTTGGGGGGTTGTTGGGCCATGATAGAACTAAAGGAAGAACCTGAAGCGCAAGCACAAGAGGAAAGGAAAGCGTGCGATGGGGTAAAAGCATGTAAAGGACAAAAAGGAAGGAATAGAGAAAGCTGCAACGAGGAATGGTGCGACGGAGGAAAAGCATGCCCAGAGTCAGTGGAAGATGGGCAGGTAGAAGAGTAAAGGCTGGAAAGCAGCAATTCAAAAGATCGTAGAAGTTGAATCGACGGAAGACTAAAGGACGGACTTTTGCGGTTAGTCAGGACTTGTACAAGCAAACTGAAAGATGTTTCTGAGGCTTTAGGGCCTGCGATTAATGTAATGAAGGACGTTTTGCAGCCATTATGGTCTATCATTAATGTAAGAGAAGATATTTTACGGTTGTTTATGACTGTATAACTGAGTTGTACTCAGTTGACCTTGCGTGGTCTTGTAGAAACTATAAATAGGAGAAACCCACTCTGTATAAGGGTTATCTTCATTAAGATTTGGTAAGAGTAGGAATATTGTGGATAAATTAGAGAGGATTCTGATAGTAGAAGGTTGTTGAGCCACGGATCTACAGTTGAGTGCGCAAACAATTTCGTAAAGAGTCAATCTGTAGCTGAGTGTGCAGATAGTAGAGTAAAAGAGTCGATCCAGGCTATGTGTGGATAAGTAGGAGTTAGAAGAAAAACATAAAATAGAAATCATGAAAGCAAGAAGATTCTAACCAAATATAAATATCTCAAAACAGTCTGTAAGTCATAGACTGCAAGGTGCCATATATTTCTCATGATAGGTGAAGAGAACCTTGGTGGTTTTTACCTAGATGGGTTTCCACGTTATTCCCTGTGTTGATGAATGATTGAATGTTGAGTGTTAAATGTTTAACTGTTAATGTTGAATGTTTGATTATCTTGTATTGTTTACATTTATTGCTTAAATGAATGTCGCAATATTGATGAGAGAAGTGAATGAGTAAATGGTTAAAGCATTATCTAGCACTTGATATCAATTCATGTTAAAATAATGTTAAGATTATAATTTAGTCACATCATTGTCATTTACATTTAAGGAATTAGTTGTGTTGCATAGTTGCACCAGTTGTTGAGTTGACAAGGACAAGGTTGTGTCGCATGACGACTGTGCCGCACTGTTGCGCCATCGCCAAATAGTAAAAGACTCCATACTTCCGACTCTGTCGATCACCTTGGCCGCGCGCCAAGGGACTGTAATCCCTCACTGTCTGCATAAACATGGTTTTGTCAGTTACACATTAAGATATCTCGAGTGAGACTGCGCCTGCCTTGCAGGTGTTTTCGGCTAAGCTTGCTCCATTGGACTGATATCTTTGGGTGTTTTGTTGGTGTTGTGTTGTTGTTGAACCTAGGTCGCGAGAGTGAGGAAAGTAGGCCAACAAGTTTCAATAAAGTTTTCATGCAATCTAAAGAGATTCTACAAACTTACAATATATGATGAAATTAGTTGAAGTCTAAACTAGGAATCCTAGTCTAAATGTCATAGCCTCTCACAAATCAAAAGAAGAATCCTTGCTAAAACTAGCTTGATATTTTTCCCCAAAAAATGGATTTTAGCCAACCTTTTGGTGTTTCATATTCCTCGACTATCCTATCTCATCATTTACCCCCTCCCCCCAACACAAAAAAAAAGAAAAAAAAGGAACGTATATTTGAAGGAATGACATCCTTAGTGGCAACTCATAGATTACTATAGTAACTCTACACTTTTGATGCACATGCTTCACAATCTTTGTTTTGCAACAAATCATATAGCAACCATCTACTAAACTCGAAAAGTATTGGGTTTTAATTGACCACCAACGATCCAAGCATCTTCGCCTTAATGGATGAGTAAGATTTTAATATATCTTAACTCTTGTTGAACCATTTGGCTCCAACATCTGGTATGGCCAATCTTGTTATGCATGTATATATTGAATCACTTTATTGGGTGGATTTATCAATGGATTGTGTTACATTAAATAAAGGAAATATTGAATATTTGATGTGCATAGTTGAGAGGAAAAGGTCCATAACACTACTTTTAATGTTGGTAGAGGAATTGTAAGAGTTTAAGTTCATCTTCATGGGAATTTAAATCCAGTTGCAAACTACTCAAAAATCAACTTTGGATCCAAATAGAGTTTACCAACCAACATTGGCTAAAATTGCAACAAAATGCTTAGAAACAAGAAGGACGTGCTAAAATTGGGATTGTGCTTTCCCATTCCATTAAACTACAAAAAAAACACCATATTCACATCGAACATTAAAGAAGTATGGATTTGAAATTCTTTATTTACGAAGGTTGAACTATGAGAATAATTTCAAGCAATCATGTACTACATTCCTAAAGAAAGAGAACATTGCACACACAAGTTGCAAACTACCATAGCTTTAAGGAGGAAGTTTATAAACAGTTATTAGTGAAGGATAACCAGATAATAGGTGTAGGAGTCTTATTAGCATGCCTCTTGTTCACATTATGCATGGGATCTATTTTGAGACAATGGATAAAGAAAATGAGACAAACAAAGAAACATTTTTATGGAAACAACTTAACTTGTAAATCAACATGTTGCAAGTTATGTGCTATCATATAGAAGGGGTGGAATATAATGTACACACATTTACAAGGAAACAACCTATTATTGGATCCTTGATTATTCAAGAGTGATCAAGAAGGTAAACTATGTATACTTAATACTTCAACCAAAGATTATACTTCAATCAAAATAAAAGAGGAGGGATATAAATTTTTCTTGGTCTTCTCTTGCAACACCTCACACTCCAAAGTGGTCAAGCTTAGCAGGTGAACTTCATTGTTGTCATGAAACCTAATTTATAGCACATTGATTATAATGATAGTTCATTTGCTAACCATGGGTTCATGGTATGTCGACGAAAGGACAATCATATTGATAGAAATTTCTTAGCTACATAAATGAAAATAAGACACCATGAAATGCATGTGCAATGCAAAAGAAAAGACATAAAGGTGCACTAACCAACAATCTCTCGAAGTGGGCCTTGTTGAAGAGGACTGGTAAATCCCTTCCTTGAAACTTAGATCAACTCAAATGAAATAATCAATATATTTTCATAGATAACTTCAATATTACAAGCTTACGAGCTCAAATTTGCAAATCCCTAACCGTAATTGCAAAAAAGCTTAAAAATACATGACTATATACCCAACTTGAGATGCAAATGAACATATTTATGTTAAAAGAAACTTGGATTTCTACTTAAAAAAAACTCAAAAATCTATGGACTAACAATCTTACCCTAAAAACTGGGCTTTCTTATTCATCAATTAAGGTGGTTTATTGAGGAACACGATTTGGGTGATTTGGGTGATTTGGGTGATTTGGGTGTGTGCGATCCTCCTACTTTATGGATAAATTTACTATGTTGTGGATTTTATTCAACTTTTCAATATTGAACATTTTGACCTTGTAATTTAAAAATAAGGTAAATAAAAAATTAAAATTAATCAATTATTGGATAAAATTAATATTTTAAATGATTTTAAATCTACTTGGAGATGTACATAACCTACCTCTCTTTAAATTTGAACTCATATTCTCTTAAGAAAAAATACATGTTCTTAACCATTAAACATACCCATATTATTCTATTAAATATTTTGAACACCACTTATATATTATACGATAACATTTTAAAACTAAACAATCCTATCAAATAAAAACATTTTTATCAAAATAATGACATTTTTATCAAAATAATAACATTTTATCAAAATAATGACATTTTTATCAAAATAATAACACTTTAAAACTACACAATCCCATCCAGATACTGGTTAGTTTAATGTGTTTCAAAAAAATAAAAATACCCACTTATATTATTGTACTGAATATTCCCAACACCACTTATATATTTAGAATACAAATTTTATACTATGTTAAATTACCAAAGACGCGGGGTCATCATGATGGATTGAACCTCACCGTGAAAAGAAAGAATGAATGAGGAAGGAATTCAGTGCAAGAATTGTCAAACAATAATCATAAAATTATTCATACAAGAGGTAAAATTGTACAGCTTAACCATAACTCAATAATTATTAATCTGTATGAAATAAATCCATAATACAATATAGTGAATTCGACTCCTCTAGGAGTGATTCAAATCCCATGAATTGGACTAACTCTAGACATGCCTAACCTTGGAATAATCACCACTGAAGACACATTAGTGCAACTTCGGACAATTGAAACACTCCACAGTCAGTTAATTGACCAAGGTAGGTGCGAAAAGGAGCCCATCTCCTTAAATCATGAAAAAGGGGTGTTAGATGAACTGAGTGTGGCCCATCGAAGCTTAACCCAACACATAATAGGGTGAACTGATGGTGGGACTCCCATGACTCAATGTGGGATCCTAAAAACTAGGGATTGTTCTATGGATCTCCTAAACTCATACATGAGGGTGCATCAAGTGGTAGGTGGGATCCATATAACTTCTCCATGGAACTAATGAAGTGGCAACATATTCCTAAGTTAGGAAATTGGCATTTAGACTATGGTCGACAAGGGAGGATTAATAATAACCTAACACCCCCCAACTTAATCCAAACTTGGAAACTGAGACCAAAGGTCACCCATACAATCTAATGCAAAAAAAAGTAACTTCTCAATAAACCGAGGAAAAGGGGAAAACATCATGGGAAAACCCCCCCTCAAAATGAACAGTGAACCACGAACAAAAGTGAATCAAACCTTCACACAAAGAAGAGAGCTGAGATAAACAAATCTCTTTTCAATGAAAGATTTTGTGAATATTTCCGCAACCTACTCCTCGATAGGGTAGTAATGCAAAATGATAGTCTTACTATGCACTAGTTCTCGGATGTAGTGCATATGGAGCTCTATGTGTTTGGTCCGTTGCTTTTGTATTAGATCACTGGAAATTTTAATTGCATGTTGATTATAACATAAAATGTCTACTGAAGGAGAAGTGTGAATTCCAAACTCTATCAAAATCCCATATAGCCAAAATTCTCTAATAGTTGCATTCACAACCTCTCGATACTCTGCTTCAACCGAAGAGAGAGCAAGAGTTGCTTGCTTCTTGCTTGAACAACAGATTGGTCCTAATCCTAACATGAACACAAACCCCGAAGTAGATATTATGTTAGTACTATCTCCAATCTATTCTTAGTCAGTAAAACCAACCAGATCTAGCTAATCACCATTAGAATAGTGAATCCCAAACTCTCTAGTACCTTGCACATAATGCAAGCTGCACTTTGTTTCCTTCCAATGCAGCTCATGTAGCTTCTACATGAACCTAGAAACATCACTCATGGCATATGACAAGTCTGATCACGAATGAGTGAGGCACAATAAGCTACCAATCAATTGTTTGTGTAGAGTGCTATCAACTATGGGTGTAGAACCACCTTCTTCGAATATGATTCCAGATAAGAAGGGGAAGGATGCTTCTTTGCAATCAGACATATGGAATCTCTTGAGAAAATATCCTATGTATCCACTAAGTAATCATGATCCCCGAAGATTTTTTTCACTTCAAGGCCAATAAAATGCCTTAGCAACCCTAGACCATTGTTCTTACATTCCATGGAATTAATCTTCTACGCTTGCCTGAGAACTGTGTACGTCTTAGCTTTAGTAATAAGGAATACAACTCTATTGCCTTCATCAGAAGTAATACCGTTGTTTAATGTTTATTTTAATATAAATAGAGTGGTATGATTTACATGTTTGTGTTAAGAATATGTATTTTTATTTATGGATGATGGATAATATGTTTATTATAGTACTTAATCTAGTTACTCTATTGAACAGTGATTTCATTTTCTTATTGTAAAATAACTTTGATAGAGTAAGTTGTTTTTTTTTAAGAAAAAGTAAGATATGTAAATTCATAGATAGATTAAGATAGTAAGCAAACAGTTATTATATTTTCTCATGTAGTAGTACTTAATCTAGTTACTCTATTGAACAGTGATTTCATTATCTTATTATAAAATAACTTTGATAGAGTAAGTTGTTTTTTTTAAGAAAAAGTAAGATATGTAAATTCATAGATAGATTAAGATAGTAAGCAAACAGTTATTATATTTTCTCATGTAGTATTTGAGGTAATCATGTTCATGGTGCGAAAATATGATCCATTAAAGTTCATTATGTACCCATATTGTAGGATACATATTTTAATAAAATACGCTCTATTAAAAGCTTATCAGTACCTGAGTCAATAACAAGGCTGTGAATAAATGTACTAATTGATAACAAAATACTAATAGTAATATTGAATCATCTGAAACAAGAAGACTCATTATTCATTAAGGAAACTTATTCAAATAAACAAAAAGAGACATGAAAAAATATCATTACTATATTAAATAGATTTGCACAAAATTACAAAACCTCAATTAAACAGAGGTATTTCCAAAGTCTTGTCCAAATTTTTGCCTTCCAAAAATTCGCTATTACAAAAAGTAGATTTCCATCAAATTCAGATTGACAAATCTAAATAAAACTAATATCCAAGGAAATCCCGCCATCTGCTCCAAATCCCTAGCAATTCCTCAATGTTGTGATCATTAGTTGATTCAAAACCAAGTTAAACATCACATCTATAATTCTCCATTTCGTTCAAAGTCCAAATGATCCTGAACAGTAGCTGAATTATTATGATCCCAAGTTTAACCATAAACTATTAAGATTGTTGTTATAAGCAAACACCGTTTTGGAATAAACTAATGATAAACAAACCTTAACCAACTAATATTATGATATGATTATGGTTTGAAACCCCAAAACGCTCAAACTCTTGTGAAATATATTAATTATAATGAATTTGCAACTCTATTAGCATAAAATTATAGAAAGGTATGGCATTGGATGCAATAAGCACACTGGGCTCAACCACTTATGTGTCTATTGATTCAGCCACGTGTCCTTCCCTGCCTGTGTGTTTCGTGCTCAACAGTGCCTTTCTGTGTGGTTTCCTACTGCCAAAGGACTTTATGTGCCTTTTTGCTCATCCTTGCCCACATTTCCCCTATGTGCTAGTAACATTTTTGTGTGAGGGCTCTTGGAGACAAGCATTCTTGTTCTCCTCACCTTCCATTAAATAGGCTCTCCAATAGGAAATACAGTGGAGTATGTCCTCAACCTCATCACCACCTCAGAGAAAATTAGCAAGTGGGAATTACAAATGAGGTGATGAAGACTTCGGACACCCGCCACCCCAGTATGAGCATTCGCTCCGACTGCCTATCGCTGAACATGGTCCCCATGTAGGAGGACTTTGGAAGCCATGACCTCTTCGAGGATTTCTGAGGACACACTCCAAAGACAAGAAAAGCATTGTATTATGCAGCTGGAAGTATTCCTATTCGGGAATATTCAAATTGCATCACATCCAAGCCCTAATGGTTGGCAATTTCCTGGTGCAGATAACCATGATGATAAAGGAACATAATTTCATATTCGCCAACCACCAGTACCCCATGACAAATGAGCTTGTGGAACCATACAACCATTGCACTTTTGGCCTTTCTCTCAGTGCTCATTCATCCTTGTTTTTCAGCAGCTCCGAACGGTGGCTCTATATAAGGTGATCCAGACAAACCGAAAAAGACCTTACCAGCATAGTTGCACACATGACAACTGGCAATCATAACAATAGTACAACTGACAAGTGAGCGAGGATCTTCACTCCTTGCAGAAAGTCCAATCAAGTCATCCCCTTTGATATTCAATTATCATATTGGCCATGGATAAGACCTTAGGTGTTCTCCCGTGTTGTTTCCCAGGTGGGTCAAGGCATTTGGACTTGACCTTCCTTTCCCTTTCGCAAATGATGCAGGTGGGATAAGAACAAATTCGGCTGGCCGCGTTTCTTTGTTTCATGTAGAGGCAAGATTTACTATTTCAAATATCTAAATTTCATGATGGATCATCGGAGTTGGGACAGCAGACAATGCTAGGAACATAATCTTGACCTATAGAATGTTGTGAATGGTGTATGGGGACTCAATTACTGGTCAGAAAAAACATATCATACGTGGGAATGTCCTCTATGTACCATGTTCATCGGGACATTTCGTCCACGGTAAGAGATTTCGTTCATCAGCCGATCTTGAACCACATATATTTCATTTGCTTCTCCAGTTATATTCACCGTGGATCAGCTTCTTATCTTTATCTGCAGAATTTAATTCAATGGAATCAACACAGACCGTCGATCTGGAACCTGCCTTCATCTGGACCGCCCGATCCTGGGTATATTCAATCCATCGCGCAAATCCATCGGATTCACAGACCCTCACCTATTGTCAGCTTTAAGTTATCCCATAGTGTGTAAACTTGACATTTGTCACTTTATCAATGCCTTCTTATGATGGTATAAAGATATCCTTGTTGCTTAATCATTATATATGAAATTTCTTGGTTAATCATTAAATCATCATCAATATTACGTGCTCCAAATACCAAATCTTTCAACTGCAACATATTTCACATCTTAGATTCTCCTCCCCTTGCGGGCTTTCATATCTCCGTTTAAGTGACCTTTCGCGATCTCCAAGAGATAATGGAATTATATACAGATCACATTAATCCCATGTTATAAATATATACTACATCACGAAAATCCCGAACTCATGATAGCATTTGTAATATTTAGTGAATAAATAGAGCCTCTTACTAAGGCAAATATCATTTGGACCTCATTTATGGTTTTTTATATGCACAAAAACTGGGCTCTTCAGCGTCATTACTTCCCCTCTCATGGCTGCCGAAGAAAAAATTGCCAACATGGTGATACCAAAGGTCAGAACGGGAAATGGGTAGAATTGGAAAGAATTGGAGACAGTCTCATCCGAGTTCCATGGATTTCATTGGCAGTTCCATTCCATCTTATTGTTTTTATGTTCGTTTGGCATTCCTTCCCCATCACTCAGTGAAGTCTTTCCTGCACTGAGTCAGCACCCTGTCCCTCTTCAACAACCCAAGCATTCCCTCTCGGTGGCATAGCAGGATTGATTTCTTCAATTCCAACTTTTAATTTGTCCACTCCCGATGGGTATTGCATGTTGTTTTCCACTGAGCCATATTTGTATGTGGCATTTCTCTCTTATTTACCATTTTCTTCTTTCATTGGAAATTCCCTTTTCTCCTTAGATACCTCTCATGCACTGTGCATCTCTGTTATAATTTTTCTCTGCTCGCATCTCCCATCCAGATAACTAGAATGCAACTTCATCTTCTACTCACTTTCTACCCCTGGTGTTGAAACATGACCACTTCAGCCCTGTATTTCCCCCTGCGTTGCACTGTCAGGTTTTCCTTGTTCCACAGTAGTTGGTATCTTCGTTTGAAGCCAGGAAATTACAGCAAAGGACGAGTTGGCTCGTGGGTGAATCGACATTTCAGTTTCACTCAAATGAAATCCACTTGTAACATGGTCAATCCGACCCTTGAGGTATATAAATAGAATTTAATAGGTAGTAGGGACAGTTATTATTGAAGGAGTTGTCTGCTCTGTAATGAAAGCATAATATAATAAAAAATGCTCTTGGGCCCCTTTTAAAACTTTCTTGGGTATGGATCTGGTTATATTTTTGCATTATCTCTGTTTTTTTCCTTGGAATGTATTATATATGTTATGTTCTCATTTATTAATTTCTGCAATGAACAATGATGATTTATATTATAATAAAAAGGAAACAGATGATACAAACTTGCAAAGCCATGAGATTGGTTTCCAAACTATGATGGTCGTCAACAAGAAACCAACATTTACAGTTGTTATGTTCTCATTTCAAATGTTGGATGCATTCTTATTTCACAATAGAAGTTTAATTTATGTCTGAAATTAAAACTATACTAGTCTAATTAGGTTTTTGTATGCAAACTTCCAAATTTCATACCTACAGTGTACTTCGATTGGAATTGGTGTGCATTTTTAGTTCTGGCCATGAAAAATTGGAAAATACTATCAATTGTTGTTTTGGATGACTTGGATTTTACTGTAGATCTTACAATTTACTTATGGAAACTCAAATTCACAAAAACCGTCAAAACTTAAAAAACTTGCGGGATTTTGAATTTTAATATTATTGAAGTTTTTCATCTCGTGCTCCGCAACTGCGGGATGCGGGATCACAAAACCACCGCACTTGCACGAACAAAAACTTTTCTGCATCCCGCATCAATATAACGTAACATCAGGTTACAATAGTCGAGTTATTTCTTAATGAATCTTCTAGACTTCATGAATAGGTACTTTGAAGAATTTCGAAGTTAAAAAAGGTTCCATAAATAAAAATACATATTCTTAATATAAACATGTAAATCATACCACTATATTTATATTAAAATAAACATTAAACAGTGGTATTACTTCTTGCGAAAGCAATAGAGTTGTATTCATTCTTACTAAAGCTAAGACGTACACAGTTCTCAGGCAAGCGTAAAAGCTTAATTCCATGGAATGTAAGAACAATGGTCCATTTCAAGAAAAAACAGAAGCACCATTAAAAGGGAAGGTTTCTTCTGGAGAAGTTCTGAACTTGTGACCTTTTTGGAGAACGAATATACATTATATTGTTTTTTAAGCTAAAAAAAACAAATTAATAAATTGTTACTCCGCAACTTTATTTCCACAATATACACACTTTTCCTTCATCAGTTCCTCAATTTCGCCGATTTAATGGCATTATTGATAGCAATGATCCAAACGAAAATGGAGGCTATGGCAATGACAATCTAGTATGTGAAGATATCCAAAGACGCTAGCAAAATAGAAGAAAGATTGAAAAAAGTTCTGCAAACATTTGATTTAATTATCATAGTAGGGTTTTGAAAGTAATGACATTTTTGTAAAGGTTATAAATAATAATGTTCCACATCTCGAATCCCACATCCCGCAATGCGGGTTCCGGGAGCTTGAAATTTATTATTTGCAAGTTTTCCATCCCGCAACCCGCATCCCTAAATTTCGGAATGCGGGATGTGGGATGAAAAACTTGCAAATAATAAATTTCAATCTCCCACAACCCGCATTGAGGAATGCGGGATTCGGGATTCAAGATTTGGGATTCGGAACATTATTATTTATAACCTTTACAAAAATGTAATTACTTTAAAAACCCTACTATGATAAATAAATCAAATGTTTGTAGAACTTTGTTCAATCTTTCTTCTATTCGGGATTCGCGATGATTTTGTCCATTCAGCTTTTAATGTTGTTCTCAATGATCAGCAAAAACAAATCAGAAGGGTTTTCGAGAAACAAAGAAATTCAATGGAATTTTATCACATGCATTCAATTTCAAGAGAAAAATTCTGGCCAATTATTTTTTTCAGTTTCCACAAGTATTTTCTCTAAACAAGTAACATGATGTACCGAATCAAGAATTTGGACATCCTTAGTTCTGCACAATTCGTCGCTAGCTTTGACGGAATCCTCCCACAAGGTAGATTGTTCTTTGAAATGTACCATGTTATCAAATAAAGAAAAAACAAATCTACCATGAAAAGAATATTTGGCATGAATTAGGTCTTCATCACTCGTTGGTGAACGGTCCATATCATTGTTCACAAATTCCTCCCATTGATCTGCATTTTCATTTCCATGCATTCCAACCAAAGTTGTGAAAGCAAAATCTTCTTCAAGGGAAAGTGAAGGCATGTCGTTTCCCCAAGAGGTGCAAAAAAACGCCGACATTCACCGTGGACGAAATGTCCCAATGAACATGGTACAGAAAGGACATTCCTACGCAAATGCAAAATCTTCTTCAAGGGAAAGTGAAGGCATGTCATTTCTTGATCCCACAATCTGCATTGCAGGTTGCGAACTCGTGCACATAGCCAAAAATTGACTCTAAAAATTTGGTGTGCCTTTGAACAAAATTGACAAGTTCTTCAGAGTCAGCTGAGTAGTTTGATGCAAATATCGATGGTGATGCAACACTGCATTGATATTTGGTAGTACGAAGGTGTGAGTCAAATGTGAACAACTGGAAATTATGAGGATTCCAAGTCGTCACATGTGTCAATAAATTTATTTGCAGCTTCAACTGCAACATCGTTTATGTTTTATTTCTTTGTTTTGAATGCAGAATGATGAATTTTTGTTTGGATTGTTTTAACATCCCGCAACCCGTAAATCTACAACTTGCGGAGTGTGGCAAACCTTTCATTTGATATTTCATTTTCAAACCCACATCCCGCAAATGTAGGGTGCGGGAGAGTTTGTATATGTGATAATTTTAATCAACCTAAATCCTGCAATGTGCGGAATGTGGATTGTGGAGTTCCTATTATTTTCGTTTGGTTTGTGTCTACCCGCACCCCACATCCCGCAAAATGCAGAATTGCGGGTTGCGGAGCTAATTGAATCAAGTTTCTACTATTTTGCGTTCCCGCAACCCGCAACTCGAGAAATGCGGGATGCGGGTTTTGGGAAATATTAGAGGAATGAGACACAATAGTTACAAAAGGATTTACCAATAAGAAGACATTGCAGTACTGAAAATGTCTTTGTCTATGGACAACTCTAAGAAGAGTTCTAAACTATATTTTGAGACATTTTCATAACATAAACAACATTTATACACTTATTTAAACTGGGTCAATAAGAATGCATTGAACTCTTCTTTTTTCCAGAATAAATTTGTATTTTTCATTCTAGCTTGAATCACAATTACATGCTTTAGGTGTCATGGAGAGAAATGTAGGGAAACCACAATACATTAATACCAAGAAAAATAAGGTAAGCTAACATAAGAATGAACAACTTGAAAGTGGCATAATTTCACCACATCAATATTGCTGGCGGCTTTCCACCTTGCTTGGCTGGACCTGCAATCATTCCATAGAAATGCTTTGGAACTTGACCAACCTAGTAGAATGATTGCTTCAGTTCACCAACCCAACTATGAATGAATGGGAACGCTTTCTATGGTCATCAAATGAGATATATTCGAGTACCATGGGGACTAGTGTAGAGGGGGCCAAACCTCTTAAATGTCATCATAATTGTATAATTACATAGATACTAACAAATGATTAGTTGTAGAACTCGCTGGCTCGCATGCTCTGAGGCTACGTTTTTTACAGCCGCCTAGGGTTTCAAGCTCTCTGGCCGCCCCCATGGCTGCACCTGGGGGAGGGCACTCTCCTTCCTCACCTCTCTCTGTCGAGAAATCCTTCAGACGCCTGCTTTCTGCTTCGGGCTTCAAACCAGCTGCCCCCTCCATTCCAAAATTTATCAAGGAACTGGATGCTGTCTCGGAAATTGATCTCCCGACCGATCAGCCTATCAAGATCGCCCTAGCCCTAGCTGAACGAGGTCTGGTTGGGCAGTTCATGGGGCTTTGGCCCTCTACTAAAACCACTGACGATTGGATCCAAAGGAACTGGTGACCTCAACTCAAGAATAGTGTTACCTGTTACCCGGTTGGAAGAGGATTCTTCATCTTTGAATTCATTTCCAAAGAAGATTGAGACCTCATCTTTAGAAACGGCCCGTACTTCATGGGGACCCAAGGGCTGTACCTCAACCAATGGACCCCGGACTTCAATGCTGAAGTAGATGTCCCAAAGGAAGTGCCAGTGTGGGTAAGGCTACCAAATCTCCCAGTTCACTGCTGGAACTCACAAACCCTCGAAAAAGTGGGGAATGCCTTGGGGAGATACATAGACAAAGCGGAGAACAAAGGTCAGTACTCCTGCGCCAGGATTTGTGTGGAGGTTGACCTGGAAGCCGGGCTACCTGAAGCAGTTAAGTTGAAAGTCAGAGACTGGCATCATTACCAAAAGCTGGATTATGAGCAGCTCCCGTTCAAGTGCCGGCATTGTCACGAGCATGGACATTTCCAGAGAAACTGTCCTCAAATTCAAGTCCACGATGAAGATGAGGGCTGGCAAAAAGTTAAAAAGGGAAAATCTGGCAACAAAAATCATGAAAAAAAGACAGGAAGTAACATGCAAAATCTGCCATCGAGCTCTTCCTTCCAAGAAGCCATCAAATCAACTCCAATCGTCATTCAGGAAGATCCAGAAAAAGCCAGCGATCCTGCAGAAAATCAGACCAGCAATCCACATAAAGGTAAAGAGGCCGCGTCCCATATTGAAGACCCGTTGGAAATGGGGGAAATTCCTCACCCAAGAGGAGCCTCCCCTGCTGACCCATCTAGCCCTCTCAAAGACTCCAGCGTGGATCCTCTTCTGCTAGAAACGGATCAAGATCAAGAATCGGATGAAGGGGACTCCTCAAGTAGTCTGCCGTCGGTTCCCTTCAAAAATCCAAGAGGCCGAAAGTCAAAAAAGAAGCAGAGGGAAGAAGCTTCCTACTTAGCAATCCTTGAAGGCTCACAAAGAACACTGAAAGGTATCATGAACACCAGATCGAAGAAAGGAACCGGTCCGGCCTCAAAAGGGGCCACCTCCCCCCACCGTTATTAATGCGCTACATCTCCTGGAATTGCAGAGGATTAGGGTCTTCATCAAAAGAAGAAGCAATGAAAGATCTGGTCAGAATTCACAACCCTGAGATTGTGCTTGTCCAGGAAACTAAAATGGAGGAAGCTGTTGCCCTCCAAGCTGGGGAAAAGTTCTGGAAAAAAGGCACCGGGACTGCCATCAACTCTAGAGGAGCCTCTGGAGGTATTGCAACCTTCTGGGACTCCAATCTCTATACTCTTGAAGCTGAAGTCCGTGAAATCCACTGGATCTTTACTAAACTCTTCCACAAACCCTCGGGACATTCGGTAAGTCTATTCAATCTCTATGTACCTGTTCTGCAATCGGAAAAAAAAGACTGCTGGAATAACCTAGAATCCTTTCTCAATCATCAGCGTCTTGATAATATTATTGTGGCTGGCGATCTGAATGTTACTCTGGCCTCAAGTGAGAAAAAAGGTGGCTCGCTCAAGTGAGAAAAAAGGTGGCTCGCTGGTCAGGGATCCCTCGAGGGAATGGGTGGAGGATATTATCCTCGGCTGGGATCTCCTAGACATAAAACCAGCTAGAGGGAAGTTCACTTGGACGAATAAGAGAGTTGGACCGGGTCATGTGGCTGCCCGGCTTGACAGGTTCCTAGTCCACTCCTCCTTTCTCACCCTTGGTCTTTTGGCCTCCTCCAAAATCCTCCCTCACTGTACCTCGGATCATAAACCCATCCTTCTAGACCTGTCTCTCACCCCTAACCTCGGTCCAATCCCCTTCCGCTTCAACCCCCTTTGGATCCAGCAGGAGGATTTTCTTCAAGTTGTCACTGATTCCTGGGCCACTCCTATTAAAGGCTCCCCTTCCTTCATATGGGAATCCAAGCTAAAAAGACTTAAAACAGATCTGAAAAAATGGGCAAAACTCCTTGTCACGCCCTCCTCAAAAAGAAATGCTGCACAAGCTGAATTGGAAGATCACCAATGCCTCATGGATGTCTCAGATATTACTGACTGTATGCTAAGAAAGGAAGAGGAGCTCCAGAAAGCCTTCTTCTCAGCATGTAGGACGGAAGAGGAATATTGGAGGCATAAATCCCGAAATCTTTGGCTCATGAGTGGAGATAAAAATACTAAGTATTTCCACAAGCAGGCAGAGGCTCAGAAAAACCACAATGCAGTCTCTGAAATCAACTACAATGGAGTCCTTATCAAAGACTTTGAGGGCATCAAGTAGGCTGCCCATGCTTCCTTCAAGGAGTTATACACAGCCCCCATTGAGGATCCTATTGACACCAACGCCCACCCTTTTGACCTTATCCCAAACCTCATTAAACATGAAGACAACAGCCTCCTCACAACTCCTGTTTCTATGAATGAACTCAAAGAGATCCTTTCGATTATGAAACCGGACAGTGCGCCTGGCCCTGACGATTTCACCACTAGATTCTTCACCAGCTGCTGGTCGATTATAAAGTATGATCTCCTTAAAATGGTTCAGCACTCTCAGTTAGTTAATAGGCTGGGAGGAAGTACCAATTCTTCCTTTCTAGTTCTGATACCGAAGGAAAAAGGTGCCAATAACTTCAACCGCTTCAGACCGATCTCCTTGTGCAACACAGGGTATAAGATCATCACCAAGATCATTGCCTCCAGACTTAAAAGGATTCTGCCCAAAATTATTCCTGATAATCAGGGTGGATTCATCAAGGGAAGGAAAATCTTGGACAACATCATTCTCGTCCAAGAAGCCATTCACTCCAGCTGCCAGCGTAAGGAGAAAGGTATGATCATCAAACTTGATTTAGCTAATGCTTTTGATCGTGTCAAGCATGAATTTCTATTTGCTGTTATGGCCAAATTTGGCTTCTCCTCCACCGTTATAAACTGGATAAAAGGCTGTGTAGACTCTCCTTAGATTAGCCCTCTAGTAAATGGGAGACCTACGGGCTTCTTCAAAGCAACCAGAGGTCTCAGGCAAGGCTGCCCGCTGTCCCCTCTTCTTTATGCCATTCAAGCCTCAGTTCTCAGCTTTCAGCTCAACCTATGCCAGGAATCCCAATCGTTGCCTGGTCTCCAAATAGTGCATGGTGTCCGAAGCATAAACCATGCTCAATTTGCAGATGACACCTTGTTATTAGGAGGAGCGAGCTCTCATTCTGCCGAATACTTTAAGAGTGAACTGGAAATTTACAAGGCGGTGTCTGGAAGCAAAATCAACTTCCATAAAAGCAAGATCTATAGCTGGAACTGTTCAGCAATAGAGCTCCGAGGAATAACCAGAATTATTGAAATGGATGGCACAGCTAACTGGGAGACCTTCCCCTACCTTGGCATCCCCATCTGCAAAAACAAACTCAAATCAGCAAACTGGGATAACATCATAGATAAAATCAAATCAAAAATCCAAAGTTGGGGTTCTAATTGGCTCAATACCGCAGGTAAAACCGTTCTTTTAAAAGATGTCCTTAATAGCATGCCTATTTACCAATCGTCCATCATGCTTGCTCCTACTTTGGTCATTCACAAAATGGAAAGTATGCTTCGAAAATTTCTGTGGGAAGGAGGCAAGGGGAATGAGAAGAAATTCCATCTGATTAGCTGGAAAAAGATACAAAAACCTTGTTATGAAGGAGGGCTGCAAGTGAGAAGTCTCTCCTCTCAAAACCTGGCTCTAGGAGCTAAACTTCTCTGGCAAATTGTAACTGGAAAAGACAGTTGGAGCAAGAAAGATCTGAGGAAGAAATACTTTCCTGGCCCAAGAAAAAGATGCTTGGATATGCCTCCCCCAAGCAGAAATGGTTCCCCGATCTACAAGATGTGCCTTAAAGCTCTGGAACCTTTCCGAAGTAACCTTTACTGGATCCCGGGTGATGGTAAAACTATAAGAGTATGGGACGACTCAATCATGGGAGATGCCCCTCTTAGATCTTGCAGGGAAGTGGAGCATCTCAGAAGCTGGCTGTTAAACAAAGGCATCATCTTGCTCTCGGACTTGTCTCAGTGGGAAGATAACATTTGGACAGGGTGGGACCTAGGAAACCCCCCTCCAGACCTTGCTGCCGAGTCTGATATGCTCTCAGTCCTCCTCCAAGGCAAATCTCCCATCAAGGAAGGAACTCGAGACAAAAGAGGATGGGGGAGTAATTCAGGAAATTATTCCTCTGCTGAAGGATACAAGAAGTTTCGGGCTGCCCCTGGCGCTGCTCCCAATCCTGCAATCTGGAAACTCCTGTGGGAAAATGGCTTCATTCCAAAAATAGACATGTTCTGCTAGACTATGGCTCACAACAGTATCCTTACTGGAGAAAATATCAAGAAACGAGGGATGGAAGGCCCCTCTAGATGCTCGTTGTGCAAAATGGAGACTGAAACATCGGATCACCTCATCACTGGCTGCAATTTCTCCAAAGAATTCTGGATTCAGGCCTTGAGGATTAGCCCGAGCATAAATCGCCCAACCTCTATCCAAAATCTCCTCTCAAGCTGGAAGCAAATCTCCCCTTTCCTGCTGTCCAAGAAACCTCTCCTTCAAGCAACCTGGAACTGGATCCTTAAAGCCATTTGTTGGAAAATATGGACGGAAAGGAATAGTCGAATCTTCAGGGGGAAGGAAAGTCACCCTTCCAGAGTAGCAGCTCAAGCAAGAGCTATTGTTGGGGAAGCACTGGAACAGAACTCCTCCCTGGCTAACACTGTGCCTCTCAAGCCCGAAGAATCACATTGGCTTGCCCAGTTTGTCCCCAATCACCACAACAGAACTCCTTCAAACGCTCTCTTAGCTAATTGGGAAATTAGGTTAGATGAGGACGCCTTCAACAGTTGGAAACTTGCAAGGAATGCTATCTGTCTTTTCTTTGATGGAGCAGCAAAGGGAAATCCGGGGCTTTCCGGTTGTGGTGGAGTTATTACTGAAGCGAATGGCAAATTGATCAGCTCCTACGCCTGGGGTCTAGGAAATGGGACAAATAATAAGGCTGAGTTCTGCGGGCTTTATCAAGGCTTAAGGATGCTAGGACCAAAGGTATTGCAAATCTTCTAGTGTTCGGGGACTCTAGGATGCTAATCCAAGCCATCTCCAATAAAAAACGACCCTCCAATGTGTAGTTAGCTCAAATTATGAAAAGAATTAGGACGCTTTGTGAAGATTTCCACTCAATTAATTTCTACCACATTCTTAGAAATCTGAACTCTATGGCAGATAAAGCAGCGAATGAAGGATCACGTTTATGCAAAGGAATCCTGCACATGGATGGCATTGAGTTAAGATGGGACGTCCCCTAGCAGGGTCAAGCGTCCTCATTCGCCTGGCAGAACTTTGATGCTCCTAGATTCCCGTCCAGTCTGGCACTGCAGAGGAAATCTCTGTTCTACGATTCTACTCTCATGCTGTCTGAGACCGAATCGTCCCCTGAGCTGCTTTTATTTCCTGCCTCCTTCGCCTTGAAGTGCTCTGCCTTTGTTCATTTTGCTGAAACTGCGCTGAAGGTTAAGTTTCAGATATGTTGCGTGCTCCAGAAGCGATCCCTCGTCTCTCTATGGCTTCGGATAGTTCCTCCTCATCGGGTCTGTCTGTGGAAGCTAGACTCCAAGAACTAGAATCAGCACTGGGGAGAATCCGTGGACGCATGTCTGGCTTTGAGAAGACTCTGGAAGACTCCAATAAGGCTGCGAATAAATCCTGGGACTTACTGAACGCCGACTTAAGGAAGTTAAGAGAAGATCATGCTGCTTCAGCTGAGAAAATGAAAGGTTTCAAGGCCGAGGTGCGCACTGGGTTTAAAGATGAAGCAAACGTTCATGGCGACTTCGGCAAGCGTCTCGCTGCTCTGGAGAATGCTGTGGCAAAACTGGATCTGAAATGAAGAAATGGAGTTCTGTTCCCGCTCTACTCCTCTGCCGCTCTTTGAACTACTATGTTAAATAACTATAATAAGGCCGTTGAGCCTCTCTCGATCAAAGTTTAACTTTGGGATATCGAATGTCTGCTACGCTTTGTTACAGCACTCGGCAGCTGTTTTGCCGGCTCCTTATAATCTAATCCTCTGTTTTAGTTTAAAAAAACAAATGATTAGTTGGAGCAGGTACAACTGCTCCAACCTCTATCATAATGTATATATAAGCATCAAATATGAATACAAAGGTGGATTGGACATCCCTTCCCAATACCTGTGTTTGATGGCTGTGTATGGGCGTGTAAAGTATGCTTGAATGATGTGAAAGCCTGGCTTTCAACATCTGGCATCGTTGCTGTCTTCTTTTGGCTAGGTGACAGTAGCAGCAAAAGAGGAGTGGATTGAACTTGAAGGAGATCATGAGGATGTGAAGAAAAACCTGCAAGGAGAAAGCAATGTTTAGAGATGAAAGAGTATGCTCCGTCGTGTGAAAGATCAAGGAAATTGGGAGTTTTTAAGATCAAGGTGATCAAACCTGAAAGAAAGCGTGATGCAAATAAACATTAACTAATTCTCATGCATTGCTTATGAATGAAAAGTGTTTGATCATCTTTTGTATACTTTTGTTGAGAAAGAACACTACTAGACCTCAGTAATTCGCCATCCATGCAT
Source organism: Pseudotsuga menziesii (assembly GCA_001517045.1). Classification (NCBI taxonomy): domain Eukaryota; kingdom Viridiplantae; phylum Streptophyta; class Pinopsida; order Pinales; family Pinaceae; genus Pseudotsuga; species Pseudotsuga menziesii. Next base: position 122,667 of record LPNX011018170.1, read on the forward strand.
TTAGATCCTGACTGTGACAATCGACACTTTGCTTGGGAGATAAATTTGCTACTCCACCTTGAAGTGATAGATGGGTGAAGAATCTAATCATGAAATGGATGCTTTCTATATTATATATTATAGTTAAAATTTGTAGCCAACGACTTATCGGCCCATTGATATAACTCAGTCGATCAAAGAATATATTCCGGATGTTGGCCGATGTCATTTGACTCTTCTCGGTTCGAGTTTGTCGACTGCAATTAATGAAAGAATTTTTGTCTACCTTCTTGCCAATGGAAGTAGCTCGTTCGATTGAAGTATTCCCCATTCATTACAGTCAGTTAGCAGAATCCGTCGAGCAATCGGTTGATAGCTCGTGAAAGCACGATGTGGCTGAGGCTATTTTCCTGGAATCCATTTTGGGTTTTGACCAATGCAATATCAGCATCAACCATAGCCATGGATGGAGGCGGTCTAAGTGAGAGCAACAACGAATGGAGGTAGTGTAGACCGGGAAGAGAACGCGAGTTGAAAGAATGCAAGCTGCAAGAACGATTAAAGACTACGACTGCTCAAAGAAGTGGATCCTCTGTTAACGTGCTATCGAAGATTGGTTAGAAATAATATGCTTGTGAAATCCTCAGACGCTCTCTTAATGGATGAAAGATATGCCTTGCAATTAAAATTTGGTTAGCCGAACATACTTCACAAGTGAATGGTGGTCAGTTTGTGCTTAAATTTGAGTATATTTTGGTGACTGATCTCACATATTTTATTATGAATTCTCTCTAGGGCGTACTGTGTTTTATGAAACAAGGATTAATATATGAATTCAACAAGTACTAAAGCCATTGTAAATGAAATCTTTATTATTGTCGGTCGGTTGAGATATCTGATATTCCATGTGGCCGCTATTTGCTAATACACTTAGCTACATCGAACAATTAGCAATCCATACGTTGGTTGATTTCGTTGAAGTATGATGAATACGTATGGAAAACAAAATATGTTTCAGTTAATTGAGGGAATCGACAGATGATGCTCTTTGCACCCTTTTCTGTATTTGATAATATATATATATCTGAGATTAGTTGATGCTATGCTCACGATGAGGAACAAAATCCATACCAGTAATCGTTGAAGGGTTGGAAAGATTACAATGGATTTTTTTTGGCAACCGACCAGTGAAACAAAGAAGCTCTCCGTCGCCAATTAGATGATCATTTACTTTCAATTAAAGACGTCACCTAACTCCAGTTCATCACTTAAAGTGGAGCAAGTTCGTTCGTCATGCAATGGAAAAGAACAACCACAGTTAGATTACCGAAGCTGAAGTCTTTGACCTGTCGACTTTCCAGTCGCATTCAGTTTTTTTTCACTCGTTGAGAGGAAAAAATGCATTCTGTCGACTAAGAGCGCAACTAACAACTGACAGAAATTTTCAACAACCGACAAAATGGCAAGAATTTTCGACAACCAGTGGCAAGCTCGATCATTTCCAGACACCGGAGATTCATCCTGATGCGGTGTCACATGGTCGACTTGGAGCCATGCTGAAGACCGTTGCGAGACTTGCGCAGAGGGATTATGATGATGTTGTGAGTAACGACTAAAGCCGACAATATTATCACAATTGTTCAACTATTGAAGGTTGTCCATCGACCATAAATGACTGAAACATCTGCCTCAAATCATGTGGGTAAAAGCCTTCTCATCCTGGTTGAACTGATGTTGAACAAATCGTTGTTACCTTATAATTATTGCATAACGAAGTTGTTATTCCATAAGAATGTGAATGCTTTTGGAAGCTAATTAGACGACTTGTGTCAATGATTAATTTCAGTCGATGCTTGTATAGTGGTCATCATGTTTGGTCGATATTGTAGTCTTGGCCAAAGATTCATGTTTGTAAAGTAAAAGCATATATTTGATGATAAAGTGGTTGAGTTAGTCGGTAATCAAATGTAGACGAGTCATCATACTATGGTCGATATATTAGTATTATTGTGGTCGAGTATTATGGTTGAGGTTGTCAAAGTTTATTTTGTAAGTTATTGTGTTAGAGGGGGTTAAACGTGAGTCTTTCAAGGCAGGTGATCCCCTCTACAAATGTAAATCAATTCAATCTCTAGTCGACTTAGTAAATCTTGTTGAGTCAAGTTAAGTCAGTCAGTCGTGATCAATAGCAGTCGACATTGACTACAAGCAATGAAAACTTTACAAACTTGCAGGAAATTTAAACTCTTGCGGCAAAAGAAGATGATGAAGATGGAATTCAAGCAAATATCATTCACCTACACAGCAAAGAGCTCCAACGAGACATGATGACAATGTACCCCTCATTATCAAAATGCTGAAACTATTCCTGGGTTGTGACCTCGGAAAGCCAAAAGACAGAGAAATGGCATAGAAAGTCAAAGAGCCAAAAGGCCATGTATCCCTGAACCGATGGAGATGTCGGTCAAATGAGCCAGGGTGAGGCTTTAAACCAAAAGACCTCGCTGCAGAAGAAGATGGTTTACCGTCGTTGTGAGAGGATGAGACTTCGATGGACTACTGCCATATTGAAGATGGAGGCTAGAGAGTAACCAGTCACAGTAGAGCCTTGTACACTTGTGTTTTCCTATCGAGTTGGCGGTTGTTGCGGCTCAGTTACCTATGTAGACCGGTATGCATGGTTGATGCACAGTGAGGACTACTTCAGCAGTAGCAGAGACCCAGGATGTTGATGCATATTTCTTTGTTCTCTTTAGGACGAAGAAACATTTTTTTTGTGGGGGAGATGTAGAGGGGGCCAGACCTCTTAAATGTCATCATAATTGTTTAATTACATAGATACTACGAATTAGTAGTTGGAGCGGGTACAACCGCTCCAAAATCTATCATAATGTATAAATAGGCATCAAATATGAATACAAAGGTGGATTGGACGTCCCTTCCCAATACCTATGTTTGATGGCTGTGTATGGGCGTGTAAAGTATTTTTGAATGATGTGAAAGTATGGCTTTCAACAACTAGTGATAGCACCTTGACATATGCCACCTCCTGTTCTAGTTGGTTTTTTTATTTCACCAGCTTCAATTGCATTTGTGCCAACTATTTGTAGATTTGTATCATTCATTAGCTTTGCTAACCCTTTTCCATTAATCAATTTGGCATAAGAAACTACAAACTGCAAAAGAAAATACATTAATAACTAATAATCAAACAAAGCAGCAATAACAAGAAAACAAAGCAAGGGGCAGACTAAAGGAATCATCGCGTTTCATGGGGTATTCTTCACTGTAATTGTTTGATTTCTCCATAAGACGAGCCATTGCAGGAGCATAAACAAAGAAAATTCTTAATCAGAGTCTCTCAAAACTTCAAAACATCAGAGTCACCGCAAGAGGAAATTTCAATCCATCATCGCCTCTGTCACGGCCATCGCCAAGACATTTCATCATTTTGTCTTGCCTTGCCACACCACCTACCTCCACTAGCAACGTTTCAACCATTTTCCTTGCCACACCACCTCTGCGTTGAACATAAACAAAGACAAAGATTGATATATATACATCTATGCACAAACAATATGACTGAAGCTGAGATTGTTGAAGCTTGGTAGAAAAGATCAGCACATTACTCTGCAAAAATCACAACACATTTCTACATTGCGGGATGAGGGATCCGGGTTGATTAAAATTAACACATATAAAAACTCTCCCACATCCCGCAAATGAAAAGGTTTTCCGCATTCCGCAAGTTGCGGATTTGCGGGTTGCGGGATGTTAAAAAAATCCAAACAAAAATTCATCATTCTGCATTCAAAACAAATAAATCAAATAAAATTGTAATAAAACCCTTAAAGTTTTACTAAGAGTCTTACCAAGTCATTTTCGTATGTAAGATTTGGGCTCCTGTGTCATAATGACATGGGATTTGTTGTACTTACACATTGGTACTTCTAAAATAGACACATTGTGCAGCTGAAAGTATTCATATTCGGAAATATTCAAAGTGCATCCCATCAATTATTTCTTGCACACTTTATAATCCAAAATCGAAACCCCAAAAAAACTCAATCATAAATGTCTTAACCTAAAATATCAAAACCCATTATTTATATACACTCTTGCAATGTAAAAATCAAAGGTTGGCTTGCGAAAAGACAGAATATTTTTACCCTCTCGGCATTTTTTGCACCTTCGATGCAAATGCTAGTATAATATATAACTCTCGATAACTCTATTACCACAAAATCATGAAAGTGTTCTCCAATCATCGGATGATATATTACTTCCATGCACTTTTTTAGAAGTTGATGAGCCAATTAGTGTACAATTACCTATATAATAATAAAGTTGGAAAAACTAAAACATCTTACAAGAAAGGCGTTACCACATCTCCCAATAAAAATACTGTAGGTTAATTGAAATTCCACGGAGCCGTATAAAAGATAAACAAACGTTAGAAATAACATATTCTATTACTCAAATAGCAATTTCTATGATTTTAGTAGTTTTAAAATTTTAAAATGTGTCATTTAGTTTAGTTTAAAATGTGTTATTTAGTTTAGAAGTGAACATTGTGATTGTTGAACTTGTATGATTTTATAAATTGAAATTTTCAAATATGATTTTTATAGAATTTAGTAACTAAAATAATAATAAAAATAAAGTTTTAGTTAATCTTTATAGTGCACCAAAAAATCAAACTTTTTTTTAGGGAGAGCTCTGCAATTGTTAGGGTTTAAGGGTCGTTTTTCTGTTTTTGCAGTAGGTGGCTTGGGTTCTTTACCCAGTCGCCTTCCCCTTTCTCCTTTGTGGGAGCTTTGGGTGAGTTCATATGTGGTTTCTGTCCGGTTTTTCTTCCTTAGGCAGATTTCCCTTGTACGGCGACCCGTTTTTGCGGCCGCGGCAGCGACCTTCAGAAGTGATTTGGCTTCTGCAGTTGGCGGAAATCCTCTTGTGGTGATAGCATTTGATCAGTTTTTCGGTGTCCGGGTGATGCGGTTGCAGATGTCGCTTGCTCTAGGTGCGGTTCTTTGGGATTTGACACCGATCTTGTGGCGGTGGTGGACGCTTTTGGTGGTCGGCGCCCTGGTGGTGAGGCTGCTACATGCACCTTTTGGATAACTGCTTGCTTTTAGATGATAATTTGGTTTTCCAAAATTGTAAATGATTTGGCATGGATGATACATCGTTTTCTATTATGTTTTCTATTGACAAATGTATGGAGTATTTTTTTTTGCCTTATACATCTACGAATGTAATTTTGTGCTCTATTGCAATAAAATTACAAGAAAATTTTAAAGGAAAAAAATGTATACATCAAATTCTCCTAAAATCTTAACATTAAAATTTAATAATATTAAAATATATTTTAACAATTAAATTTTAATAATATTAAAATAAAAAAATCTAATAATAATATACAAAACAAACATGGTATCCATTCGATTGTTTGTTTTGGGCTACGACTGTTTGACAATTTCTCGCGTGATGTTGTTGTTCAAGATTAAGCACCATTGTAACCTAGGGTCTGAGATTACCAACTTCCTACTAACCTTGCAAACAATCAGCTTTACCAGAGAATAGAAAGAGAATAGGAAGAAAGTCTTGACTTACCCGATTAGCAACAGTTGATCCAAGCTTGCTCTTCTCCCGCTCCTCTTCTCTCCAAAGCTTCCAGGGATGCACCTCTTTCACTTGTAAAGAGCAAATTCTCCAAGTAATATCTCATGCATGTATATATAAGAGGTTAGATAAACAATATATCAAATATATTCATTAACCACGATATATGAAATAGACTCAACACAATGTTCGAAGAAGAATTCTCTTTATTAACAATCAGTGAATGAGATAAGAGTACAACCCAGCTTTTGAGACAAGGACTCCTCTGCAACCAAAGAACTCTAAGTTCTGCTGCTCCAAGACTTCTGAAGATATACCACCAGCATAACTTTGCTCTCCAATCTTGATTGATTAATGCCCTCCCCAAGGCCTCTATTTATACTTTGGGAAATAGAGTGATTTCGAAGGTTGGGGTGGTTGAAACGGTTGGGATAGTTAATGATTAAGGCCCAACTAATCTCAATTAATCGCATTTTATATTTTTTAAGGTCGAACCAAGGTGTACGCGACTATTGATATAGGCAGCTCACGTATGACACGCGAGTTGCTCAAAGGAAACTCGTGTACGCTAATATATACAGGTTGCAATGCAGATAGTCGCGTACAGTGCACGAGTTGCAATGGAGGTAGTCACGTACGCAACTCAACACTTGGAAAAATTATATAGCAAGCTAGTTTAAAGGTAAATGCATCCCAAGTCATGTCCCTCTATAATGTTTAAGCAAACTTCAATCCTAATATGTCCTTTTGTGTACCAATATAAAGAATATCGACACTCTGACGGAAAAGTGCCATTTAAGTTGATAACATATGTCTACTTTTAGGCTCCCCATTTTTCTAACACGTTGGAGTTCATTTTGGACTTCCGAAGACCATCATAAGTGACAGGTTTACCAGGACTTGAGATGATAATTTGCCGTATGTGCCGCATTGCTACAATTGGGCGATGCATAGCTCCACTCAGCTTTCGCCTTCTTTGAAGGTGGGTTATGGGTATATACCTCAATCTTTATTCGATAAAAGGAGAGCAAGGAATAAAGGCATGCTCAAAGGGTTATGCCCCGTACCTCCTAAGATTCCTAAAGGCAAGTGCGATAAACAAAGCATCAACATCTTATTTTCTCAACCTATTCCAGTGGAGTTTTCTCATCTTATTTTCTCAACCTATTCCATGGAGTTTTCTCATTGTGTCAGAGCTGCAGACCCCATGTCACGTTTATGGGCCGCACACATAAAGAGAGAGGCTTGGCCGGGCGAGGTTGATGGTCGGCCATTAAGCCTGGAAGAAGAGAAAACGCGTGGAATTTGCAATTTTTCTTCTAATTGTGAAGTTGCAGAGTCAAGATCCCATGTGACATGTATGGAACCACGTACATCTTGAAAGGAAACTGCTTGGAAAGATGACTGACTGAAAAGGCCAAATGAACATTTTATTTTATAGGCCGGCGGAAAGATTCTCTGGAAGAAGAGAAAACGCGTGGAATTTGCATTTTTTCTTCTAATTGTGAAGTTGCAGAGTCAAGATCCCATGTGACATGTATGGAACCACGTACATCTTGAAAGGAAACTGCTTGGAAAGATGACTGACTGAAAAGGCCAAATGAACATTTTATTTTATAGGCCGGCGGAAAGATTCTTCTGGTAATTTAATCTCTCGAATTCCCATGATTGGGACTCTAGAGACGCTGCAGATTCCTTCTAATTTAATTTAAGGAACCTCCTCCAGTAAAGATTCCCTTTCACGAGGTCCTCCAATCCATTTCCGACACGAGAGCCTTCCTTTCACGCGGATTATCACATATTATCAAAGAAGTGAGCTAAATGTATGTCTTTGTCAAACCACCTTCTTTGAAGGCCATTATTGCACTGAGTTGCAGCTGGCCTTGCAAACAAGGGTTATGAACGCACATCCATCTTCTATTTAACGCTATCAAATTTACCTCCCTCACTCACACACATCCTCTATTTGTGTCATACATTCACGCATTTTTCCCATATTATTTTCTCTTACATTTTTGCTTCAACCAACGCCATGACCGACATACCAGTCGAAGTTGCAGCCCACCTCACAAACAAGTTTATTGTTGATCCACTCATTCAAAAAATAGATGATGCTCTTCACCTGGATCGAAACCGTGGTGCTCTGCAACATCAGTTAAAGCGTATGCAGCTCCTTTTACAAGTCATAAGCGGTGGCTTTGAGGATCAGCAGAAAAAGTTGCCCGAGCTCATCCAAGACGATTTGAAGAGAGCCAGTGATGCGATTGGAGATGCCAAGAACCTCATCGTGAGATCTCGACTAGAGCAACAGGGTCTGGGTTTCATTTTCTGGCCTTGGGATTGCCTCTTCTGCAAGCCCGGTATTTCCACTCAAATTAGAAAATGCAAGACGAGAATCGATAAGCTCTACAATGAGCTTGAAGACGACCTGAAAACATTTGTTACGGGTCAGCAGGCGCTCCAGTGGTCACCAGGACAGGACTTGCCTCAGCCCCTTCCAGACGTGGTCTTTAAGGGATCGGGCACTAGATCTGCTGAGACGGAGCTGCAGAAGTTGCTGACGGAAGATCCAGATGTTCGAGTGATTTCTGTACATGGAATGCCCGGGGTTGGAAAGACGACCTTGCTCCAAATGGTCTACAACTCCCACAAGGTCAGTAAGGCATCCTTCACTTATGTCATTTGGGTCACAGTTTCTCAACCCTGTGAAATTTCAGCCTTGCAAGATCAGATTGCCCTGGAAATCAATTTACCTCTCCCAAGCAGTTCTTCTATCCGAAAATCGAAGTTGTGTGCAAGTCTAATGAATAAGAAATTTCTTTTGATATTGGACGACTTGTGGAGTGCTCTGAATCTTCAAGAATTAGGTGTTGCATTTGGAGAAGGTAGCAAAGTAGTATTATCTACACGCTTCAGAGATCTAGCACTAAGTGAGGCAGAAAAGTCCATACAAGTGCAAACCTTGTCACCGGAGGAAGCACGGACATTGTTTGAGAGAATAGCTTTCAGAGGAGGCCCTATTCCAATGGAATTAATGGACTGTGCCAGAAAAACTGCGGATGAGTGTAAAGGTTTGCCCTTGGCCATAACCGTAGTGGCCAAAGCAATGAGAGGCAAAACTGTAGTAGATGAGTGGAATCTTTTTCTCTCTCTTATGAAAATTGCAGATCCTTCTTTTCCAAATACTCATCGCAATGTTGACGAAGGTCTGTATGAAAAATTAAGGACTAGTTACAAGGACCTGCCCAGAGCTGATCCAAACTTGCAGCATTGTTTTCTTTACTGTGCTATGTATCCAGAGGATAAGAAAATTGACGCGGATGCATTAGTGCGATTGTGGATTGCCGAAGGACTTGTTCAAAGCAGAGAGTATGCAATGGGCATGAAGCTCGGCGGCAGCTATGTGAGCTTTCTTATAGATCGCGGTTTGTTCCAGGACGTCAGTTTTGAAAGTCGGAGAAAAAACAATATCCAAAAACCTGTGAATGTCTGGAAAGGGAGGTATATAACAGTGCACGATGTGATTCGTGACATGGCAATATATCTTGGGAAGAAGGAGAACTTTCTATGCCGTGCAGGCCAGCAGCTCAAAGATTTCCCAGACAGCGAGACAGGGGATAGCAAAAGGATATCACTTTTCGGCAATCAAATTGAAAAAGTGCCAGATGACTTCATATGCCCAAACCTGGTGAGTTTAATCTTATCAGAAAATCCATTCATTTCTTCTGTTCCAGAGAATTCTCTAATCAATGTCAATTCTTTGAGGGTTCTTGATCTCTCCCATACCCAAATAGAGTCAGTGCCAACATGGGTCAGTGAACTCAAATTACTTGAGTTTCTCTCATTGAGCTCTACTAACATCAGGGAATTACCTATAGAAATATGCAGTCTTTCTAGGCTTCAATTTTTGGATCTCTCAGAGTGCAGAGTCTTAACATCATTGCCACCGCAGATGTCTAAACTTACTTCCCTGAAAAGACTACATTTGAGTATGGGTATGGAAAAGGCTTTGAATGATCCCATAAATGTGATGGCTCTCAAGGATCTCACAAATCTCATAGAACTCCGTCTGTTCCTGTTTACAAAATTTGATGCATCTGAAATGATGGCATCCATAACGGGAACCTGGCCAGAAATGAGACATTTACATTTGCATCTCATGAGCTATGTGAGGTGCAATCTTCCCCAGGAGATGCAGAACATGAAGAAGTTGGAGAGTCTTGTGTTGGTTGATTACATAGGAGTAAAATTGTCAAATTGGATGTGTGGCTTTCAACACCTGGAAAGGTTAGAATTGGATGGCAGTGACACTGTGAAGGAGCTTCCTCCATTGGAGAGGTTACCTAAATTGAAATTTCTAAAATTAAGAAAGTACTCTAGTTTGAGGGACTTGGGGATAGGGGGGAGTTTTGGAGATGGATTTCCAGTGTTAGAGATGTTGCACTTGTCCAATCTAGGTAAGCTAAGAAGTATAGCTGAACAAGGGGTGTTAAAAAAAGGAACTTTACTCAAACTTCAAGTTTTGAAGATTACAAAGTGTCCATTTTTGATGAAATTGCCAAAAGAGATGGAAAAGTTATCTATGTTGACAGTAATATATGGTCATAGAAGTTGGTGGGAAAATATGATCTGGGAGGACAATGACATGAAGACCGGCCTCCTCAAATTATTCAAAGAAATCTAGGCTATAGATTGAAAAAATAAATTGTAATATTTTATTATTAAGTGTAATGGTAGAAGCCCCAAGAGTTAGCTCAATCGGTCGAGTACTCGTAGTTAGGCCTCCCAGCATGTGAGGTCGCGGGATCCATTCTCATCGACTCTCTTGGGGTTAGGCATGCAGCAGCCGATGCATGAACCACATTGAAAAAAAAAAAGTGTTATGGTAGAAATAAAAATATGAAATTTTAGAAGGTATTGGAGGCATTTGTTTGTTATATAAATATTTATGTTTTATTTTAATAGAAATTTAAAAGACAAAATCTTTTTAGTGATGGTGATGACAAAATGACGATAATTGTGACATTGTGCCTTATAACCTTAGAGATTTATGAAACAAAAAAAGAGAAATATTATTTATTTGTGAATATGCCCCAAATGAAAGTAAGAAGGCCATTATGGTTTTTATAAGCAACGAAGCCTAAAAAGTAATGTTATGTTTTATATGATTAAGGATATGACAATTTAAAAAGGAAATGATGTTCATCATCAACCTCATTTTTTATTTCAGTAATTAGTTTTTACAATTGTAAACAATAAATGAGATAACTAAATCATTAAATTTGTATTTTTTTTATTACTTTTCCAAAGCTCAAGATTTCTACATTTTTCTTCCATGTTGTAATAAGTTTTTCAACCATCACTTGCTCTATGTTACTAATGCAAATAGAAATTGAAATCTATAACTAAGCACATGTAAAATTGCATCTTCTCAATGGGTTAACATGATACAAAATTGAAGGATAAATCATTTTCTTAGATTTAATTATCATAATCTTGGTTTTATCAATATTAATGATAAGTTTTTTATTGTTTAAAGAGAGTTTTGAGTTATTTTTGAAGATTTCTAATATATGTTTTGCAAAGATAACAATACTTTTAATGTATAAGAGAAGGTTTCATTTCTTACTTTTAATCATTACTCAATATTAGTGATATAGATGCCAAAAAAAGGTGGGAGAAATTGGACACTATTCCTTAGTGCCAAAACTACAATTAATGTCCATTGGTCACTCATTATTAAAGCAATTCAACAATAACCTTTTCATATATTACTAGCTATGCATATGAGGGATACCAAGTTGTTCAATCATTAATCATTTTCCATGACTTGGTTCTCGGCATAGTGTTAACAACTTTTATAAAATCAATAAAGCAACAAATGAGATCTCATATTTTGTCTCTTTACTCCTCAACAATAATTCCAAAGGTGGCAATGTGATTGATTGTCCTTTCACCCTTTGTTTTCAATCCATTGACTATTTGTTTTTGGAAGAATCAAGTCAAATATTTTTGCTAAAAGGATGTTAATCATGAAAGTTTGATAGTTAGATAAGTCATTATTTAAGAAAACCTTGCTTAATGGTTTTATTAAAATTGAATGTTTAATATGAGACACCAAAATCAAACTCCCATATTTTAATATATTAGCTTGATATTTGTTAATGCCTTTAATTTTACCATTTGTGAGGCCAACTTTATGCCAAATTATATATCATCGCTTAATAAAATCCTTAGTATAGTGATGAATGTTATAGATGTCTTCACAAACTTCAGGGAGACTCAGACGCTCTATATTCAATTTCCTATGGGAAATGTCGATGGGAACTACAAAATGCACCTGGTAGACTGGCATACTATCTCGAGACCATATGAGTTTGGAGGTTGGGATATCAAGAATTTGGAATAATTCAACTTATCTCTCAGACACAAAAGTTGTTGGATGGTTCTGCATGGTAGGGGTATTTAGTCTCACATTATTCAACATAAATATCTTAAAAATCAGCCAGTGGAAAATTGGTTACGAAGTCAGAAATTTATTGTTCAAGGAGCTTCCTTTAAATTGAATGGCTTCATCATATCACTTTGGTGGATCACTAGATGCCTGGGTTAGAAGGTTGGAAATGGCTTGAGTATTAGAATTGGAATTGACCATGTGGCAGGCTTAAACTCTTCCTTTGTTCTTTCGAAGGATCTCAGAGGTTACTAGGAGGACTATGGTATTACACCACTATTTCATGCCCGTAATACTGGAGCTGGTGCCTCCTCTCAGTCATATTGGCTAATTGCTGAAGATTTGGATCTGGGTGGCTGTTGGAAAGATCTATGGACTAAGTATATCAGAGGTCTATCTCACGGATGTATCAGACTTGGTGAGAAAAAAGATTCACTGCTTTGGATGTATAATAAGGCCACTGGTATGGTCAACGCTAAGCAGAAGTACGAACTCATCTCCTCAATTTTACTCTCGGCACAACCTGTCAGTACTATTAATTTCATTTGGAATTGTAACATCCTTCTTAAAGTGATCTATTTTATTTGGTTGTGCTTAGCAAACCGTATTAACACTTGGGATAACTTGATAAGAAGGGGATGGTCAGGCCCCAAAATATGTTGTTTGTGTAAGTATGATGAAGAATTGGTGAATCATGTCTTCACATCTTGTTCTTTCACTCGTCATATTTTTCACTGTCTCAACACCAGCTTGAATTGGTCTTTGGATTGGAATGAGCCTCATTTGAAGGCAATTTGGATTTGTGGTTTAAATATGAAAAAGAGCTACTCCATCTCCCAATCCTCACGATTTGGCATTTGTGGCTCACTAGAAACAGAGTTATCTTTGAAGATCTCACTCATAATACAAATGTTATTTGTCATAGCAACTTCAGTCTTTTCCTGTGATCGCTCGAAAGAACAAAAAAAGAGAAATATTGGGTAGGCACCTATTTTGAAGTACCCATCGGGTGTTTTTTATGGGGCCTCAACTAACATGATTGGGGATGTTGGTGTTTACTTGATGATCAGTCAGAATCATTTTTCCTGCATTAAAATGGGCTATGGTCAGAGCACCAATACTAGATCTGAATTACTTGTACTATGGGATCTGCTTGAAATCAACAAGGAACTTGGTCTACCTTCTCTCCATGTTTTTGGTGACTCAACTGCCATTATCAACTGGGCTAATCAAAAGGCATCTCTCACTGCTCTCAATCTGGATGGGTGGTGTCATAATATCATACTTTTGGAATCCTTCTTTCACCATCTTGAGTTCCAGCATGTTTACAGAGAATTCAATGTGAACATTGATGGCTTATCTAAGGAGGCACTTACATTGGCCTCTGGCCTCTTACATTACACAAAATTCACTGAAGGTGAATGTGTTGGAAATGGAACAATTCAGGTTTATTAGCTTTGAGTTGACCTACTCCTTTATACATCTTTGATGTATTTTCTCCATGAGTATGGCAGGATTGAGTACACATCCTTTTGGATGATTGAGGTAGACTATGTTCTCCTCCTTTTTTTAGTATGGCATTTCCATAAGTGCCTCCTCAAATAAGCCATGTATGGTTTTGCTTGCATTCTCTGTAGACATATTGGAGACCGGGAAGGTGTATGGATATATTCTTCGCCTCTCCTTTGATTAAGGGCCGATTGGGGCTATTGATCCTCTGTGTATTGACAGATTGTCTTTTATCTGTATCTTTTTGTGGGGTAGTATCTCTTTCGTGAGGCTGGTATTTTACCTCTTTTGTATGGACATAGCTATTGCAGAGAAGGTCCTCTTAAGCTGTAATCAGTTACCTTTGATTCAAATGAATAACAAGGAACAACTATTTTTCTCCTGGAAAAACTTCAGGGAGACATAAATTTTGTTAAGTTAGGAGATTCAAGTGTTAATGATAATATTACTCTATTCTTTAGTTAGGAGATTGTTATCTTTATTTATCTCAACATCCTTAATTTTACTCAAGCATAAGGAATAGAGGACATGGAATAATCAACAATGTTTTTCTCCTTCATGTGGATGTGAGTCATAAGGTGAGAGTCAATCCAATTATCCAACCTATTACAAATGAAGTATATATATACAAGTAGTAGTGGTTTAATACCACATTTTAATATCTATGTGAAATTCTCCTTCGACTTGCCTATTAGATTATATGTGTGTGTGTGTGTGCTTTTTAGCTTTGATCTTCAATTTGCCTCGTTCTAGCTCTAGTTGGGCATTGGATGAGCTTTAATGCATGACCTATCTTGTTCATTTGGTGATGGATGATGAGCCTACCTCCTGCCTCCTGGTTTGGGAATGATCGATAACCCTCGATTGATTATATGCCCATTACACCCGCAGTCTTGCATTCCCTTACACTTTCTCCAATTAGGGTTAAATCTAAGCAATAGAGGAAATGGCATAATCAACAATGTTTTTCTCCTTCATGTGGATGTAGTCATAAGGTGAGATTCAACCCAATTATCCAACCTATTACAAATGAAGTATAGAAAGAGGATATCAAAAGATTCATAAGTATTCATTTAATATTTTCGTAGCTTATTTTGTATTTAATAGTTAGGTTAGTAACCTCTTCTATCCATAAGGGGTCAAGATTAAAATCATGAATTAGAATATTCGATTGACCTTTACCAATCTATTGGAATAGGAGAGTATCCCCTCATTGGCATTGTTATGCCTTAATAAGTGTCAAAATATGCCTTCCTTTGTTTGGTTTGGCAAACCCTCTAGATTATGGCTTGACTATCAATATTGGTTTTATGATTTAAATTTAAGATGTATTGACAATATACAACTAAATTAATTTATTCAAATTTATTCAAATAAATCTAATGAGAAATTAAAGACATGCAACAAACAATTGCATGAATTTCCAAACCACAAATAAGAAATTGAAATTAACCTACAATTAGATTGAAATTTACATCTCCATAACAAAATAGTAAGAACAAATACTTGGATGCATGAGAAAATACTATGTACATCAAACATATATCGTTTCTCATGTGTTTAATCTTATAATAACACTAAAAATCTCCAAGAAATTTGACAAATGACGACTTCTCCATTAATAAGAAAATAGTTTCTCATGTCAAGTAAAATCCCTCTTCTTTGAGTACAATGACCTTTTTTATAAGAATGATTGGTAATTCTGGGCCTTTCAACTTATTATGACCTTTACATACTCCTTGTAAACCTATTAATGTCTTTTTACAAACTTGTCTATTTCTTAGTGAGGAGGAGTATATTTAATATCACATAAGCATTCAATGCCTGTGAGGCCACCTTTTTATACTTTGCCTTTTCATCTTATGACTTTTCAATGGAAATTTAGGGTAGTACATTAATAATTACATTTTTTTTACTCAACTAAATGTTGGTTTACAAGCAAAACAATTTTTTTTGTTATGGACTATTGATTAATATACATTTTTCCATTGAAATGTGCCACCCAATACTAAGGCTGGCCCCGGCTCTAGGTTTATAGGGCGTCTCATCAATGGGGTCACGCCGTGAGTTCCTAAGTTAATAAAAAAAATGTGTAGACCCTCGTTTGTTGCAATTTCTATTCTTCTGGGTATAAAATTCTAGTCTTATGCATGTGGTTGTATGTTCCCAACATTGTTCATATTTCATTCGTTTACACCTACTATAAAAGGAACATAAATACCACATCATAATTAACCCACCCAAATGACCATGAACATCCAGGAAGGAGAGGTCCCATCCACTGAGTAATTTCCCCAACTTTGAAACCAAATTCTCACTTTCCCCAAAATCTCTTGTAACATAATAATACCAGGTTTATAAAATTCAATAAGTATCCTCAATGTAAGTTTTTTAGAGGAGCTTCCAAAACTTTTAAAATTTGAGGTTTAAACAAATCGATGCTCAGAACATATTCAATAATGGGGTCCCACAACTTTTCCATTTAGGCACAGATGCTTGTTTTGTTGAATTGACTTCCAAATAATCTCCCCACCAAAGTATGATAAACCATGTTGACAATCTCATTCAATGTTATATCATATACTAGTACCAACCTTGCATGATTACACTTTTGTTTAACACATTTCCTTCTCTTGTTCTCTTTGAATCCTATATCATTCCAACCTCCAACACTAGGATTTTCCACTAGAATGTTATTTCCATTGCCCTAATCCCTATCCTTCAATCCATGCTCCTTCTCAAGATATGAAACACTAGGGAATAAAGGAAGCCCCAAATATTCAACAACTTTCTTCCCACCTGCCTACGGATTAGTACCCTTAATTGGTCCTTCCCTCGATCTCTCACCCTCTTCACTATAGAATCCTCCTCTATGAGCACTACACTAGGATCCCAAACCAACAAGTCAACCTAAACATTAGTAACATCATTTATAGAAGTGCTACCTCCACCATTTAGACTAACAAAAACCCCATATGTAGTCTTCCCTTTCAACAATGGTAACTCATAATTAGCATTGAAAATCGTAGACCCTGTACTACCAGACACATTTTCCAAATGCTTCAAAAGAAGAATAACAAGGTTCTAGTGAGCCTAATTGTGATAGTGGGAAGTAGTTAAGGAGTCATAACTGCCATAATGAGTCCAAATTTATGAAGTTTGACATAATACCTCCTTGATCGATGCCCTCCAAAATATTATTTCACTTATGATCCAATAGGATGGTCTCCATCTCTCTGTTAAGGCCTAACAAACCCTTGGGTGAGTAGTATTATAACTTGGTTGAGAATAAATTCCATCACACAAATACACTTTCCAAATATTATCCAAATGCTTGAGAAGGATCTCCAAAATCCACATTAGCATGTCATTGTCCATGGAAACATTTAGGGGCAAAATTTGGATCCTTACAATTTTCTATACTAAGGTCATCTCATGTTGTTGTATAACTAAGATCAAATCCTTTTTTCAAATAGCTACTGCAAAACCCTAATAGTCACAAGGTTAGTGAAAATGCCTTATTCCTCCAGGTCATCATCCAAGTAGTCTATAACTACATCACATCAATCCATACTCAACACTTATTCTCATTCAAAGAGTCACGACCTAGCCATTCACCAAGTGAGTGTTACAACATAACCCATCTTAATCCCGAATAAACTATATTGTTCTAATTCATTTCCAACCTCTTGGTGTAAATTGTTTGATTTGGTTGGTATTGAATATTCTTCGTTGTTCCTTTGAAGATACTTGATGTGCATTCCAAATTCTTGGTATCTGAGTTGATGACGACTCCTATGGGTCCATTTAGTTCAAATTTGCTATATGTAGTAGCAAGTATTAGATATTATTATGTTATGATTAGGAAACCATGAATAGATTGGGTGCCTTATCTTCTTGAAATACACCCATGGATCCAATCAACTAAAATATGAGTTGAAATTTGTGACTTACTCCTTCCTCGCATGTCCTTTCAGTCAACAAGCAACCAAATCAATCAATCAACTCAAACCTTTAGCATTTATCCTAAAAAACCAAAGGTTGAGATGGCATGGTTAAAGTTTGAACACTTCAAGGGACTAGTTGGTTTAAGAAAACTATTTCCTCTCAAATATGTGTTTGACAAAGCCCCAAAACCCTCACTTTGAATCTATGGAAAGAAAGATCCATGATCTGCTTAGTGGAGTCTCGATTCACCATAAATATGACCTAAAACCTAATTGTGTTTCCCAAGAAACATATCCTACCTCGTTGTGTTGATGGAGGAAGCCCTACTTTTCTCTCAAGTGATAGGAGAAAGACTAATTACTTTGAGGGATGGATATAATCTCCATTGTATATTTCACGCAATGAATAGAAAAAAAATTACTCATCACGAGTTCATCATGCCATAACCTATTAAAAAGAGTCCTTGTGACAAGCCTTATCATCAATAAAGTCTAGATCTTCAATCATTGAAATATAAACTATTCACTTTCGTAAAATCTTTGCATTTTGAAGATGCCCTCCTCTAACATGCCCAAAAAAAGAAATATATTAATACTCATTCTATGAGCTATGGGTTGTTCTTTTAATCTTTGTGGTGTATCTTTTCCCGTTCCATACATTCCAATCATCAATCCAACGTCATGATTGGATAATGTGAAAAATAGAACATACTAAAAGGAAGTTATTATCCATTTCAGTGTTTAAACCCTAGATTTAGGCTCTAAAAGGAGAACTTAGAATAAACATTTCAAATGCCTTCAAACAAGATATTTATTAGACTTGTACTCGTAGATATCATCATAAAATTTCTCAGAATATTGTATTTGAGGTATTTTTGGCAAGAACTATAAAAAACCTCTTAGAGCTAAAGAGAAGGTGGTATTTTTCTTTGTACTTACTTCAAAGTAATTTCTCATAATATTGTATTTGAGGTATTTTTGGCAAGAATTATAAAAAAACCTCTTGTGCTAAAGAAGGCCATATTTTTCTTTGTATTTACTTCAAAGTCAAATTTATGTTAGTGTTTATTAGGTTGTACTCTTTTCTTGAAAACAACCAAGTAAATTGTTAACTAAAAGATAATGACTATTAATTGAGATTAGCGATAACTATTATTTAAACAACTCTCTTAATTTTCAAAATATTTCTCGAATTGGTGGCAAAAGAAGAATAAAATTTCAATTTTCTTTGATGGTGCATCAAAAGGAAATCCTGTGAACGATGGAGTAGGTGGATTAATTTTCTCTCCGAGAGGAGTGCTTCAAACCAGCTTCAGTTGGGATTTGGGACAACTCTCTAACAACCAAGCAGAATTATATTCTCTTCTAAAAGCCTGTCAACTCGCCACAGAAGCTGGGCATTCCAATCTTTAAATTTTTGGAGATTCAGAAATCATAATTAAAGTTTTAAATTTTGCTTCTAAGTTCTCTAATCTTAGTATGAACGCGACTATGCAAAGGCTGCACTACATCCTAATTGAGTGTGTATTGGTCTCCTCCTTCCACATTCTCCGTGAATTGAACAAGTTGGCTGATCTTAAAGCAAATCAGGGATGTCTTCTTCCTTAAGGAACGCTAATTTTGGATGATAAATCTAGTGTGTTGCATCAAATTCCCTAATTTTGAATTGGGAATTTTTGGAGAGCAAGAAATTTATGTTTCTGAATTGATGTAATTGGGTTAAGGCCCTTCAATATTCTTAAAAAAAAATCAATAACCGTTTTGGTGAAAAGAAAAAAAATTAAACAACTCTCTTCACATTCAAAGATTTTTTAATATTGTCCCTTTGCCTCACTACGATGATTTTTTATGGCATCCCTTTGAATTAAACAACTCTCTTCACATTCAAAGATGTTTTTAATATTGTCCCTTTGCCTCACTATGATGATTTTTTATGGCATCCCTTGCACCAATATGAGCAATGAGAAACCATGCAAAGAAAGCATTATTTAACTTCAAAGTTGGAAAACAAACTCTTCGAAGAAAAAATAGTGAGGTTTTTCGCTTGGACTTAGCTCACAAAAGCTTGTTTAGATAGAGTGTTCTTCTCTTCCTGATGTATAAGGGAATTATATCTTGAATGAACAAGATTGAGTTTTTTGGAATGAAAAGAACCATATCTTCTTTTATTTCTAGAATAGACTAAATCAGGTAAGCATTTCACCGTATGAGAGACAAAAGGCACCTTACTCCTTCTTAGGGGTGATTTTTTTTGGTCCAACAAAGGAAGGAGTTGGGGCAATAAATGAAAAGACATTCTTGTTCCAATACATGCCCCACCCCCACCTGAAATATATTGAGAGAAGGAGTGAAATAAATAATGCCTCTCCTTACTATCCCTTCTTTTTATAATAAGTGGGGACATCAATGGATGGTCAAACACTTTCCCTATCATGTAGAGACAAAAGCAACTTACTAAATTGAACCAACTGATCCAAGAATTAAGGTAACACTTTCCATGGAAAGAATACAATAGTGAAACTATGAAGGGATATAAGAAAGGGAAAATGATAGCAAGGGTAAAAGGAATATAGGAAGATAAGAAGAAGATAATAATATGGGAGATAAGAGGATGGTATATAAAACATATATAAGAAGATAATAATATGGGGATATAAGTTTATAATATTTAGAGTTTATAATTGCTAGTAGTAAAGTTTATCATATTTAGAGTTATTGGAATAATTTATATTGATATAATTTGTAGACACAAACATGTAATTGCATCATTGCATGTAAACAAAACTTGACAACTTGAAATAGTTTGTTGGTGGTCCACAAAGGAGTAGGTTTCCACTTTTTCCAGATAAATCTTGGTCTCGAGTCTTTAACTTGTTTATTTACATTCAAGGAAGACAAACTCTTAGCTAATCATAAGTAATTTAAGGTCATACTCTAGGACCAAAAAGGTGTTTTCAACCAAAATAATATTGCAAGGAAGTCAATGTCACTTTGGGTCATGGTTGAGGCTACCTACAATGGGATCATGTGCTTTCTAGTAGCATGTAGCTTTAGCCCCATACGTGAAACCAAATACCACCCTCAATTGCAGTTCAACCTCTTATTTACAATACATGAGGTCATTTTTTGTGTGTTTGTTAGAAATGCTCGTCACTTAGGATTAGTGCATTTCAACCATTGGTTAAGAAACCGCAACCCAAGGGCATCTAAGTCATCAAAGTCACCTAGGGATCACACCCGACCTAGGCCACACCAACCCTTAACATGGTTGGAGTTTTTGGTGTCTCCTACCAACTAAGTCACCCCTAAGGCGATTAAACTTGGGTCACCTTACAAATGAAACCCGCACCTTAATCGAGTGACCTAGATGGAATTGACACAATACATGAGGTCATAAACCTACCTACAAACTCTTTTTTTTCGAAGTAGGAAAATGTATTCAATACTCATGACTATCAACCTTGTTTTTATCAATACAATCTCAAAACCATGACATACAACAACATCATACTTACATGTATTATAAAAAACACAATTTCATATTCTCCTTATAATCTAATATTTAAAAAAAAAAGTAGAAATGGTCAATGGTTTTTACATATAAATAGTTGAAACTAGCCAAAAGTCATAGAGAAGATGAGTATTCCTAGCAGCAAAAATGTTCGACACTACAGACCTAGTAAATACAAAGGGGAGTTGGCCCGCAAGGAAAAATGTCAGTTTTAACTACAAAAGTTACTATCCTATAAGTGATATATATATACGCACAATCTGACCTAACAAAAAGATACATTTGCGTTGCATGAAAAAAAAAAGGAAATCAAAGGCTCAAGAAAATTTTGCACCGTTATCCAAGCTTGAGGGAGACATGTGTTGGAAGGTGGATAGAGTCCTCTTCCATATTTTTCAACTCAAAGGACATAATGGACTAGCAGTGGATACACTTGTTCATTTTAAAAATCTTGTCAAGATCTATTCTCAACTCAACAACTCCCCCCCCCCTAGTTGTTTGATGGACTAGTCTCAAGCACAGATGCAAGTGGACCTCCCTAGTTTGTACTACACTGATATAGAACAAAGAACAACAAATATATATCCTTTCACGTAGATCAATTAAATAATGACAAAGAGGTAGAATAAGGAAGGCTTACCTTTTATTCTAATGTTTTTCCCTACCTTTTCCACGTGAATGCAAATTTACCTTTGTGTGCACTGGCACCTACAATCAGTAAAATGCAAACAATATACAAGTTGATAAAAATAGTGATAATGAGATTGATATAATAAAATAGCTAAGGAGACTTGATATAACAAGATTAACATAATTAGATTATATGAAAGAACATATCATTTGTATTAAGAGCAGTAAAGGAAATGGTACAATCGTTAAGGCCTTGATGTTGTATCCTCTTTCCAATGGTCTCTTTCCACCAACAAGCCACACTCACAAAGATATGAACAACATCACTCTAATTAAAGGTCTAAACCAAATCCCCTAGCATATACCTACTCTATCATTTCTCCCACTTAACTCATAGCCCATAGCTTCAATTTATAGGACAATATGGATAAGAAGAGTTGAGAAGATTATGGAAAATGGACGAGATATGATCCTAACAAAGGTGGAAGTCGAGCCAGATCCAGGGTTATAAGGATGATGAATATCCAAATGGGATTTCGATCTAGAACCTTCTTGAAATCACATTTCTCTGTCGGTACAGAGGTCAACATGTTTTGTAAGTGAAGCAAATAGCGTAGAGATTGATCGACGCATCTTGCAATTGAGATAGAACACGTGGAGGATGTGTGATGCAAAGGGAGAAAAACATGGCTGGGGTTATTGACACGTTCTGCCAAGCAAGCAAAACACATCGATGCCATGAGGTAAAGTAATTTGCAGGGCAAGAGAAACAAGGATCTATCCACTTTGTGATTGGCTTTAGGGACTGAGGCAATGAGGTATTACAAGGCTGGTCATGCTGACAAAAATTCCATGTAACAAAATGCCCCATTAAGTACGAAGCTAGAGGAAGAGGATAGGTGATGTACATTGTAGTGACTTGCCGGTAAAAGAAACCATCGGTTTGAGAAACAACAACCAGAACCAAGGACTTTTACAATCTTTGATTACTCTGAACTAGACAAATGACCAACTTGATACACAACTATTGACCAATACATTGCAGATCCATGCCAATACTGGACAACAGATATGTCCACTGAAAACAAAGAGTTGGCCCATTATCATGCAAATCGTATCCACCAACCAATGCAATGTGGATCTACAAAACCAATAGAACATAGCCACCGACCAATATAATGTGGATCTATGTGACAGACATAGCGTAGCCACCGACCAATACAATGTGGATCTATGTAATTAATCTCCATCGCAGCCTAGGTACAAAATACAAAGGATCCCCAGGGTCTTCAAACCATACAAGCAACATATACAATCCTAACCATGTGAATAAAATTATTTGGAGTCAAACATGGTAGGAAGCACTTGATTACCGGTCAATGATGTAAACCATTAACAAGTGCAAGGGAAATCACCAATAATGACAATGAATCCCAAGGTATCATCGTACATTCTAAGAATGCAAATAGATGAGTGGAAGTCAAACATTCTCATAATCATTCAATCAAAGTCCAATAATGTAAACCTACTTTTGAAGGCGAGTAGACCTATCATTGAGGCATGCAGTCTTCAAGGTACTTAGTAGTTTCTAAATTTAAATCCTGGGAAATGTGCTAATGTCGACAAAGGAAGACTCATCAAAGGAGGGCCATCATGTATCCCCCATCATTGACATGAAACCAATATACAAAGATGATAGATCATATAAGTATGAATTGCCACAAGGTGTTTGGACAAGTTGAAATATTGGTTCAGGGATTAATATGGCAAAGAGGTGTAAAGTTTTGACTTAATAGGATACTACCCTTGAACATTTGGTGGCACGACATAAGACTTGGTAGCATCGACTAACAGAGACCGAAGACAAAACACAATGTGACATGATCAAAGCATTCTCTGGATGACCCAAAGGAGTGATGAAACTCGTGGACTTGATACGACTCAAAGACAAGCTGATTTCCCAACTATTTGGATGAAAGACAAACAAGTGCCATGTACAAGGGGTGAAACAAGCTACCACTAACATAAATTCAAATATGTTCCCTTCCCTTTTTCCCCATCATGTTTGACAAATACCTCTTTCTTTATTAATGAGCTTGAAGAGGATAACATATGCTCAATATATCTTGTCCTTCGAATGAGTCCAATCTCACACATTTTACGAACTTGAGAAAGGAGGGGTTTGTTCCCAAAAAGGGTCTTCAATTTGTAATTTTACGAGTCTAAAGAAAGAAAACTCGACGATTTTTCATATTTAGGGAGTCTGCAAATATCTAAAGAAAACTCCAAAATGGACTTTTTCGTAAATTTAGTCTCGAAGGCCAGAAATAAGCATAAAACAATACCTAGGAGAACTCTCCCAGTCAATGGTAGACTGAGGTAATCCTTTTTCGTAATTAGTTCGTTGGGCCTGAAAAAGGGTTAAACTAACATCGAACAAACGTTCCTTCACAAATCATCTTATGCC
The DNA here is from genome assembly GCA_001517045.1 of Pseudotsuga menziesii. Lineage (NCBI taxonomy): Eukaryota > Viridiplantae > Streptophyta > Pinopsida > Pinales > Pinaceae > Pseudotsuga > Pseudotsuga menziesii. The sequence goes on from LPNX011018170.1 coordinate 146,786, forward strand.
TAAAGGTTTATCGAGTGTGAAGGAGAACAAGATCACTTGCGTTCCATTGATTTACAAGTACGGGGAAACAAACAATAAACTTGATGCAATTTACTAAGATTTTAACGAGCATGAAATCAACATAAAGAGCATTTGAAATCTTTTTCATGTTTAGGTATAGAGCATGAAAAACAATCAACTCAAATCACTTTTCACATTTTACACCATAGCACAAAAAGTGAAAGCTAAACTCAAAAAATTTTACAAGCAAAATTTTTTGTGGAAATGTGAAAGAAAAACCGAATTGAAATTTCCTAATGATGTTTGACCTGTAACCTCAAACATAAATGTTAATGGCCATAACATTAGATAAAAGATTTGTTTTTTATCAAGAAAAGGTAAAAAGTAATCAAATAAGGTAAAATAATAATAAAATATGCTTTCAACTCAATAAAAATAGGTGAGCGTAACTTTTTTTACCATCCTACTTTTTACCAAGAGGGTGAAAGAGCCATTTGGAGAAGTTTGCTTGTGTTGGAGATTGTGGGTGCCTCGGGCATCATATTTTCATTCTATTAGTTGCAGGTAATCACCTTCAATACCTACAACATTTCTTTACTGTATTTCTTGCATTTTAATTGCTATTCCATGGGGATTTTAGGAGATGGTTTTTAGGGTAAAAATGGGTTCAACGGTCGACACGTTCTCTACCTTCAGGAACCGCATGCAACATGCTCCATGCGTATCCCAAAAGGGAGGAACGCGTTTACCATCTGCTATGGGTAAAACCCAGGCCGCATCGACGAAGGAACATGATTTAAAAAATAAAAAAACCCAAAGAATTCCAAATTTTTTACAAAGGATCAACATTCTAAAAGTTTTTCCTTTCCATTTTGTAGGTTTTCATTAGCAAATATGTTGGAATGGAGGGAAAGAGATCATGAAATGGAATATTTTGAAGGTTTGAATGATACCAACACCATTATGTCCCTTCAAGAATGCGTATTGGTAAAGTTCTTCCTTATTCCAAGCATGAGGGCACAAGTTCCTCTACTAAAACACTTGGTGAGGATGTGGGATCTAGTTGGACAATATTTATGAGTGGGGACTCACATTCTCACATTGGAAATAGAGGGAATCTATTTTTTGACCGGGCTCTCGAGGAGAGGAGCTCGTCCCATCATATTTGGGCAGAGCGAAGGTGAAGAAAATGTCGACTCACTGATTGTTGTTTACTATGAGCCAGGGACTAGCATAGCTAGTGGAAAAATCAAAATCAAGAAGATCTGTGATGCGACACTAAGGACTGTTTTGTTTTCCATAATGCGGGTGGTGAGCACTAAGTCCCATAACCAAGCTACTATATCCCATATGCTATTCACTATAGAGTGCATGGAGCCTACAGTATTCAATTGGTGTGAAATCTTGTTGAGAATTATGAAGAGTTAGTTGACTAGATGTTGGTAGGGAAAGATGAAGCAATTTGACTACGTGTCTATATTAGTTTCTTTCTTTATGGAGAGGGTTTCTCTTTTTCGACCACAACATATAAAGGTGGCTATCCCAAATCCACAGGAGCTGCCCATGAAGAGGTGGACATAGTTATTCGGTCGACATGGCAGTACCATACACAACTATGCATTGACCTTATCCAGATGGATAGGCCAACTGTTCATCATGGTTGAGGACTATGCTTACATTGGTATAGACTCTCGAGGTGACCTCGACATACCACTCCTAAAAGGACCAGTCTAGGGCGACATAAGTAAGAAAGAAATTTCACACTTCCCAACTTTTTATGATTTTGATAATATTTTGTGTTTTTGGTGTGTACTAAGATTACTCATATTACACTAAATGCATATGTGGGACTAGAGAGGCCGGTTGGGGCCTCCCCTATTCAACGACGAGGGGAGGTAAGGGAGATGTATGATCCAGATGCGGGTGTGTATATGGCAGAAATGAAGCGAAACTTGGATATGATCACCGCTAGGATGTCGTAGATATCACTTGGATGAGCTACCTCGAGAGTGCTAGCGCCATACAGTAGAGGTCCCTAGGAGGATCAGGCATTTACTTCGACAAGTAGCCCGATCAGTGATCTGCTACCACGACCATTATGACTAGCCTTGTATTTCCATTATATATGTAGTGTTTCGTCAAATCCTATGAGCTTCAGATCTTTTGAGCGAGTCTTGACTAAAAGCTATGAGCTTCAAAAATTTCTCTTATGGCACATTTTTGTAAAACTTTTTATCATGCTTAATATAAAATACTTTATCGATTTTATATACAATGTGTTTATGGTGAAAGTGGATCTCACATGACCAGTTATTTATGCTTTAATAATTTTCCTATTATACTATGTTCTATGCTTGAAGACATGCAAAGTGCCAATCCAAAATAAAATTAGCTAGTGAGTCATCAACTGTATTCATGTACCTTGGGATGCGTTGATATCCAATGAACACAAACAATATCTCTAAGAGGTGTACTCATATGGAAATATGGAGAAACGTAGGATCACAAATAGTGTATATCTGATTTAGATGGGAGACCACAAGCTAAGAATCTAAATATACATCAAGGTGGTCCACACCATAGGAGGAGGTATCAGCGAGTAACCTGATTACCACTTGGTATTCGACGAAGTTATTAGTTGTGGAGCCTAGGAATACTCCTCTTGATATCACTAATTCATCGATAGGGGAATAAAGTATCCATGTTGCCAAAGCAAGATTGCAGGTGTCTCAGCTAGCACCATCTAGAAATCCAAAATAGGTTGTCATCTACACATCTAAGAAGGACACAATATAAGCAACTATAACTAAAAATACCCTTGCACTCAAAAAAAAAAAACTCACGCTATAATGCACAAATTATACACATTATGTACAAAGTACCTCTGCAGGTCGATTATCCTAAGCATAGTATCTCTGAAGGTAGAGCCCATTTTTAGGCTATCCTAAAGATATCTCATCGTAGTCAACTAACTCATAAGCCCATTTCTCTAAGACATGTTTTACGATGTAGGGCCCATGCCACATGGACTCAAGTTTACCTGCCCCCAACTTGTCATGCATTTGGTCATGTGCAAGGACCAAATTACATGCATTGAAATTGCGAGGTTTGAGTAATTTATCATATTGGGCCTTCATACATTTTTTATGTGATTCATTGGAAAGTGTGGCATCGCGACGGGTTTCATTGATTTTTATTAAGTAAAGAAATCTTTCTTCCTCAGCTATGGTGTGTGGAAATGATTTAACCACTATTTTTAAGGACAGAATCTCACACTCTATAGGTAGAACCACCTCTAGACCATACCCTAATTGGAATAGCGTGAATTCAGTAGCAGTTTTTACCGAGGTTCGATATGCCCAAAGAGCTGAAAAAAGCATTAAGTGCCAATTTGACTTATGAGTCCCGACCATGCATTGTATCATAGTTTTCAAGACTTTATTAATAACTTCTACTTGTCCATTCGCTTGGGGATAGTAAGGAATTGAGTTCTCATGACGAAAACCTAACATAGCACTTAATTGCATTACCATTTTATTTTGCAAGTGTGAGCCATGGTCTATGACTATGGCTTGCGGGACACCGAACCTAGAAATGATGTGGTTGAACAAGAAGAGTGCAATGGTATTGTCGTCTTCTTTATACCTAGGCATAGCCTCATCCCATTTCGTAAAGTTGTCCACGAAAACGACGATATAGACATGCCCCCTGACTAAGGTAGGATTACAGTGCATGATTTTCAATCCCCATTTGGAAAAGGGGTCAACGATAATAACTGGATGAAGCGGAGCGGGGTGAGTCCAATTTTTGGAATGAAAAAGATGATAGGGAGGGCACTTCTTAATGGACTCGATACAATATTTGAAAATTGATGGTCAGAAGTATCCAATTCATAGTATTTTCTAGGTGGTCAACATCCTAAAAAGGTGACCACCACATGCCTTGGAGTGGTAATCATTCAAGGTATGCTCAAACTCTTCATGGGTCAAACATCGTTGTAAAATCGAGTCAATACCTTGAGGATATAAATTATCACCGACTATGATATAAAAATTCATAGGATAATGAATGCGACGATGGTCATCACAAGATAAATTAGGAGGAAAGAGATGAGTTTGGAGATACAACAAGATATCCCCATGCCATGGGTTAGATGTTCTTATCAGGAACAATGACTCAGCGGGAAGAGATTCGACCATTTCAGGTTCTTGGGAAGCATAGGGAAGTTCACACATAAGTTCCGCAAACACCAACGTTTTTTTGGAAATGGACTTGGATAACTTTAGGTCGAATTCATGTAGGATAACTACCCAACGGGAATAATTTTGCCCCTAATGTTTTACAAGTTAGAATGTAATGCATTGGGTTATAGTATGATAAGATAGAGGTGCGAAGTAGAATATAGTGTCAAAATCTATGGACAGTGATGACAGTTGCCAGAGCTAACTTCTCGACATATTAATATCACATCACAGAGTTTTCGATATTATTACTAGCGTAATAGATCACATGCTCTTGGTTGTTCCTATCTTCATGTACTAGAACCATGTTGATAGTAGAGACAAAAGCTACGAGATAAAGGAGGTAATCCTAAGGTTGTTGCAACATAGGTGCATGTGTGATGGTGTGTTTGAGGTTGTCAAATGCTTGTTGAGCATAGTCATCCCAAACAAAGTGTGTTCCTTTTCTAAGTAATCGCATGAAACCATGTGTTTTCTCACCATAATTACACATGAAATGGCAGAAAATTTTTGCCTTCCCTTGCAAACCTTAAGTTATGTAACGTTGGTGGGAGTGGGTAGGGTTAAAATGGCCTCCACCTTAAGGGAATTGATACAGATCCCATCTTTTGAACAATGAAGCCAAGAATTCGTCTGACTCCAACACAAAAAATGCACTTGTGAGGGTTTAGTCGGATATTATAGTGGCAACATCAAAGGAAAATCGTCGTTAAGTGGTCAATACAAAACTCATGGTGACGTGAATGGGCTGGAAGATCGTTGAGGTAAGGGTCCATTATATCCTTAATATCACGAAAGCATACGACATGGCTCGCTGGAATGTAGTACCAACATGTTTTAGGCCAAAAGGTAGCTTGAGATAAGTAAACGTGCCCCAAGGGAAAATGAAAGTGGTCTTAAGCTGGTCTGTTGGGTGAATCTTGATATGATTGTAGCCAGAGAATCCATGCAAGAATGAAAAGATAACACTACTAGCGCATTTATCAACGATTTTGTCGATAACGGGAGTAGGGTAGTTGTCCTTAGGACAAGCTTTGTTTAAATCCCTATAATCAACGCAGACTCTAATGGTTCCTTGTTTTTTTCACAATGGGGACGATGTTAGATACTCGGTATGTCAAGGGGACAAGATAAATAAAATTGGCTTTCAGAAGCTTTCCAAATTCTGCTTTGGTAGTCGCAGTCTTTCGGGGGTGCATCGGTTAGAGTTCTATTGGACAGGTTTTTCCTCAAGGTAAGTCTTGATTTCATGGATGACTATAGCGGGGTCAATACCTGGCATTTATTTGTAGCTCCACGCAAATACGCCACAAAACTATTTAAATAGGGCCTTATAAGTTTCAATTTCTTCAAGTGAGCAAGTTTGGCCAATAAAAATGTGTTCCACGACACCAAGTTTCACTGAAATATCAATGGGGATAGTGGGCATAATGTTTTCCAAATTTCCTTCAGTCGTTGTACCTTTTGTGAGGATAGGAGACTCAGGGTTTACCATAACATCTGGTGAAACAATAGTCACAATGTTGTTCTCCACCATATCCAAAGGATGGAGGAAAGACAACCTATGTTGGTGGTGTTCATAGGGAAGCTCATCCAAGCTCATGATTTCCATAATGGACTCATCAGAGGGGAAAATATGAAGAAGATAATCTGATGATGGAAAGAAAAGCTGACCACGACGGTAGAGAATAAAGATGAGATGCCATCGAAGGATGGTTATAAGACACCGATTGGATGGCATGGTACTTGGACTCAACCAGGCTAAGGGGCATCTAATCTCTAATCAAGTCAAGTCCCGACGAGCTGGGAACACTCTTAGGATTAGGAAAGTTGGAGGGATGTAGAGCTGATGAATAGATCATGTTCACCGTGGCGATAGGGGATTGGAGATCGGGTGCTGGAAAGACTCCCATCAAAGACGAATTCTTCAAGAGTCTGACCCCTACACTCTCATAGCTAGGCGTGGTTTTCCCTAAAATAGGGACATTATTCACCGCGTGAGAGTTAGTGTTTGGTGAAATAAATCTAACTGATTGATCGTAATGATCTTCCCTTAATGGGGAAACTGTAAAATGCAGAAGACTGATGATGCTATGATGGTCATGGCATAGAACCAGTTCTGACCCAGTAATAGATTGTAATCTAGAGTTGTGTCAACTACTTCCACTTTAATGGAAACATTTTTGCCTCCTATCTCAACAACCAATGATTAAAACAAGTCACGTGGTTGAAATTTGCACCCGTCAAATGCTTTGAGGGTGGTGGGAGATCGGTTTAGTTCAGGAGACTCAATGGCTCTCCATCATGACAAGGACATGATTGAAGTTAAAGCTCCTTTATCTATAACATTTTGATGGATACTTTTCTTGACAACGTTAGTGTTAATTTGAAAGGCAAGTTGGTGGGAAAGTCATGACTTGAGGTACTCCAACTTAAACATAATAACATTAGATGTATCTACTTCAACCACTCCGATAACTGATAATAGGTTCTTACGCTGTGTAGGGAAATGTTGTAACACTTCTAGGGATGACATTGCACAAGGGGCTTGGGTCAAATATTCAATGATATTGTAGTTTTGGGAGGCACAGACATTAGGGTTGAAAGTGGCCTTTCGATTTGTACTTTTTGGTGGGAGCATAACTGAATCCAAAGAGGGTTTCTCAATAGTGAGAGAGCCCTTAGGAGCGGTAGGTTCGAGAACAGAGGATTTCTCAATAGTGTTTCCATTTGTTTGCTTATTTGGAGAGGACTCATATGTCTTCGTTTTAGTAGTCAAACCAATCATCTCACTACACATCTTAAGCACATGGGAGGTTGCAAATGATTATCCTTGTGAAGCGGGTTGTTGTTGGACAACAAGCTGTTGTTGCAGTGGTGGGAAGGGGTCTGTTAGGATGGCGAGTAGAGAGTTTCCTTTAAGGAAATTTTGAAATTCCTCACGATGGGGACACTCCATCGTGAACTGGTTGTCACCACACATTAAACACAAATACTTCGCCTTTCGCTTTGGGTTGGCATCGGTCGTTTCCTGGTTGGGTTTACTATCCTGCTGGTTAGAAGACTTTTTGGATATATCTTTGGTATTCTTCTTACCGTCGGCCTTTTGAGACAAATTTGAATGAATGAAATTTACTTCAATGGTTCGAGCAAGAACAAATGACTGCGTGGACTTATGACCAACCTGCTTCGAAGCTAGATTCGAGGTTGATGGGCTCAGAGATCCAATTGATTAGGATGTAGGATGGGTTTGAATGGAACCGAGCACACCATCGGCATGTGGTCCCAAGGTTGATCGAGTCAAGTCAATAGTAGGGCAATGATCGTTACGAATCATGTCATATAACATGCTAGATTGAGCATAGACGAGGTTTAGATACTGGGCACATGCAATGGCTTGTTCTTCAATAATAAATCTACCCATAGCTACATCCTTGGTGATGACTCGAAGTAATGACTTAGTGAACCAATCGACAAGTAATTGGTCCAGAATGGGAACTTTAATCAATCTATGTCTCCTCCTCCACTCATGAATGTGATCAGAAATATGGGTAGAGGTGGACTATCAAAGAGAGATTAACAGATCCGTTCTGGTTTCATAGTGGACCAGCACTTAAAAATGCATTAAAAAGGCCATAGCTAGGGATATAAAGTCCGTAAAAGAATGTAATGGTAATTAATGTACCATTTGGCGGCAGATCTGGTGAGGGTCCTCTAGAAGAGTCTCAAACAAATAGAGTCATCGATGAGAGAGTTGGAGGAACACCACAAGTGATAAGTCATCACATGGTTCTTTTGATATTCACTAGGTTTACCATCAAATTTAGCTATGTCTGAAGGTAATTTAACATAAATCAATGACCACGAGGAATCCTATTATATGGGATCATTAGTCAAATGTGACTAGTCTGGGAGATCGAGTGTAGCCAGAAATGGTAACTGTCGGTTTAGCTGTAGATACAAGTAGATTGATATGGAATTTGCATACTAGTAGGACCATAAACGTATTGATGGTAAGGTGCAGATGATGGTCCTCCCATAGAGGGTTGATTATGTGGTGGTGGGCCTCCAGGTGGTCCCCTAGGTGGTCCTTCAGGTGGTCCTTTGGGTGGTCCTCTAGGTGGTCCTCCGGGTGGTCCTCTCGATAGTACTCCAGGTGGTCCTTTAGGTGTCCCTCTAGGTGCGGGGACATTCATTGAGTTAGGCTGGCCACATGAGGTATTCATATTTTTGGGGCAGGGAACTTTGGGATAAACGTTTCCCGGGGCAACATGTTCGTAAAACTGATTTAGAAATGTATGTTGGCTTCCCAAGTAAACATAACCCCATGCGATTTGATTGGATGTGGGTTGGACCCATGAAGTTTGGCCTGTGATTGGAGGAGAGATAAACACACCTCTAGTCGTGGCGTGCCCACTAACTATGGGTTGTCCCAGGGAGACACTCTGCTCGATGGTTGAAAACCGTCGTATGTCTGTCAAAGTAACGTAGGTTGAGGGTTCCCCCCTGACATTGGAGTTTAAGGAGAGTCTGAACCAAATAAGAGGTTTTGAAATGGTAGGGCTGGGACATAGGGCTGACCTGAATCATAAGAAACCACACTTTGCACTAGTATTCCTAAAGTAATAACAACATAAGATCGAGTAGGAGTATGCTATTTAGTATTAGCTATTTCTGAAGTAGAAGGTAGAGGAGGGAAGCTCCATTGTCTCACACTCTCCCCCAACATACGTAAGTGAGATACAGTATTGTGAACTGACTCAAAAAATTCATTGTTTGAGAGAAACGTTGTAGACTGTGCAGGTGGAGGTAGAGCATACGATAGAGTTAGAGTACCAAACTTGGAAATAACTTGGCCTAAGGAAATGCTCCAAAACGGAGCGGATGGACCGAATTTAATTGATACGGGATCATCTAGAGGTGGGGTGAATACCCAATCCTATGCCCCAAAATATCCTTCAAGCAGGAAATGAAAAGACGAGTCACGCGGAGAAGGTTGTTGAACCACTACCGAAGTTGGGGTAGATAGATTTTCAGGGGGGAATAATCTCCATCGAATTCAATAACTGGTATATCCTCTTCGTGTGGACCAACTATAACAGGTTGGTCGATGGTTACCCCTTCACTTCCTTCCTTAACAAGGGGATATTCAAGTGGTAAACCTTATTGTTTGCGAGATCTTCCCACATGTTGTTCAACCATAATGCCTGTCCAAAGTCTATCTCTAAAAGTTGTCTAATAAAAAATACACACACAAAAAATTCCTAAACCAGCTGAGGCCACAAGAAGACTTAGGTAATAGGGGGGTTAAGTAATCCAAATCCTCACAAGAGTGTCAAGTTGTCACAACTTGTGATATACCACAAGGTCCAACAATAAAATGTGACAAGGATGATTAGGACCGTACCCTTTCCTAAATACCCGACCACCTGGACGATATGTGCATAGTATCTCCTTGAGTGTTGGTCTTAGTGTATTTCTCTGACAAGACGGTCGATGCATTACTAGGTTGGTTCCAGGTTTCTAGAGGGGTCTCCCGATATACTCAAGGTACGTGGGAGCTCAAATCTATGTTAGTTCTGTCTAATGCACAATTTTTTGAAATGGGCCTTCCGATATACCATCGAGTTCGTGAAGAACCTTTCTATATACCTAAAGGGTATGTGAAAACTCGTTTGATATACCGTTTAGTCTGTGGAAGAACTACATAGTGCTTGGGATGTAGTGCAGACAATAAACGACAACTATGTTTTATAGACGCCCGAACACGTCTTCTAACCTATCACTCAAATTTCTAAAATATTTTAACCTAAGCTACCTTTCGATTTTATCTTGAACGTTTAATGGACTTATGGAGTGTGGAATGACTGCAAAACTTATGAAAGATTTAAATGTAACGCAAGTCTTATTTTCGATGAGATCTACAAGAAACAGAGAGAGATCTTTTTCTTCCTTTAAGACAATTGACTAAAATACACCGCCAAATCATTACTCTTCTTTTTCAAGCCAAAAGGCATACAATCACACTCTTTGAATTGACCCAAGCAATCAAAACAACACGCAACAAACTATCTTTTTATTTTTTCTTCTTCTTTTTCAAATCAAAATCTGAAACTAATACTTCAAAATGAAGAAAATATGAACTTTCTTTTAATTTCCAAATGTTTCACCTTCGAGAAAAGAAACAAAGATTATGTGAAATGTAACTTAGTGTCTCTACCAAAGTAATGGAATTTGAAAGAAAGTCACCCAACACCATCAAATTCACATTATCTCTCAGCCAAACACATAAACACATTATTTCACCAACACCACACTTTTCGTGAAATAAAAATACTTAAAGCAATATGAGGTAAGGTTTTCGAAGAGTCACAAGACAAGCTGTTATGAGTAGGGATCAAAGTTTCCCTAAAATACTGAAGCAACTGCTCGACTACAAGGACTCAACAAAAACCAATGAAAACTTTAAATCTCACTAAGATTCAGTCAAGAAAGGCATTAACATGTGTGGAGATACCGAGACTTGGACAAATATATGAGAAACACCTGAACCAAGCAGGAGCAGGGGATGAGTTGTACTACAATTTTTTGCATATCAACGTGACTCTCTGTGTAACACAACGCATCTGGACAGGTTGACGCATATGAATAACTTACCTACGTGTGTCCTAGACATGAGTTAGGTGTGTGCAAAGCACATATGTTATAAAAGACGCTCAGTGGCCAAATGCAGGGTGCATTGAGCTAATTATTTCGTTTTAATGATAAAAAAACGAGCCCAAGAAATCAAAATGACTTGGAGACACAGGAAGACCAAGAAAGATGACAGTTAAACATAACAAAATAAGAGCTAAGAAAAACTCAATGCAATTGAAAGAGATTAGAAATGATCCCCATCGGAGTCACCAGTTTTGTTTGACGGATTAGTCCCAAGCACAGATGCAAGTGGACCTCCCTAGTATGTACTACACAAATCTAGAACAAGGAACCACAAATATATATCCTTTCACATAAATCAATTAAATAATGACAAAGAGGTAGGATAAGGAAGGCTTATACTTTATTTTGATGTTTGTCCCTGCCTTTTCCACGTGAATGCAATCCAATTTTGCTTGCACTAGTAATCAGTTAAATGCAAACAAGATACAAGTTGATAGAACTAGTGATAATGAGATTGATCTAATCAAATAGCCAAGGAGACTTGATGTAACGAGATTAACAAAATCAAATTATGGGAAAGAACATACCGTTTATATTAAGAGCAATAAAGGAAATGGTATGTTAGAATATTAGATCAACTACACTATATATATATATATATATATATATATATATATATATATATATATATATCTAAGAAACCAACAACATATCAAACATAAGAACTAGAAAGAGAAAAGAGGCAAGAGTACACCAGATATACGTGATTCACCCAATTGGGCTACGTCCACAAGAAGGTTGTCTTCTATAGTCTCCAGAAATCTCCTTCAATCTTACAAAGAGAGCACTAGTCCCAATAATATATACAAGATATGTCTCCAGAACATTCAAGATGTATCATGAGATGATATATAATATATATAAAGAGACTCCCTTGATCCTATTATATACCTAGAGATGTGGAGGAATTACTCTCACATATTGCATGTGGGATAATAAAAGTCTCCAAAATAACACCTCTTTATATAACAATGGATATCAAGAGTATACTTGACCATAATAAATCTGAGATATAATGTATTACTCTTTTACATAGGATTGTGGACAACTTCCAACATAATACAAAGACATTATTACCTTCCAAGGAATATAATATATTCCAACACTCCCCCTTAATATGGATGGGAGATGAGCCCACCCTAACACTAAGGAATGAAGGAGTCATTACTACTACCCCTTGATGTCAACTTCCCTCATCCCAAGCAAAGAGCAAAGATGCACATACTTCACTTTTGTCAAGGATTTGGTGAAGATATCGACGACCTGCTGCTCAGTAGGACAATACTCCATAGAAAGAATACAATCTTCCACAAGGCCTTGAATATAATGAGCATCAAGGTCGAGACACTTCATCTTATAGTGATATACCAGATTATAAGCAAACTGAATTGCACCCTGATTGTCACATTTCAACATAGTGGACGATTTCAAAACCATACAAAGTACGGTAAGAACATGTCGTAACCAAACTGCTTCTTTGGCTGCTTTATACTCTGCTTCACATGAAGATAAAGAAAGAGTCTTCACCTTCTTGTTGGACCAAGAACTTAGACCTGAACCAAGTTGAAATATATAACCAACAGTTGATCATAGATCAGAATTGTCACCTGCCTAATTAGAATTTGTATAACCAGATAGTGAAACTAAATCACCGCTCGAATAAAAGACACCATAATGTAATGTCCCCTGTAAATATCTCATAATTCTCTTGACTTCTTGCCAATGACTTTCACAAGGTTGCTGCATGAACCAAGAAACCATACTAATGACAAAAGAGAGATCTGGTATGCCTTGAGTTAAATATATCAAGCTTCCTATGAGTTGAAGATAAAGAGTAGCATCAACAAGAGGAGTGGTACACTCAACAATTAACTTTACACCGGGCTGAAATGACATAGGAGTAGGTTAACAATCACTCATATGGAAACAAGCCCATCAATCTGTCGCATACTTAGGCTGAGAGAGAAATACATTCCAACATGGTACAACCGTTGAGGCCTTGATGTTGTATCCTCTTTCCAATGGTCTCTTTTCACCAACAAGCCACACTCACAAAGAGATGAACAACATCACTCTAATTGAAGGTATGAACCAAATCCTCCAACATATAACTACTTTAGCCTTTCTTTCCCTCAACCCATAACCCATATATTTAATTTATAGGACAATATGGATAAGAGGAGTTTAGAAGATTATGGAAAATGGATGCGATATGATCCCAACAAAGGTGGAAGTCGATCCAGACCCATGGTTATAGGGATGATGAATTATCCAAACGGGTTTTTGATCTAGAAACTTCTCGAAAGCACATTTATCTGCTCGTACTAAGGTCGACACATTTTGTAAAGCGAAGCAACTAGCGCCGAGACTGGTCGATGTGTCTTGCAATTGAGATAGAACACATGGAGGACACGTGATGCAATGGGAGCAAAACACGGTTAGGGAGATCAATGCATTCTTCCAAGTAAGCAAAACACGTCAATGCCACAAGGTAAAGTAATTTGCAGGGTAAGGGAAACAGGGATCCATCCACTTTGTGATTGACTTCATGGACTGAGGCAATGGGGTATTACAAGGTTGGTCATGCCAATGAAAATTCTATGTAACACCTGCTAATGCAAATGACTCTCAATATCCTCCATCATTGAGAGGTAATAAGAGACCTGGCTCAGTGACTCCAAAAGACCCCCACTCTGTCATAAACTGCCCTTAAAATGCATTTAAAATGATTGAAATAATATGAATACCAATGAATAACTTCCTCCACCATGAAGTTGAAAAAGTTTTCCCACTATCACACCAAGGATGACCCTTAGCCAACGAAGGCAAGATCGTCTTCAAGTCCCAAAGCACATCGAGGTTGGTTTGTAAAGCCCAATTGCAGAGGAAATCTCTACCTTGTTGGAAAAGCTAGAGCATGGAGAGATTTATGCGAAAGATGCCGTCTGTAAATTCAGATGAGCAATGATCTTTGAGAGGTCTTTGCCAAGATGGTAGGGAAATGGAGGTCTTTCAACAGACAACAGAGAGCCATATTCATCCTTCTGCTCTACAGGATGTTGTGACCGTCATAGCCGAAGGTTTCTTCCTCTTGAATACAGGAAAGAAGAGCTTAAACATAGTAGGGAATTCATCCTCCTTGCCCATTTCAAATGATCCTTCCATCATATCTTGATTATGGTGCGTAAATGCACCAGACCATTCACATGCAAGGGATGTTAAATCCCATGATGACGAGGTACCTTTCACTACCATGCACCCTCATTTTCCACTATGTCCACCTTCTGGACATCAAAATGCATGAGGTGCCATGGGGGAGTAGGCCCTCTCACCATCAACCTACCAACTTGTGCAACTCATATAGACTTGGCTAAGGTAGCCACTTTCGAAGGGGTGTTCCCTCATTTCTCATTAGGACCCCTTGTGCCATTTTATGTCTTGGTTAGCTAATATATCCGCCACCCCATTGTTTTTCTTTGAATGTGGAATAGAGATATGTTCTAAGAGGTCCTTATAAAGCTCATAATTCTACCAAGTAACCTCCCATGCCTCACATCATGGCTTCACAAGCTTTCTCAAGTTTTGTGAATAACAATCAGAGTCTCCAAAAAAATGTTAACTCTTGATAGGTTGAGGGAGACAATTAGGTCAACCCCATGCAAAAGAGCATACCACTCAGCTTAATTATTCATTTTTCGCCCCAATCCCCACAAACAAGTTTCTATTATTATTCCTCCATAATAAAAAGAAACCATGCACCTATACCTTCCTAGTTAAAGTCTAACATTAATAATAGTAAATTAAACCCTAACTCAATAACAATACGAATTTTTATAATGTATTCAAATTACATCAAATTGTGAGTTCTCATGTGTAAAATGAAGGTACAAGGTTACATTATTTAATTGGTTCGGGTGGGTGTGGTTTAGTGATTGGGATATCCGAACAACCCAAATTTAGATCCATACCTCTCAATGAGTTTAAAACCCGACGATTTAAATAATAGACCTTAATAGTTACTTTTCCTTTTGATCTAAATTGGTTAATGGAGCGATGGCTTGTATAAATTGTAATTGAAGGTATTTTGAAATCCGGTGTCAAAATCTTGGGCTCGAGCATTCTTTATTAAGCAATTTTGAACTAGATTCGAATCCGAACAAGTAAACTTCTAGAACGTTCTTTCTTTTAACTCTATATTTTATCGTTCCGTTCTTGTTATTTAAAGGGCATCTACAAGGGTTTTGGAGTACACAGTGACAGGTTCATTGCAGAGACCGGACTGTATCAATTGGCCTCCATTGGATATTATTGGCATATTTCTTAATCTCAAGTTTCAATGTTTGGTTCGCTCTTTTGCCGTTGCTTGCAGGGTTTTGCCGCACGCTAATATTTTACTGGGGTAGGCGAGGGTTTATTTGTGGGAAGATCGAAGACAGACTGTCCACCGGAATCTCTTCTCCAAGCGCTCATGGTGAGTTTCTGTCTTTGTGTTTTTGGCTTTAATTTTACAACTTAGCAGATTAAATACGATGTAATTATATCTGCAAACTCGTTGTGTTCGCTGGAAAGAATTCAAGCTGTCAAAGAAAACGAAGCAAATATTCATTAAAAAGAAATCTGTCATCAAGTTTAAGGTAGAGATAGTGTCTCACGATTGGTTGGGGAATTTTGCATTGGGGTTTAGTGGCTTGGGGTGTAAAATGCATTTTGATCGTCTTTCTGTTGCGACCTGTGTAAATTAAGTTTTCAAGTAGGGTTTTGTTTTTTAAAATTGTAGTTTTGTCAAGAGGGCTGTTCTNCTTGGGTTGTAAAATGCATTTTGATCGTCTTTCTGTTGCGACCTGTGTAAATTAAGTTTTCAAGTAGGGTTTTGTTTTTTAAAATTGTAGTTTTGTCAAGAGGGCTGTTCTCAATTGGTAAAATCAAAGATTTTTTAATTCTTGGACACAGTTATATCCGCAAATATCAAAACCCATTTTTTTAATTAGTTCTCTTATACAGGGCAGCATGTTAATGTAGCCAACAGAACATCTGGGCATCTATTGTTGGCGGGCACCCTCTGTGTCACTTATAATAGATGCCCTTTGTTGTTTCCTTTTCTGAGAAAACATGGAAAGTAAGGTTTGGTGTTTTTAAGCCGCTAGCATCTGTTTTTGATAGGACACTCTGTTTGGCTGGTGAAATGCCTGGTCCGACTGATTTATTAAAATGGCCTTCATTTTACACTGGACTAAAGGGAATCGAACTCTGCTGGGAAATATCATAACCTTTTCTTGACCAACCACAGTATTGATAATTATAAATTGAAGATAGCAGCATACACAGTAGGGATAATCCGAGATTAAAGACATTACGTGAATGTAATTAGGCATATTATTTAGTCACAGAATGTTGCAGGACGCTGATGGAGGTAAAATTATCTATTTGGATGTTACTAAATAACGTTCTTAAGAGTAGGTCGCCCATTGAGCTGTGGTGCATTCTTTAGAGGGAATTGAACCCTATTGAGGGTCACGCACTTTCTCTTAACAAGCAGCCAAACCCTAGTGGTTTTTTGTTAGATGCTATGCTTTTGATAAATGGAGATCGAAGATAACATATACCTAATAATGAGATATATTTGGGGAGTGGTGGAGAATGCTTTTCTGATAACTGGAAATTAAAGACAACATGAGCTTAAATATAATTCGGCATAATCGGAGATTAGTATGATAGTTACAAACCACGAATGGTGTGGAGTGCTTTTTGACAGAGGTTAAAATGATCTATTTGAATATTATTAAAAAGTATTTACAGACTACCCATCGTGCTGTGGTTCTCTCCAGTGTGAGTTAACTTCAACTGGCCTAGTTTTGATTCCCAGTGTTCTAGTGCTTTTATTTTTTCTTATCAATGCCAGAGTCTATGAAGTCACTCGTCCTATGGTATTGATGCCACTGGAAAAATGTTTGTAAAGTAGGTTGAATTGCACTGAAAAGCATTTTATAACCTAGTTCAGGTTTCACCTAATATAATCTTAATAGCACTGAATTGCACAGACTTTTCTAGTTTTATTTTATTTAGTTATGCTGACATGCTTTATTTTTTTTTCTTTTTTCACAGTCGTACTCAAGGAGAGGGAGGTGAGTTCTACTAAAAATATTGAGCTTGTGTTTTTTTTGCTTGTTGCAATCGTGTTGCATCAATGTATAGCAGATATTTGAATTTTATCATTTTCGTCTTTTAAAGGTATGATTCATACTCACCAGTAAGGAGAAATCGTTCTATATCAAGGTCAATTTCAAGGTCTCGGAGCCGTTCAAGGTAAGGGCATTGAAATGTTTTTATGCAGTGACATTCTAAGGTTAAAAAAAACCTTCCACCCAAAAAATTATGCATCTGAAATTGAGATTATTTATTATATTTTTCATGCCTTTGTTTAATTAGGAGCTGGGACCCAGATGATGTTGCAAATCCTGGAAACAACCTTTATGTTACGGGTCTGTCCCCTCGAATATCAAAAGGGGAACTTGAAGACCATTTCTCTAGAGAAGGAAAGGTAAGTATTGTATTTCTGGTATTATGCTGTATGGTTTTATTTTCTTGCAGGTTTTATAATCGATGTTTGGCTTAGTTAGGACTTAGTCTTGATGTTCTGTTATTCTAGATTTCCTTGAAAATATGTACCTAAAGGAAATGTTTGATCTTTCCAATCTTCTATAAAAAAAATAGGAATTTTATTTGTTAGATAATGTTCTTTTAGGTTAAGACTGTTTTTGAGGCGGTGGTTAGCTCCATAGAAGGGGAAGTGGGTATGGAGGCTATGGTATAGCTGATATGTTGTTTTGTTAGGATTCTAGCTGTTATGGTTCCTACACATGTATTCTTTTTAGTACTGTTGTAAGAAGCTNGCTCCATAGAAGGTGAAGTGGGTATGGAGGCTATGGTATAGCTGATATGTTGTTTTGTTAGGATTCTAGCTGTTATGGTTCCTACACATGTATTCTTTTTAGTACTGTTGTAAGAAGCTCAGATTAATTGTTTGCATGTTTTCTTATATGTTATTTGCAGGTTGTCGAATGCCATCTTGTCGTTGATCCTCGTACGAGGGAATCACGTGGTTTTGGATTTGTTACTATGGCCACTTTGGAAGATGCAGAGCGTTGTATTAAATATTTGAATCGATCTGTTTTAGAAGGTCGTGTTATTACTGTTGAGAAGGTATGTATAAATGGAGGAGTCTTGGTTCAACCTCTGAAATTGGGCAGGATGCATTGCAAATGACTATGAAATAAAGTAGGTGTTTTGACTAATTGTATTATTGGCCCTCACCATTCAGAAATGTTGCCTCTATTATTTTGGCAGCAGGGCAGCTGTGTAGCTTCATCGACTCTTTTTCAACTTAAACAGCTTCAGCTCTTTCTCAACTTAAGAGCCTAAGCCTACGAGCATAACGACTTTACCGTCAACTTGCATTGGCATTTGTGTATACAATCGACAATGTCACCATCAGCTACATCAGATTTCAAAAATAATTCAATATGCTGACGTTCAAATGCAGCAACCACCCGACTATATAAGGGTTGTATGCCCTGCATTTTTGTTTCAAAGCAATTAACTGACTTTTTCCTTGCATATGCCTCCATGCATACAATTACATGTTTGTAGATTTTGTAGAGTACTAGCCCTATATTTTGTATTGTGTAGTATGTGAGATTTGTCTGCCGTGAGAATTGATAGGTTTTATTGATGAGTAACTTCCCTATCTGGTGTTCTCAGTTTTGCCCTTTATCAATGTGTTGTGTGTTTTAGCTTTTAGCCAAATTCTAGATCTTTTTCTGGTTGTTATATTCTTGATTATTTTTGGTTAACACCATTATCCTCTTGCAGGCAAAAAGGAAGCGGGGAAGGACACCTACACCTGGCAAGTACCTAGGCGTGAGGCCAGCAAGAGGTAACAAGGAATTGTTTTAAAGTCCCCCTGTTTTGCAGTGTAATAAATTCCAAAATGTATTGATGCTTACTTTTCACAGTCTTTTTGCTTTTGAGACTTTTCTTTTCACGCTATATGTCCTCATTATTTGCATTTTCTGTATAAGCAGGGCGTGACTATGACAGACGACGTACTTACAGCAGATCCAGTGATCTTCACAGTTCACGTCGTTCTCCAAGTTATTCTCCATACAGGGGAGGCCGATATGGCTCACCTCGGTATTCTCCATATGATGACAGAAGTTATGGAAGGGACAGGTCGGTCTCTCCCTATTACAGAAGGCGGGAAAGGTCGGTGTCTCCTTACTACAGAAGGCGGGAAAGGTCGGTGTCTCCTTATTACAGAAGGCGGGATGGGTCTCTCTCTCCATATGGTGGGAGGGATAGGTCTCTCTCTCCAAATGGTGAGAGGGATAGGTCGGTCTCCCCTTACATTAGGCGGGATCGGTCACTATCCCCTTACAGTAGGAGGCACGGAGCAGCATCACCATATCCAAAGCGTTATCGATCAGTGTCTCCCGCAGATTCTCCCTATCGGGGTTCTAACAGACCCTGAAGGGTTGATCAATCATTGTTATTGGAGATTAAAATCTTAAGCACTCTAGAATAAGCTTCTTTCTGTTCTTGCAAGCTAGCTTTTGTAATGCATCTTGAAGGTGCAGTTGACCTCCAAGTTGTCTAGCTATATATGTTGGTGCTCGAGATTTTTGTACTCATTTAGCTGTTGATAGTGTTTTAGCTGTTTTGCACACTAGCTTTAAAGTGATAATTTGTGTTCTAAAATTAAAATCTGACTATAAAGGGCAATTTGTTTCTCTTGACTAACAAGAAAAGCCTATGGATTCTAATAGCCATTTGTTTTTTAGAAGGGTTGACCATTATTAAAATTCATAGCCTTAAATATCAGAAATAGTGGAACAGAAAATAAACAAATTGCAATAAAAAGTATATAGTATTGGAAATCGTGACTTGCATGCTTGTATTTGCTGGGGTGGGGATAGGGGATCCATCTTTGAGCCCTCTTTGTACGCACCTCTTTCTCTTTCTTCTTCAGTGTCTTGGTTGAATAATTATACGAGTACAGACCCATCATGATATATCTTGAAGGATTCAGTGTGTTGGGATGTGGATCCATAATGACTGCATGCGTTTCTTTCTGTGCGTGTGCACATCTCTCCCCTTATGCTTTTCTCTGAATTTGAATCTGTATATTAGCACGGACCCAGAAGTAGCCCTGTCCAGCAAAACCATGAATGGTTGATTTGTAATTTTCAAATAATGATATTAACTCGTCATTTCATCTATCAGGGTGGATTTGGAGATCCATAATTATTCTGGTCAAGGTTTGTACTGTGACCTGTCTATGCTGGGACTGCAGTTTTGTTGAGGTTGGAGTTTTCTGGCTTGATTTAGACAGATTAGCATAAAAATTTCCATCAAAGATTGCTGTTTCTGAATACAGGGATTTCAGATTTGTTGAAATTTGCTGCATTCCATCGATTAAGTTACAGTTACTGTCAGATTGCTGTTTTCCAAAGATTAAAGTGAGAATTATTGTGAAAATGAAGATTGTTGTCAGAGCGTACATCAATATGATGGCCATTTATCCACTTTTAAAGGAGTATGATTTGTGTTTATTGATGTACATTTATCCGCTTTTAAAGTTGTATGATTTGTGTTAAATAACTACACATTTATCAACACCTATAACTACACATTTATCAACACCCAGACAACTTATAACATTATGTATCTCAACTATGCTGTCTGTCTGTAAACACCTGCAATGAGAAACCTCTCTTTTCATAAACACTTTAGTTTAGTTGTCATTTAACAATTTCCATCTTGATAACGAAATTTACAAATACTTTGCCCAAAACTATTTATCATCTTTTTTATCAAACCAAGAGAAGCAAACAAGTTAGTTTGGTTGTCATTTAACAATCTCCATCTTGACAACAAAATTTACAAATACTTTGCCCAAGACCATTTATCATCTTTTTTTTCAAACCAAGAGAAGCAAACAAGTTGTTTAGTTGTCAGTTAACAATCTCCATCTTGGCAACAAAATTTACAGACACTTTGCCCAAGGCTATTTATCCTTCTTCTTTTTCAAACCAAGAGAAGCTACACACCATCGTAACTTCTGTAACGATATTGGTTTTGTGTACATTTCTGCACAATTTTTTGGACCTTTTCCATCTTCACTAATGGCTTGTCTTACAAAATAATATTTTACATCAATATGTTTAGTATTACTATGATAAACATAAATTGTAGCCAAATGAATAGCACTTTGACTGTCACAGAAGGTAGCTATACTGTTTTGCAACCTTTCAATTTCTCTAAATAGACCTCTCAGGTAATTTGTCTATTTGCAAGCATGTGAGGCAGCAATTTATTCAACCTATGTAGTGGATAAAATAACTGTTTTGTTGAAGCTTTGACATCCATCCTATAGCTCCATCATCTAAAGCAAAGACATAACCTGAAATACACCTTCTCTTGTCCAAATCACCTACGAAATCTGGCTAGAAAGATACATGTATCTACGCAAAAATAGTTTATTTTAATATTAATAAATTGTGCTTTTTCTTTGAAAGAAAAAAAGAATTGAAGAGAACAACTCTCTTTATAATGAGATGGCATAATCCTTGATCGCTGAAATTTTAATTTCATAAACCCTATAATGATTTATTTGTACTTGCTCAAAACATAAATTAATATAGAGTCACCAAGTGATTATTAATATGCCTAAATTTATAATTTAAGTGATCTTTATATTTTAACACCTTTCCTTAATGGCCAATTGAAAAATTACAAAGCTCGTACTTGAATTGCTCTAAAATGAAGACTACAAATGAAAAATTACAATGAAAAATTACAAAGCTTGTACTTGAATTGCTCTAAAATGAAGACTACAAATGAAAAATTACAAAGCTTGTACTTGAATTGCTCTAAAATGAAGACTAAAAATATAGCTTGATGTAAATTTCTTGTCATCCATTGATTTTTTTAGATATGACAAACCATACAATTGATATTCTTTGTGTTTTCTACATAGAATGCCAAAATCTAATGTTCCTTTCACATATTGTAGCTTTTATTGATGCCATTTAATGTTCTATCTTTGGAGTGGTCATAAATTGAGAGATGTAGTTAACTACACAACTCAAGTAGTGTCTAGTGGTCATAAGATAGATCAATGTCCCTACAACTTGTAGATTGATTCATTAAGTGCCTTAGAATTAGTGTTGGTTGAAAATTTCAGTGCTTTCTTTATAGGTGTATTTATGTTTTGCTATCTACTGAACAAACTTTTGGAATATTTTGGCTGTGAAACAAAATTGGTTATTTGTTTGAAATCAAGAGTTGTGCATAAATTTGATTTTACTCATGGTATTTCCCTTGCCTTTCTATTGGTGATGATGATTCCATCTACATATGTTATTATAAGAATTATATAATCTTCAATGATTTTGACATAAAGATTGAGATCTGAAGGACTGTTGGAACCCTTTACTCTGTTGGAGACTTGTCAATTTTTATGTACCATGCTTTGGGTGCTTGTTTCAAGCCATAGAATTTTTTTTTTCAATTGACATACCATATGTTCTTTCCTCAAAACTTTAAATCCTGGTGGTTGGTACATGTTTACTTTTTCGAGGAAGGAATTCTTCATATTCATCTAAATTGCATTGCCATTATTAGAATTAAATGGATTGTGTTCATCTTTTTATGGGAGTGGAGGTCTCTTCATAATCAATTCCTTATTTTTGTGTGGTGATCTTTGGAACCGGTCTTTCCTTATGCTTTTTAGGTGTCCCATATATTTTGCAGTTGACTTTATTGGTCTTATTCCCTTGATGCATCTCTATAAGAATCCATGTTTGATTTTTCATTAGTCTCATGTTCGGTTTGCATCGCCTTTTCCCATTCCAGACAACCTTTGGTTTCTTCATAATCCCAAGGTTCATAAGTCTTGAATGTTAGCCATAAGAGTATAATTCATTGTATCATATTTATTACCCCTTCTTGGTCTTGTTTTTGCCTTCATCTCATATAGCTAAACATCTCCAATGGTGTCGTGCCACCATATTGGCCTTTTATGATCCTTTTCTTCTATATCAAAATTGTCATTTTGTTGATTTGGTGTACCTGCAATGGTTTTGTGTCTCAGAGTTGCTAGAGACTCATCCTCGTAATTCTCCCCCCTTCAAGTGGAGGTTGTACAAGCATCCTACTTAAGTTTTCAGTAGAAACTTCTTCATTCTAATTCTTTTTAGATCCAAATTCATTTGACATAGCCTTGCATTCTCATCAACCAAAACATCTCGACTAACTTATATGCTTTGTAAGTGTCGTTATAGCATGCGAGCATCAATTTCTTGTTTTTGTGATCTAGTTTGCTTTGTTGCTTTTTTGAGATCCATGCATATAAAACTAAACTGAACACTTTGGGATGAATTTACTTGTGGTTTATAATCAACACTTTGGAGTCTTATACTGCATTACCTTTGTTGGAGATATATTAAGCAAATGCACTATGGTGTGCACCAATACTCGAAAGGAAGGAACGCATTTGTTTTTTGAGATATAATTTGCCATGTCTACAAAAGTGCGGTTACACTTTTGTACTACATTTTATTGTGGAGTGTAGGGTGTGGTGTATTTCTTGTGAATACTCTCTTTAGTACAAAAATTATTAATTGCATGGAGAAAAATTATCCATCATTATCATATTTAACACTATTGCAACCCCTAAATTGTTTTTCCACCATTGCTCTAGACTTTTTGAACTAAGTAAATGCTCTTGGTTTTAAAATACATCCATATTTTGAGTGAAGTAATTTATGAGCAACAAGAAATACCTGGAATTAGATATTGCTGTCATCTTCATAATCTTATGAACATTCACATGAATTGTCTGAAGAACCTCCTTGGCTCTCTAAGAATGTACTTCATCAAATAAAGCTTGGTGTTGCTTTCACACCTAACAAGTTCCATAAATTCCCTATTGATTTTGCTGAATCTATAGAATACCATCCACTAATATTTCTTTAACCAAATGAGAAAGAAACTGCAAATTCAAATATCCATACCTTTGATGCCAAAGTGAAACGGTTTCCTTAACACTCTTGGCTAGTAGAACATGTCATTTGCATTTCTCTATATCAACCAGTTGAACAGTCTATGATCATCAATACCAAGAGTAATGGTCTTCTTGTTACCGTTGTCAACCATGTCACATTTATGGTTGCAGAAAATAACATGTTAGTAGGAGCTTTTCCTTTTATTACGAACTCCTCCCCACCACCAAAAGATACATACAAAACATAAGCATCATAATGAACAAACCAAGCATGTTTATTGGTGAAATGACATGATGCACTATGATCAATATACCAAGTAGATGACTCTCCATGCTCTTCTTTATTAGCCATGAAAGAGAAGAGATAAGTCTCTCCTTGGTGTTTTGTAACATGGGCTTTCTCCTTTTGTTGAGAGCCTCTCCAGTTGTGTTGTTCATCCCACAATTGCTTTTTTTTATGACCCATGTTTCTATAATAATGAAAATTTAAAATCTTTTGATTACTTGATTTATCAGTGTTGTCTTGACCACTTCCATTGTTCTTTTGAGCAAACTTATCCTTACCATTGAGTTTTGTTTCCAATGCTAGTTCATAACTTGATACTATATTTTCATTGTTGAGTTTTCTTTTCTATGCCTTTACAAAATATTTGTTCATTGTTCACCAATCTTTAGGGCTTTGTCATCATCAATAATATTAAGTGTTTCAATAAAATGATCAAATTAAATCCTTTCAAGTGCTTCTAGAATTACAAAATCCTTCATAGTGCCATCACTTGACACTTCTAGAAGCATCTCATTAGTGATAAATATACCTTTTTGAGCATCATCACTTCTTAATTTCAATCCTCATATCTGTCTTAGACTTTGCTTCTTATTGTAGATTGAGTTTCTTTCCCCAACACAAGCTGATCCAAACACTTGTACTAGAAATGGTTAACATAGATGTTTCCAGGATTATAATTTCACTAAAGAGTTTTTGGTCACTATCATACCTATTATAATTTCGCGTGAGAGACAAGGTCACTATCATACCTATTATTTGTATGACATAATTTTGTTATCAAGTGACACTTTTTAGACCTCGTGTAGTTATTATGAATTGTTCAGATCCTAACCTATTTTTATTACATGTTTATTTTATGAAAAGCAGTTAACTTATGCTTTCATTTTATGTTTTTATAGGTTCAAATATTCCTTTGTTAAAACCAGACTTGGTTTCATACTTAACACATACCATGGAATATTGCATGTGCCATGGTCTTAGGCTTAGAGCCTAAATAGTTTGATGAGCATAGTCCTAAGGTGTAAAGCCTATCGTATGTGATGTATGTAATACTTATGCATTGTATTGACTTAGGATTGGCAAAAATATAACAAGGTTCCAAGGGGTTTACACCTTTGCATGTAATGGTGGAATTTGAAATTGCAACGCTTAAGAACTATAGAGGAGTGGGTTTGGAGTTTGATAATGGGAAACAGGCTGGCGTCATTAATGCGCATTGGAGTGTGTGGTAGCCCAAACTTAGGGCTTGGTCATTTGACTTTGTTTGTTGTTGGCTCTCGGGTTTGGTGCTGGTGAAGGAGGATGACCTCGCTAGTCTTGAAAGGCAGGTAAGATGTGGATTCATTTTGCTTAGAAACATGTTTGATGTAGCTTGTAACACCATAGCTTGCTTCTTAAGGTGCTATTGTCCTATTGCAGGGTTACATAGTTGGCGAGGAAAATGCACGGTTCATAGCTTTGCAAACAAGCTGTGGGCAACATTACCATTACGGTATGCCTACTAACAAGATGTTACTTGTCACCTCTTGGATTTAGGATTGGGTGTTGAACTTTGTTGTGTTTGGGGTTTAATGGAGTTTGGTTCCAATAGAACTTTGCATTATATGCAACGACAAACCTTGGGGTTCCGTTGGCCTTCAGGTTTGAGTTTGTTAAGACTTGGGCTTCGTAATTATTATGATTTTAGCCGTGAAGCGAAACTTGGTGCCTTGATAGGCTCTGTGTATAATTTTATAAATCGTATTTTGATTTACGTTATATAATCAGGGCAGCACCATTGCAAGATTAATGGAGTTTGGTTCCAATAGAACTTTGCATTATATGCAGTGATAGACCTTGGGGTTCTGTTGGCCTTCAGGTTTGAGTTTGTTAAGACTTGGGTTTCGTAATTATAATGATTTTAGTCGTGAAGCGAAACTTGGTGCCTTGACAGGCTCTGTGTATAATTTTATAAATCGTATTTTGATTTACGTTATGTAATCAGGGCAGCACCATTGCTTGCAATGGTGCAATGGGAACAGGTGACGACTGTGTAAATTGGTTACGACTTTATAAATATTGTGTGTGTAAATTAGTTTTGCGTTGACGTTTATTATAAATGCTACATTTCAATATTTGGTTATTATTCATGTGGCAATTTCCTTCGTCGATTGTGATGGTTAACTGGATGACTGGATAGTCGTTGCTGATGGATTTTGGGCCACGCCATGAATGGCGTTGGCACCCACCATTGTGGCTACGATAAAGAATAGATTTAAACTTATATTTGTGGTTTATAATGTGGAAATGAAAACGTATGGTAGACTGTTGTTTATTTTATAACATGGTTTATAATACTTTAGAGCATTTAATTCTTTTAATAAATAAGGCCGAGGCCATAGATTATAGCGTGTAAGGATTATAAGGGTCTTATGACCTCTGTGTTAAAAGATTAGTTTTAAAATTACAATGCGTATACAAACTGTGTAAAGTGTGGCTCTGTGTAATATAAAAAGACTCCATAGGATTTGATCCTAAGTCATTGCTTATGATGAGGTTTATAAATGGATTATTGTGAATACAATTTATTATGGTTTTTCATATAATGAGCACTGTGTTTTATGTATGCAAAAAGGCAATGAGTGTCTACATGATTCGTTCCTGTGACCTTGGTGCAATTGCGTGGTTATTATATGATTTCTATGTATAAAATAACAGTCTGGTTTTTATTTGGGCCTTGTAACTTATGGGTGTGATTCTTATTATGCATATTTATAATGTTTTAGATGGATTGAATTTGTATATTTATGCCAAGGTTTATAACATTGGCAATGGTATTACTGTTTATGCTCTATAAAAGTACTAGTATAATTATTTATAAATCGTGGAGCATTTGGGGTTTCGATTTACTTGGTTTGTTAATTAGTTTTAAGGTAATATTGATTTAAGGGAAACGATTTAGTTATTGGCAGGAGGTTTATTTGTACAGACCTTGAAAGGTGTTCGTTGATTCTTATCATAGATATAATAGGAATTTACAGACGTGAGATCAAATTTAATAGGAATTTACATTTCTAAGTGTTACTATAGTTTCCAGTCATATCTTTCTGATCATACATTTTTTCAACACTTTTTCGAGGCCAAACTCCTTCATATAAGCCTTGAAATTAGGTTTTAGTGTTTTTGTGGGATTTTTTAATTTTCTAAGTATAAGTTATCTCTTAGTTTATGCATCTAATTAGAAAAACGAGTTGACAATTGGAGTATCTCTAGTTATCTTTTAGTTAGTGGTAAGTTTTAGAGTCCTGAGAGATTTTTCTAAAATTAGCAATTTTAAAAAATCTTTTAGTTCAAAAATCTTAGATAGTAGTTATAAGGGGTTGAACCTTCATTATAATAGTTAGGATGGAGAAGGAATAAAAGAGATTGATTATTCCATTCTCGTGTGTTTGCATGGTTTTTATATCTCATGAATGAATCAAATTTTATCAGCTACATCATCTGGTATTGAAGCAGGAAGATGGATGTGAGAGGAAGAGGAAGAGTAGGTATTGCTAAGATGTGTAGAGATATGCAAAACCTGCAAAGTAAAGTAGCGAATCTTACAAATGTGCTGACTAATAAGAGAATAATATGAAGAGAAGCGTCTGAACATGAGATAGACTAAGGATATGTAGATCACACAAGTAAATTTGAACCAAAACTCCAACGACATATTTGTTTGAATTTCAACAACACTTCATCTAACATCTGACAAAGTAGTTTATTTCTAAACGTCAGTAAAAATTCGTCAGATATTTGATAGATACAACAAGCTGTTGTAAATAGGACAATCACTTGTTGCATAACCGACAAGTAAGGACTAGAGACCCATGGTAAAAAATTGACAATATGTTGTTGAATTTTTGACACATACTTGGTCGATTAGCCGACAATTTATTCCTCCCATGTTGTTGAATAACCGACATGTAAGGACCATTGATCCAAAAAAAATGTGATGATATTCCATCAAATTTTTGACACATACTTGGTCGATTAACTTACAACATATTCCTACTAGGGTGTCGAATAACTGACATGTATACGTCGAAAATTCAATGGCAAATCTAACAACCTTTTCCATCGAAGGTATAACATCCTCGTCGAATTATTGTTGGGTGTCCATCGGATATCCGACACAACCCTAGAAATATATCCGACGCATTTACTATCGGTTGTATAGCAACCTAGTCAGATATAGTCAATGTTGTCATCATAAATGCGGCTATATTGAGTAATTAAAAAAAATGTATGCCCATATTGAAATGAGAGCAAGTAGCAAGTTTTTATGTCTAATGCTACTTGCTAAAATCTATTTGAGGGCATGAATTGATCCAAAGCATTATGATAGTGCCTAGGGGGGTGGGAGACAATCAATAGGATTCCTATAGATTTTAGGAACAAAGTAGCATTAGAGAACCAACATGGGTGTCCTAGAAGGGGTAGAAGTATTCTCCTTTGACGAGCAAGGTTCTATGAAAGGGTAAGTCACCTCTACATGATGTTGAGTCATTTAGACATCATCTATTTTTTTGGAAGGAGATAAAATTTCAAATAGTTTTTTAGATTATAAAAGAGAGCATAAAATTATTATTCAACGGTGTCTCACAATGAATCATGTATTACAGCATAAAACATTGGACTCTCAACTTTGGCCCAATTAGGTGAAAGGAGACTAGGTCCCCAAACTTGGAATCCATAAATTGCTTTGGGGCCATCAATATAAATTCCAAGAAATTTTAGGGACATAGAAGGATTAAATAATAAAAATCATCGCCATACAAAGGGGTATAATCTATATCCTTTGAATATCAAAGTGCCAAGAAAGAGTACTTCACTCTATCTGATTGTGTGCAAGAAGAAGACCAATTTTCAAAAAGTATAAAGGCACAAAGAGTGAGTACCAAATTCTACCATAATGATGTCTTGTGGAACTGTTTGTTTACAATGAATCATGTGATACAATGTAAGTGATTTGGCTCCCTCAAATTTTTACTAATAAGGTTAAAGTGGACTAGGTTAGGATAGCTTGAATCCATACAATGTTGAGGCCCTGACAATTGTGTCAAAGAGATGTAATTTGCCAAAAATTTCTTTGAAATGTTAGCAAGTAGCATCTTGAAAAACTTGGAAGGCTTGAATTACTTGAAAAACTTGGAAACAATCAAGAGAAAACAAATATTTTTGCAACATTGAGTAGACATTTATTAAAAAGTTTTTATTCTCACTGATAATATTATTCCTCACCCACAAGTCCCCTTGGTTGTAAAGGAATCGTCCCATTTGTTACAATTCCTTATGGGTGGGTTATTGAAGCATGTTGATGAGGTTGATCTTTGGAAGCTCTGCCTTCTTAATTTTAGATTCTATCTTGAGAATGGTTATATGGCCTTGAACTTGGTGGATGTGTGAATCATCTATCCCTTGGAGTGATTTTCATGCAAATCAAGCATTTGTATCATAGTCCTCTTTTAGATCATGGTGCATTGTTGAAGGAAGCTTCTAGCTTTCTAGTTTTAGACAAAAGCTTATCCATCTAGAGGTCATCACTAGTGTGCCTTTCATGGAATCATTTGGTGGGTTTAAGTTATAAGTTAAGTGCTAAGGCCCCATGTTTCTATTATTGGGATGCTTTCCTATCAAGAAAACATGTTATTCTTACCTATGGAAGTGTGCCTTGGATGATGGAGTCTCTTTTGTTGACTTTTTCACTTGGACTCCTATTTTTATGTAGGAGTTAAGAACCTCAATTGGGAGTGATATTTTTATAATATGAAAGTGTTGCTTTATCTTTTTGTCCATGCAAAGTAAGATTTTATTCCTTGTGAAGTAAAATCAGAGTATGACAGGAGATGATCCCTCTACTTGAAGGGTTTTGGGACCTTTTTGGTGGAGATAGCATTCAAATTCCTCGAAAGAGGGAACATCACTTGAGGGTTTTTTTTGGAATCCATGTGGTGTATTCTTAGAAGGATAGGATTCCCACCTCGGAGGAGTTCTAGTGCAAAATTTCACATACTTTCCTCTCCTATACAGTCTTGATTCATGCACCTTAGTTGGAGAAGGTTTCTTGAAGTTACTCTCTTCTTTCTTGTACTCTTGGTGGCATGAAGGTGCCCTCCATGGTAAATTGTAGTTCCCTTATTTCATTCTATTCTAGGGATATTTCTATTTTAAACTATGAATCTCATTCTACAAGAGCTAGAGATTCTATTGAGTTGGTTAATCGTTATATTCACTTGAGTTTGTTATCCTTTCATTCCATTTTTTTTATTTCATGTGAATGTGAGAGAGAATACCCTTTAGTGAGAGCCAGAGGTCACTTTCATCTTGTTCATGTGATTCCATCAATGGAATTAGTGAGAGAGGGTTCTTTGGAAGTGATTTGTTAGTCTATGGAGTGCTTTGAAGTTGAAGACAATATCTCCAAACTATGTACTTGTATATTTGGAATAAATATATATTTTGTTATGGTGGCTTAATATCATTCCATTAGTGTGTATCAATATTATTACTTTTACTTGAATTTTCTGAGTTGATTCATCGTGAGGAAGGTTCTATTAATTTTCTGTTATATTTGATTCCATATTCCATAGAATTAAAGGCACGGTGGTCATAAATAGATTTAAGAGTATTTACTTCACTATTTTTTATGTTTTTATAAGCATATATGCATGGTATGCACCTTTTGAGTGCAGACCTGAAGTGTTTAAGGTGTATACCTTTTGGCATGCACCTTTTGGAGAGATGCCTTTCTTGGGAATGTGTTGTGATGATGCACTTGGATGTTCACTTATGTGATATGAATGGAGAAGCGACCAAATTTGGTTGGAATTGACTTCTTATAGCCAGGGGGAGCTTATTGGGTTGCAATTTATTTCTTGTTATTTTGAAGGGAAAATATTTTTGTTGGTGAACCAAGGAGTGGTTGTTTAATGGTCAAACCCTAGTGCACTTGAGATGAGAACTTGCACGTGTGAACGATTTGATGGGGTTGAACCTAGTTGATATTGTGATCATAAGAGTACGATCTCACTTATGATAGGTACTAAAGCTACTTCATTGATGACATGCATAAATACCTCATTGAGCTCCTCCTTGTTTTGAGAATAAATTAATATTCTCTACTAAACAGGGCCAACCACATGAAGGTGGAAGCTCTTATTTACCCTCCACCCCCCTCACATCACTCTTAATTCCCCATACCCAATGCATGTACTTGAAAAAATATTAAATTTATATGAAAACATGTGGATTTAATTTATTATAAAAAATAAGTATAGATAGTGTTTATTCAATGACTTCTTTTTAGGTCTTTTTTTTGACAAAATCAACAAGCAACTCATCTTCTGCAACTTGTCGTTCAGTTCTTGTGGCATCTACAACTTGTCATACTTTCTGCCCAGTAGAGCACTCATGACGTGTATGCTGTTGCAAGGGGTTGGGTTTTGCTGCAATAATGTACAAATGTTACATTGATATCTTATGTTATTATAATGAAAATTATTTCATTTAAAAAATATTACATAGGTGTTTTTTACCTGATGTGGCCACATCATGTACTTCGTGTTCCTGTCTAGGCTCATCTTGTATAGTAGGACCCTCTACATTCTCTGCAGTTGAAAAATGAAAAATACAATTAATATTCACCATTTGCAATGCAATATTTTAAATTGTAGCATATGAATTCATTCATTACCAGGATTTGAAGTATGACATTTAATAGGTTGTTCTCCATCCTCGACATTAGGTGGATAATTGATTTCCTGCTCAAAACTGAGTCAATATTTTATTGCAAATATTGATAACGAATAGATTACACAAGTAATCAATCTTAAATAAAATTCATTGATTTTATATACATGCGTGCAAGATGGATCACCAAAATACTGTGTTTTCCTAGAGAATCTTTTTCGGTGTTAAAAAACAGCTCCAAAGCCGTGCTGGAATCCAAGTTTCAAGTATTCCTCTGTGCGAAATTTATTGAATCGATCGACTTGCATATTTGCATAATGCCACGAATTTATATTTTATAGTTTCAATAAAATGAAAATAATTTGCAATTTATTATTTTGGCTTTGTAATACTTATAATTCGTGCCGCCATATTCGAATAACCACTAGGCCCAAGCTTGTGCTATCCAATTTTTTCTTGTCTTTCCTTTGTGGCCTTTGATGTGTCTGGAAGCATATGAAAAGGTTGAAATACATTATATGTTTCAAATTTGATATAAAAATTAATAATAATAAGATTTATAATTACATTGTTGAAAGTATTGCATACCTTCCTGTGCCCGGTGGTAGTTTTGTTTATTTTCTCAAAGCCCTCTCCTTTACATATTCCACTAGAGATTTCCATTCTCTTCCTGGAATCATTGGAGGGATCTCATACCTAGGGTTACTTTCTAGATGAATCCTAAATTTTTCCCTCACAATATTCATATGTTGGCCAACCTTCTTTAG
The DNA here is from genome assembly GCA_001517045.1 of Pseudotsuga menziesii. Lineage (NCBI taxonomy): Eukaryota > Viridiplantae > Streptophyta > Pinopsida > Pinales > Pinaceae > Pseudotsuga > Pseudotsuga menziesii. Next base: position 179,576 of record LPNX011018170.1, read on the forward strand.
GACCTCCGCTCGATTGAAGGTCTCGCTGTCGAACATGACAACCAAGCGATTAATGAGCTCATCTTTTAAAGTTTTAGTTTGTTTATCCCACCTTGTGCGTATGGTGGGCCCAAATATCTCCAATGACAGATCATTTAGATGTTTATAAAAAACATCATTTCCAGCAATACGATCATGTCATCATTAGTTGAAAAACAATGTTTTCTAAGTATATTATAATCAAATTATAAATAATAACTTAAACAATGTATACATACCTGGGATCTTCTCTATCTTTATGGAAACAAGATTTTAATCCAACAAAAATGTTGTTTGTATTGTACTTGTGCTAGTGACACTAGAAGATCCAGGAAATGCTGCTTGAGCATTATCATTACTAGTCTCTGCATTGAACCCTTGTTTTGCACGATCTGGCATGCATCGACCACTTATGAGTGCACTCACATATGGCCTCAGAGTGTTGCGGAATGTGTTTCCGACTGTTCAGTCAATAACAATGGAACATGAGATGTAGGTGGAGTCATATGATCATGTGACGAATCTCCACTAGCATCACTAGTACCAACACCGCCCTCACCACTAGTGCGTGGGCACAAAAAATCCTATAAATACAAACCATATGTTAGTTCACGATCATATACAAGTACAAATTATAAAATCATAAATGAATTTATCTTTTAATTGAAGATCCTACAACTTACTTTCAAGGCCTTAGATATCTTCGCCAAAACATCAACCTTTTATTTAATATCGTTTGTCTACGGTTGAATGAATAATAGACGAAGGATATCCTCATTAATTTTTTTTAAGATATTCTCTATCATTTTAATTGGGTCTAGCAAAGATCCAATGTCAGCATCACGCATGATCTCATCCACATCAATATCTATTGATTTCTTTGATGCTAGATCAAACATTGAATCGGTAGCATGCAACAAAAACATATAGTACATTACTAAAATGAAAGCAATATACCAAGGAAAACAACATAATAAAAAATAATATTGCTCATGTTTGATTTCAAAAATTACAATTAGGTATACTTGCTGCCTCGAGGATGGTGTTGTTTGATCCAAAAATGGGGCCTTGCCCCAATCATCACCCTGCAACAAAAATGTAGAAAACATTAGCATAATGAAACCAATATACACAAAAAAGACATAACAAAAAATATTATTGCTCATACTATATTTGTGCAATTAGAAAGAGGTATACAGGTTGACTCGAGGAGCGTGTACTCATCTCATCAATGGTTGGTGGAAAATTCATCCACATGAAATTAGCATAACAACTTTACTGTTTTTCTTACCCAAAGAAGCAATCTACACTGAAACATGCATTCATACTTTTTTAACATACTTCCCTTAGTTAGTGAGTAATATACATATTTATTTCAATATTACATCTCACCCATAATCTGAAATTATTTCTTAGATTATAACGCCTCATGGTCCCATGCTTGTATATCCCTTGACTTGTGGGACATCATCAACTTGTGGAAGTTAATGTTTATGATGAATCATGAAATTTGTATAAAATATATGCAGTTAAGGCATATTGATTTTGTAAATCTATCTTCTTTATAGGTCACCTTCTATGGTACTTTGGCCACGGGAGGCCATCACCATGCACTTGGTTATGTGGGAACAAACTGTGGATGCCCTCAATATGCCTTGGATATTTCCTTATCACAGCTAATTTTCCTTTATTTCCAAACAACACTTAGGAAACACTCCATCCTGGGGATGTCTTAAGCATTATGAGAGTCATGTGGGATGCTCTGCAAAATATATTTTGAAAATAAAAAAGCAAAAACATAAAATATACTGCTTGAAAACCCTTGCTATACCTATGCATCCTGTTGTATCATTATGTTTGAAATGTATCCACCATCTATTTTCCACCTCGTTTTGAGCTTGTCTTCCACATTGAGTTGGATCTGATCCATTAATACATGCAATGCACGGCTTGTATCAATGGATTCCTTGATTATATCCCATGAATAGATTATTTTGGTCATAGTGTGGATGAAGGTTATCTTGAAAGCCATTCTTGATGAGATCTTGTTGCACTGGGGTTCTTAAATGTAAAATGATTGCTAATAGCAATGTTGAGATTGCTGCTGGTGTCTATATCTCTATCTTAAAATCATTCTATAAGTGCTCTTGGGATTCATAAGATCAATCGAAATATGGGTTTCTTTAATAATGAACTTTTTGAATTGTAGAGTGATTTTGAGGGTTTGGTCTACAAGTTACTCAAGGGTCCTATTTAATGTTGAAATAATATGGTCCTAGATTAGTTGGCTGGATTTTTCTACCTGGAGGTCACAGGTTCGAATGTAGAGGGGGGTAGGGAATATACACCTCCATAGACTAAGAAGTCAAATTGCTGCATGGATGGGGGTTCCTTGTCCCACAAACAAGGGTGTCTCGTACAACAATTTGGTGTTTGGCCAGGTTGTCCCTTAAAAAAATATTATTATTATTAATAAGTAGGAAATGTTGGTTGATTAAACTAGGTTTATTTTCTACAGGAACTAGAAGTCCTAAAGTGTTGAATCTAAGAGTAGAGGGTGAGCTTATTGAAGGAAATATGATTCGAGGGTTTGTTGAAATTGCTTGGTGTGGTGAAACTCCTAGTAAAGGTGTAGCAAGGTGAGGATAAATCTTATTCAATTGTGTACTTTCAGTGACTCAATAAGGCCTTTATACATAGCTACTTATTTTACGCAGTTGGCTAGGACGACGACGAAACAGTAGTCATGTTCTCATGATTGGGGATGAAGAAGAAGAATATCGGTTGACATTGGATGATGTTGATTCTAGTCTTGTGTTTATGTATACACTTGTTACAGAGGAAGGTACCAAAGGAGAACCATAGTTTGCCATGACAGATTTTGTTAAAGCAGGTATTTGTCAGTATTTCTTTTCAGTTGGTGATCTTGAATTTCTCCCCATATTGTGAACTCTTGCTTGGAGTGAGGGAATTAAGTGTCACAATCAAGGATCACTAGCTATTGTTTATTGGGTTTTGGAGCTTATGAAAACCTTTTCCTGACTAGCATGAATATGCCTCTATTGAATAACTAGTCTTCAATTAGCTGCAAATCTCACATAGTTTCAACTTCACCATGTATTCCTTTCTTTGTGCTCGCACATTGGGCATTATGGCTGCTTTCATTTCCCCTCGGGAAGACTGGGATTTATGAATCTTGGGTCATTCATTCCATGCTCTGTCTTCTTCCCAGTTTCGACTCGGTGTTTTTTCAGGGTTTGGTTTTGGGTTCTTTTGGAGGGATTTTGGAGAAAAAGTTTTACTTCAAGGGTGGCTCTTGGGCTCATACACTGGTTGCGGATTACGAAGTTACTGGCAGCAAAGTTGTAGGCATCCTTTGACAATGGTATTTTATGTTCGAATTTTCCCTCATCTTTGAAGGGACCTTGCTCACCTCCCAGAGGAGGGTCTCTTTCTAGTGTTTTGTTTCTTTTGCGTCTGTTCTCTGATCCCGTTGTTGGAGATTTCATGGTAGGGTGCCTTGGTTTAGTTGGATAAATCCTTTGTTAAATTGTTTGAGCAACCAATAGGTAATTGCTGAAAAAGACGTGATGCAAAAAGTAATTTGCTGAAGCCATCCTCTGTTAAGAAAGTTTAGCTGGATAAATCACTTGATATAAATCTTGCTAAAATTCCTCACTATCAAGGATGAAACTATTTTTATGAGTAACTGGTACTGCAAATGGTTGCACCTAGCTTGATTTGAAGCCACTTCATCTTGAGGACAGTACTCTGCTCAAATTATTGTTGCAAAAGGGAAGAATATGCTAATATATAGGAAATTAATGTATTCATATTAAGATTATTGGTTTAGGCCATCCTCCATTCTACTACTGTATTATAAAGAATTACTTCTAGCTTGATGTAATCACTCTCTGACTATAGATAATGCTGCAAGAGGCATAATGGAAGTTTCTGCCTAAGTGTATCACTCTATGCCTGAGTGTATCACTCTGTGACTAGTATGAAATGCTTAGCCTTTTCAATAAGTGAATAGTAAACTGCACGAATACTGGTCTCTTCAAGTTGAGTTGTTATCGACCATTGATTAACACTCCTTAACACCTAATGGATGTTGTTTTCTTAGTTTTAGTTGTTGGGTTGCAACTTGCCTTGATGTTTAAGAAATTAACTGCACTTTTTTCCTCCTTCAGTACAGTCCACTAGAAAACGCAATCCGATGCAATAATCATGATGCTATACCTCTCAGATATCTTTGCACTCCTTACTCAATAGTTTCAGCGCCTCTATTCCAACATCCTCAGCCTCAGCAAAATCCCTTGTAGAATCAACTAGTCCATCGATCGTATCAATCCATTTAAAATTTTCTTCTAGAACTAAATCTTGTAATTGCAAATAATGCATCTCAGTAGAATCTAGAACCTATTGGCTTAACTAGACAGATATGGCATTGACACTTCCCATTGCTGATAACATTGTAATACCTGCAACATCTATGATATAGCCCACTTGAATGGTGTAGAGAGACTTATTGTAATTTTAAGTTTCTGTTATTTTATGCTTGGTTTTCCTTTTTATCGTTGTTCTTTTCTATCACCTCTCTGTCTTCCTAATAAAAAATTTGGAAGTTCATAGGATGCACATTGGACCCAGATGAAACCATACAATTTTCATATGCAGAGAGGGTGTGAACAAGAGCATTCTGCAAGGACCCTATTTGGCTGTGATGAATAAGTATGGAAATATTGCAAGTAATTAGAAACTGACATGGAAATGTGTACACCAGACCAATATACAATAGATGCTATGTTTTGAATAAGTGCTTACAAATTTTAATCATTGGCATATAACCATGCCAATAGAAATAATTGAATGGGATAAGTTATCTAAGGTATTGAATTACCGAATGCTGATTTTTGAATTGTATCTGTGGATTTGCTTGTCCATAGACACAGAAACTCCACGAGACTGTACATCAATTTTGTCATGGACCATGGTAAACATTGGCTGAACCGAAATATGTGAGAAGATATGAATCTTAGACCATCAAACATAGTCAATCATTGAGAATGCATCCACAACTTTTTGGAGCCAGTTTACTCCCATATAGTTTGGGATTGCAGAGGATGCAACTACTTTTGTATTGATATGCAGGATTATCCACTTAGCTTTCAAACACACTACCACTATGCGTTGGGTTTTTTCACACGACCATACACAAGCCCACTCTTCCACCAAGAGCAAATTAGACAAATATTTGCACAAAACTGAGAGTAGAATACCAAACACAATAGGTTAATAAAGTCCTTCATGGCTAGGGATTCTCTTTATGTAGCCTCTTCATGTGACTCCCAACAGTGGCACAATCACCTTCCACCTCAGGAACATCAATATGTCCACCTAATGTTTCTAGAGGAAGGGCACCAATGATGACCTTTTCCTGTAAAGTGGGTAGAGGGAATCGTTGATTCCTTAGTGCTTGTAGTATCTAGATTTCTCATGATGATTCATATCATGAGATACATTTATTTTTGTTTTGATGTGATTTTGATCATCCTTGTCAGGACTTATGGCTTAGGTGTCAAGATATATATCATATTTCAGTATCGATCTATGATGTACCACTTGACATGATCTTATACATCTGATATATCAATGTTATTTTCAGATTTATGTAGCAATGTGTTTGTTTCATGTTGTAGTTTCATTAGATGTTTAAAAGATTGAAAAATGATTATTTTTTGTATTTTTTTAAGTTATCGATAGTTTCCTATATTTTCCTTGATATTGCCAATACGTTAGATTTGTAACCTTGCTAATAAATTCATTGAGAAGATAGATGTAACATTGCTTTGAACCTATTGGTTGCCATTAGTTAAGTTGTTTGTAGTGTTATGGTAATTTATGGTGCACTTACTTTGAATTTTCTTCACTTAAGGTGCATTTTCACTCTACTCTTCTCCATTAATTCATTGTGGCAGCTATTTCTAGGATTTGATCCCAACCACTTAAAATTGTTATTTGAAACTGACCCTCGCTCTTGATTGTTTACGGACAACCTGTTACCACCTAAGTTGTACTTTGTGGTTTTTTTTGCAAGCGAGCCGACAAAGTAGAACAAGTACACTTGTTCATAATCAGAGTTTAGAAGTCCGCCGACCTTTTTCTGGGAGCCTGCTCGGAAATTTTTGTAACACATGTTCATACCCCCTTAGGGAAAATTGTAAAAAATGTCCTAGCATTTAATTTTTTATAAAAGGCTCGGCTTCCCAGACTTAAGCATCAAGTCGACTAGCCCAGAGTGTTTTTTTCCTTGGTTATTACTGGTTGTTGAACAAACGACTAATAATTTCTGAGCTTTTCACTCACACCTCCAAAGTTGGGGTAGTTGTCTTGGTGTTTTGGCCTTAGGAGGTTATTAGAGCCTTCGTTTTAGTGTTTTTCAACATGTTAGGCATTGATTTTGAGTCGTATGGACATGTGCTAGGTCCACCTAGATTTTCGTCCATTCTCTGAGAAAATAAATTTTTTCCGTTTTTAAGCCATTTTTAATGGTTTAATTAAAAAATTTCAAAGTGTAATAAAAGTGAGATATGGAGTCCATTTTTGACGTGGGGACACTCGTTTTCACACCAGGAGCATCCACTTTACCCCATGGACCACTTTCCACATCAGCCGGGAAGCCGAAACACCCCATGAAGCATTATTTAGCTAAAGATGCATCGGAAGAACATTTTAATGCAAAATTTTGGCAAACTGGCACCTTAGTCAAAGTTTGAAAAAATGAAAATTAAAAAAAATATTTAAAAGAAGTGACATGGAATGGGTCCCATTAGGCTCACGATCCTTTTCAAACTTGAGTTTGTATTAAAACATGGTTTTAAAACTTTTGTTCAACCTTTGGTGTTGTGCATTTGGGGCTGCGCCCTCATCTTGCCATTGATTTGGGGATTGGGATTTGATTACTATCATCCTATGATTAGCTCTTTTTTCGGTGATGATTTTCTTTGGGTTTCTTATTGATTGTATCCATTTGTGCCTGCTCTTCTTTGCTAGCTAGATTTCTGGACTGAGTTGATAAAATTTGGGGGTTCGACTGTCTTTCTTTTTTGGGGATGCTCCTACTTGTGCTGGCTATGCTGTTTTGATATCTGTATATCTCATGAAGGTCTGTTGGCGTTATTCTTAGCAATGGTGCCGGTCATATATCTGAGTCTCACTTTATGGATTTGACTGTATCTGATTTCTGTTATTGATTGCGGTTCATCTGGCACTCTGGAATGTATTCGATAATATATGAGGCTTGAAGATTCTTCTTAAGAAATCGGTTTGATATTTGAGTCTTATTTTTCAGATTGTTGTTTACTTTCCCTCCTGTTCCGTAGATTATTGTTTGGGGATGTATTTTCTAGTATTTGAGGTCCTATGATGATGAGGAAAGACTTGGCTTTTTGGATGTTATTGGGTGTATTTGGGGTTTATTAGCTCATCTATTATATGTAGATTATTCATTCCTGTGCCGGTGCTGATATCAGAGGTGATCTCTACTTGATATCTGATACTCTTCCCTATCTATCTATTTCTTATTGGATCGTGTTCTAAACTTGGATTATCTGCTTTTGATGAGCTTCTGATCTGGTGTGATCCGTATTAGCTGTATGGATTTTTCGGATTTTGGGGATAAACTGTCCGTCTATTTCTCATTTTTGTGCTGGTATTGATCTCAAAAGTTTTCCTAGAATGGCTCTTGTTATTTAACCTTTCTATCTGCTGCTTCTTGTCTGGGGGCTGTATTTAAATAATCTGAATTTGATGGGTTACTGTCTTGTTTAGTGAACCATTTTTCCAGTACTTTTTCTTGATTATGATGGTGGAGAATTTTGATGGGTCTCCCAACCCTAGTATGGACCATGGTCCTGCTCGTTTCCAGAGACGAAGAAAGGCAAAGGCCTATAAGACATGGGAAGGAAAACTTCACTATGTAGTAGGCATAGATATTTATATGGATAGGGTGGAAACTTTAAGCCGTCGTGCTTTAATTGGCAGGCTGGAATATGTTTCCATGGAAAAAAAAAGGATTGGGTTTCATGGGCTTCTGAGTTTTGGAAACCTTTTCTAACTTATGTTCCAACTATTAGCTTGTTGGTACGGGGTTGGATCGTATTTTTCTTCTTAGAAGACTCTCATGCCACTGAGGTTCTAAGCCGTCTATGGAGAGTGGGTAATGGCTCGTTAGTGCTGGATCGTTGGCATGTAAACTTTGATCTAGTAAGAGAAAGAGTGAAAAAGCGCCATCTATGGGCCATTCTCCCAGGGATTCCTTTCCCGCTCTGGAATAGATCTCTTTTGGAAGGTGTTGGAAACACAATTGGTAGGTTTGTGGCTTTAGAGGATGATTTCATGAATTCCTATGATAAAACGAAGGCAAAAATTCTGGTTGAAATTGATATCACAAAAGGCCTTCCAGCTGAAGTTGAGATTCTTTGTCATGAGCGTTTGTTTATACAACGCTTGGAATTTCAAGGCATTCCTTTTAGATGCAGCGTGTGTCGAGAGACAGGTCATTTGCACCGTGACTATCCCTCCTTTTGTCGTGGGCCTGTTAAGGGCTCTTTTTCTGACTCCTTTATCACTTCTCCTATCAATTCGCCCTCAAAGGATTTTTCAACTCCAGTCCAAAAAATCTCTTCTTCTGGTCAGTTGAATAATGCCATTTCTTTATATGGGGAGGTGTCAGACCTTGATCTGGAAATAATTGACTCAGTGATTAGCAGCAGAAAGGGACCCTCTTCTTTGCCTCCTGACTCTACTCCATCCTATTTTCCTCCAAGGGAGCCTGAGGTTATGGAACCTCCTTTGACTGATTCTATGATTCAGGAGCCTCCCCATTTAGTCATTGATTATTTCCCTCCCTTAGCTCCAAATCATGCTGGAGTGTCTCTTGTTGCTCCATTAAATTCTGTCCCTTCTTCTACCCCTTCGACTGTCATTTCCCCCGCTCCACTGTTTTCTGAGGCTGACTTCCCTCCCCTTTCTACCTCTGGACAGACTAGGCCCCAATCTTCAGGTTTGCCATCTATCAGCCCTACTACTTCCCCTTCCTTTGCTGATCCTTCTTTGAAAAAATATTTAAGTATCTTCTCTGATAAAACACCTCTCTCCCCTTCGGTACTTCCACTTGATTCAATTCGTTTCAAGAATGTTACTATTAGACAGAAGAAAAAGGCATCAAAACCTGTTCTTGATTCTTCTGACTCTGTCCAGGCTCCCTTTACTCCCCTATCTGAGAGATTAAAAGCAGCTGATCGGTCTATTTCATCTCCTTCCCATCGGGTCCTTAGAGCTTCGACCCCTGACACTCCGGTTTCTTAATGCGCATCCTTTCTCTGAATGTTCGTGGCTTGGGGAGTCTGGCCAAGCAAAAAAGCCTCCGTCATCTACTGTTTTCTCTTTCTCCAGATGTTGTACTTTTTCAGGAAACCATGACTAGTCCTTATCCTGCTCTATATGCCTTTTCTAAACTTTGCCCAGGCTGGGAGTTTTGTGCTCTTAGTTCTAATGGTCTCTTTGGAGGCATTCTTTCTGGCTGGAATCCAAAAATCATTAAATGCAAACCCTTCCATACTGCTGCTGGAATTATGCTAAACGCTTCAATCCGGGGGTCATCCCTTCATCTCTCAATATTAAACTGCTATGGTCCTTACCTTAATCGTGATTCTTTCTGGAAAGCTGCAGCTTCGGGAGGTCTCCTTTCTCTGCCTAATCTCATCTTAGCAGGGGATCTTAATCTTACTCTAAATGCCTCAAAAATATGGGGCACAAAAGCCCTCTCGGATCCATTGGGTTCTTTTTTCTTGAAACTTTTCGCTGATCATCATTTAATTGATGTTGCTCCACCCTCTGCTGGTCCTACCTGGAGGAATGGAAGGATAGGGGAAGATGGTATTTCTAAAAGGTTAGATCGCTTCTTATTGTCGGAACAGCTGGTCAGCTCTTTTCCCAAGTATAGAGCTTGGGTTCATAGAAGTGGGATATCTGACCACTTTCCTATTGTATTGGATTGGATTGATCAACATAGCCCTAGTGCTTTTCCTTTTAAGTTTAATCATTCTTGGTTAGATAATGAAGATTTTGTTAAGATGGTTCGGTCCGAATGGCCACTTATTCCACCGGATCCCTCAAAGGATGCTATGAACGATCTCTCTTGCAGACTTCGAACTTTAAAAGTAAAGGTTAAATCATGGACTAAATCTGAAGCGTTAAAAATGAAGGATAAATCTGCTGTGCTGGAAGAGGAAATTAACTGTCTTCTTCATTCCTCTCAGTCAGCCATTCTTAACCAAGATCAGCAACTTAAGTTATGCTCTCTCAAAGCAGCCCTAAAAAAATTGACTGATCATGAAATTTCTTCTGCTAGACTTCAAAGCAGAATTACCTGGGCTCTTAAGGGGGATGCGAACACAAAGTTTTTTCATGCGGTGGCTTCAGCTTGAAAAAATCATAATGCTATCTGGAGTCTTAAAGATGAGTCGGGCAATTGGGTTTCTGATGATCAAAATCTAAAAGCCCTTGGTATACATTATTTCAAGACTATGTTTGAAGATGACAAATTGACCAAATTGGAATCTCAGCTGAAGGTAATTCGTCTCTTCCCCGCTTATATCAGCCTGGATGATAAAGATTCTTTTTCAAGCCCTGTTACAATTTTGGAAGTGGAAAAGGCACTTAAACTCTTTAAAAAAGATAAGGCTCCTGGGCCGGATGGTTGGCCAGTTGAGTTCTATTTGTTCTTTTTTGATCTTCTGGGTCCTCTTCTTGTTAAAGTGGTGGAATCAGCTAGAATATCGGGCAGAGTGGCTCCTGCTCTCAATTCTACATTTCTAGCCCTTATCCCAAAGACTGACCTGCCTGTTTCATTTGCTGACTATCGACCTATCTCCCTATGTAATCTCTGCTATAAATTGATTTCCAAAGTTGCAGCTATGAGGCTTAAACCCTTTCTGGATGCTTCCATCTCTCCTCAACAATTTGGCTTTCTTAAAAATCGGCTGATCCAGGAACCCATTGCTATTAATCAGGAAGTCTTGCATACTGTCAATACCAAAAATAAATCTACCCTCATCCTCAAGCTGGATTTATCTAAAGCCTTTGACAGAGTAAATTGGACCTTCATTCGTCTATTACTTATTCAAATTGGGGTTCCCCTTATTGGTGTAAATTGGATTCTGGGATGCATTTCGTCAGCTAACTTCGCTGTTCTTATTAATGGCTCTTCGTCCTCCTTCTTTCCTTCCTCACGGGGCTTAAGGCAGGGATGCCCTTTATCCCCCCTATTGTTCATTCTAGTTATAGAAGGGCTTAGTCTCTTGATTGAGGATGCTAAATGAAATGGGATGATTAAAGGCATAAAAGTTACATCTAAGCTCTCTTTCACCCATTTACTATTTGTTGATGATGTGATTCTTTTTGGTCTGGGTTCCTTTGAAGAATGGTTGGCAATTAAATCCATTCTGGATATTTTCTGTGAGGCCTCAGGTATGAGTATTAATGTGAACAAATCCTGTTTTCTTCAAAAAGGTATAGACGAGACATCTCTCTAAAGAATTACAGGTATCCTCCCTTACAGGTTTGATGATCTCCGGAAAGGTTTTAGTTATTTGGGATACTTCCTGAAACCAAATTGTTACCTGGTTAAAGATTGGCTTTGGATGGTTTCGAAATTTGAAAAGAGAATTTCTCATTGGACAAATAGGCTTCTATCCATGGGAGGTAGGCTTGTCCTTATTCGTGCTGTCCTCTCAAGCATGTCAGTCTACTGGATGTCATTGGTTCCGATTCCATCCTCTATTCTAGATAAACTCAGAAAAGTGATTTTTTCATTTTTGTGGGGATCCTCTGCTAAGAAAAAAAAATTTCACTTAGTGGATTGGCAACTTTTGGCTCGGCCCACTTCTCATGGTGGCTGGGGTATTAAACATCTCCCTAGCTTCAGTTTCTCTTTGAGAATGAAATCATTTTGGATGGCAGTCAATAGCAAAGGTATTTGGAATCTTCTCATTACAGCAAAATATATGAAGAATAAGCCATTTCACCTATGGCTTAGGGATAAGAACTTCATTTTTAATAATGCCTCAATTATATGGAAGGGTTTTATTGCTACCTTAACTTGGATTGGCATAGGTATTATTTGGCAAGTGGGTAATGGAGAATCTGTCAAACCCCAAAAATTTTGAAAAATTTAAAACTTTTATAAATAGCATATATTCACACTAATGCAGTCATTAATTATTGATTAGTTAATGCTACTAGCATTGTAACTGAATGATCTTTACTTGTGCTTAATGTATATGAGGAGTTTCTTGTCAGTCACTGATTGCTTTCTGTTTGCAACCGCAAGGGGGATTGCTATGACAGACTGGGCTTACTTAGCTACTAAGCTAATGCAGCAGTTTTTCTGTTTCTTACAGATATACAGGTACGGTTCAGGTCGCTGCTAACAGATCTTTTAAAGTATTAGATAATAAATTGCTGTACCAATTCATTCAGTAAAAGTAAAATTGTGTGCTAGCCAGTCTATCAAGCTTTTACAGGTAAAGCTTTTCCTATAAAATTTCCTTAAGATCTTACTGAAAGAAATTTGGTATTTACTTATAGAATGATAGCTGTTTTTCCTTTATAATGTCAACATTAAGTATCTCTATACTTTCTTACTTCTAGGACTTTCAATATTCACTATCTGAAATATGTCTTTTCTTAACATTTAAAGATTTATACTGATTGGGAAACTAATTCCATTTCTAAGATGTTAAAAGAATATCTTCTAAAGTACCTCGAGACTTGGTCCAAAATTTGTCAAGGTCAAACTTATTATAAGTTTCCAAGTTTAAACTATCATCCAGATTTGTGATAACAATTACATAAACTGCTATTCATACTCTATTTACCAAACTTTATAATTCTTTAAACATGAAGGACAACTAAAGCCTTGATATTATCATACAGAATTTAAAGCTACTAAGAGGTTGTTATTATAATGATAATAACAATGAAAGGAGCTAGAGTAACCCTACTTCAAAATTGTCATTTATATAACTTGATTACTACAAGTTAAAAATCATAGGAAAAGAAAAGAACTAGTCTTTAACTATCTGTGCAAGGCTTAACAATAGGCACTACATTTGTAGCACTTGTAACAACTATAGTTGGCATTTATTTATAAATCTAAAGACTTAAAGAAACGGTAAATCTATTGTCTTCATTTGCTATTATAGGGTAATAGCAATAAAGTGGAAGTTTCATGAATAGCCAAAACTTAACAATATACTCACCATTTAAAAACCTTTATAATTAAACAAAATCTCTATGTCTAAAGCCTCAAGACTAAATATTGAATCCATAATAAAAGGTGAAATGTAATATTTACAATGCAAAGGTAAATATTAACAAAACATAGTTTTAATGTTTATAAAGTTTAAATTATTGTTGCAATGCATATTATTAATATGCAATGACTCCAACAATATGTTGTGGATTTTAATGCAGGCACAAAAAATATAGGGTAGCGACCATATGGAGAAGTCCATGCGTGGGAAATGTTTGGAAAACACATGATTGGAAATCTCGTTGTAAAACATTAAGCCTCGACCCACTCGCATGCAAATATTATTGCACTGACGTGGTCGCTCATCGGCCATGCACTGGTGGTTTAAATGTTGACCCAGCCCTAAAATTCATCATTCTCTCCCTTGCCTTCGGGCATGTTTGCTCTGCAAAACCCTCCTGGTTCATTTCCTGTTGTATCTTGCCCGACAGCAGCTTAAATGCTGCTCCCATCCTTTGTGCTCCTTTACTGCTCTATGTAGAAGTCTGTAGCTTTGATGTTGGCAGCCTTATAGTCGTTGAAGGACTTAGAGCTATTCCCATGGGCTCCATTTTCGACTCTGTCACGGCGTGTGTGAGACCTTCGACTTTATGCTGTCAGTGTTTCCATTGGGGAGAAAATCCTTGGGTTTTCACCAGCTCGTCCTTTGCAGAGATAAGGAAGGGTTATGCTTCCACAGCTCTTGGTTATTAGACTGTTTCTTGGTGGCTGCTCTTCTCTAATCTCGCTGGTGAGTTCAGCTTAATTCCTATTCTTTTTATTTAGCAAATACAGCTTACCACAATAATGATAGGGTTTTAACCATTAACTGCTCCTTCTATTGCAGATTCGATCTCCTCAATGTAAAGTGGAAAGCACAATGCTTCGGCTACTAGCTTCCTCGGTAAGCCTGGTCTCAACCATGGCGTTCCTCTTTGCTGGTTGTTAGTGAATGGATGCAACTCCGGTGGTTACTTTGGTTCCATTCTATCGTATCTAGCTGTAGGTTAAATAAAATAGTTTTTTTTTAGTAGGGTTAACCCCTGCGATGAACATATGTATTATGAATTCGGTCGAGACTGTATATATATACTCGCCTTTATTTTGTATTTAAGATTTTCTGTTAAGAAAATTACTGTATAAAAACCAAAAGGAAAGGTGATGGCTCTAAGCCTGCCTGTAGAGTGAGGCTACGACTTCACGTTTTGTTTCTCTTGCTGTGCTCTTAACTTGATCAGGGTTTTCACTCGAGTTTTGTAATACCGCTTAATAAAAGCGTTTTCTGCGTCTTAAGTTTGTTTTAAGCATGTATTTTGTATCTATACTCTGTTTAGGAAAAATGATAAGAATATAAAGGTTTACAAAAGTAGAACTGTAGATTTCGAATGCAGCCGTGAATGGAAATGTTATTTTTAATTCTTAATATTTGTTTTATTTGTTTAAAATGAACTTATAGGGTTCAACCCAAATTATTACAGTTGTGATACAATCAGTTGCTCAACTTGACATTTAACATTGACATTATAGACCCTTTGGTTGACTGTGAGCAACATAAATAAAAAGATTTTAACCTTAAAGGTTAGGCTCGTCATTCGAGCAATATATGATTCTGTGTGACTGTATTGTAATAATATTAATAAATTCTTTTACTGTGTTACTGTATGTAATAATTTTCTAAATTATAATTGCATATAGGGTTATACCCTTATATTAATATCGTATCTGTTATTACTATTTTCTTACATTATTGTAGATTGTGTTATAAGACTACAATTCATTTTAATGTAACATAGTTCTGTAAATAAAGAAATTTCCAGTTTATTGTTTAATAAATGTGTTATTAAGTTTTTCCATATAAGCTTTATACCCTAATTTCTACTTAGTGGAAATTATAAATGCAAGTATAATCTTTCGAATTAGATAGGCCTGTCGTGTTTTTATTTGACATTACTATTGTCAGTAATATTCATTTACTTTATCATACACAGAGTATAATTAATTTATACATAAACTATATTTATTTATGTTTTGAATATAAATAGACTAGGTTTATAATGGTAACAATAATATAATACTGGAATGTTACTTTTATAATGTATATAATCTTGATACGTTATTGGTAATGTAATAAATATATTACTTCTTCTTAATGTTACTATGATTGTTACTTTAATGTTATTTACCCAATGTTTGGTTTGGGTTCTTTACTGAGTTATATTACCTAAATATTTCTATATATTACATATTTAATATTATTTAGTATGTTCTCATATACCTATCTATATAAATAACTGTGTAAACCATAATTAAAATAGAATATCAGTTATGAAATATACTTAAACTTAGTTAAATAAAAGAGTATACAGTGCTTAAATATTGCATTCATAACTATTTTGCAGACTGATACAAATAGGAAATTATCTATAACATCAAACAGATAAATTACAGATACATAATTACATCCTACTGGCAATGTTGTTTTATTTTAACTCTAAGAGGTTAATCCTCTTAAAAACTAGAAGATAACAATCATAACCTAAACTACAGAGAGACTTAATCTATCTTTTCATTTTTACAGCTAGTATTTTCAGAAAACAAAGATACAATACTAAGACTAGTTTTTAAAACTGTAAGAAGATAACTTATGAATTTATAAAAACACTTGTAGTAACTGCAGGTAAAATAGAAACTCAGTTCAGAAGAATACTACTTCTCAACACTGAGATACTGTGCTAGAGTACAGTCTGGTGATACCAGATGTGGAAAAACACAGTACTATTAACAAATTTAACTTCTGATATTTTGAAATACTAACCTTACTGAACTATCTAACTACTCAGACATATAAATAAACATAACATGCATCCATTCATACTCAGTAAACATAAATAAATAAATTACAGAACCTGTTTAAGCTGTGGACAACAACAGCAATGGGAGGCCGTTCCTCCCTACCAACTCCTGGAGAGCGCTCAGACAACGACTTCTCAGGACCCCCGAGCTTGCTTTGGTCTCCCTAGCTGGAACTAGGTGCAGCAAATCAGATACCAGTCTTCAACTCAGTATTAACTCAGAACTATCAGTCAGTTCTCTCAGCCCAAATAGTTGTAATAAAAATCAAGTTACTGCAGCAATCCACTCAAAACACTTCCTTACTGTTTTTCCCTCTTTCCTCAATGAAATTCCCGAATAACATTCACCTGAATGAATTGTCTCTGGAATAAAATCTGAGCAGCCTCAGCTCTCTTCATTGAGTACTTTTTAAAAGATTGCCTAGGTCTTTGTTGGGTTAACTGTCATTTAATGAGCCACCTGCCCTGATTCCACTTTCTTGGGGAATCATGACCCCAAATATAGGGAAGTTTTCACCTGCAACTTAGGAAGTGTTTGAGGATGCTGCCACTTGTCCTTTTGCCTTTCCACCTAGTTCCATCCACCAGTTTGACCAGTAACCTCTTTTAACAGCTCTCCCATGCTGTTGTCTCCATAATTTATTTATTAATAATAAAATATTCTGAATTACACTCCATTACTGTTGACTTTGCTGAGTCATCAATCCCTACTTAGGATTAAGTTTAACATAATGTCTTAGAAATATAATAAAACAAATTACATAATTTTACAAAATTGGGGTATGTGACAGAATCCATTTGCCTGGGTGCAGACCCTATCGTGGGCATGGGCTCATCTTTTATTCTGCCTAGAGATCTGCGAGACTATTTAGAGGATTATGGCGTTGTTTTCCTTAGCTCAGGCACACAATCATACACCAGATGCCAAAGGTTACTGGTTCTCTGCAGACGAACTTGATCTTATCGGTGAACGAAAAGCTGTATGGGATAATTATATTAGAGGTCTGGAATTTGGACATATTCGGCCCTCGGATCAAGATGATTATTTAATTTGGAACCACAACAAGTATACAGGGCCGATAACTGCTGCTGAATGTTATTCTTGTGTTATTTCTAATAGCTGTTCAGAACTAAATGACAAGGTTTTAAAAATTTTGTGGACATTGAGTATCCCTCTGAAAATAAAATGCTTTACCTGGTTATTGATTTATCGAAAGATATTAACCTGGGAGCAACTGCAAACTAGAGGCATCAATGGGCCTAGTCGTTGTGTCCTCTGTGAACGTGACCTGGAATATATCCATCATCTTTTTTTTTGCTGTTCCTTTTCTGCCAGTATTTATTCTTTTTTTGAGGACAAATACAATTGCTCTTTCCCCAACTTCAGCTCTATGCATTCCTTCTTGGACCTTTGGTTCTCTTGTATAGTGATATCTGCCCCATTCTATTACTTGCCTCTGTTTATATTTTGGGGTATATGGCTCATCCGTAACCTCTGCTTGTTTGAGAATAAGAAACCATCCTTCTCTGCTGTGATTGCCAGAATTGAAGGCCTGATAAATACACACCCCGTGCCTCTGAAAATTCACAAAGTTCGCAAATTTGGCCCTGAACCTTTAAAATGTTTTCCATGCGGCTTCTTTCATGGTGCTGCCGCAGATTATAAAGGAGGATCAGGTTGTGTGATTTATATCAATGATTCTCATTTTTTTAGCTTCTCAATGGGTTGTGGAAGAAGTTCGAATACAAGAGCAGAGTTATTGGCTTGCTGGGCTCTTCTTAGAGTTAGTATTATGATGGGTATCCCTTTTCAGGTGATTTATGGGGATTCATTGGTTATTATCTCATGGCTTAACAGATCTTCAGCACTTGATGTTCATTCTTTGATGCATTGGTGTTGCGATATAAGACATATGCTTCAATTGGCCCCACCGATGATCTTTAAACATACATATCGTGAGCATAACACGCTGGCAGATGCACTTTCCAAACAAGGCCTGAATTTGGATATGGGAATTATTTCTTTTTCAAAAACTTTGGATGGTTTGATTGTGAATTAAGGCAATCTGTATCTCTTTTAGAGTAGCTGATTATCTCTCTTGTTTCAGCATGTTTATAGCTGTTGATTGTTTATCTCATTCAGTACTATGTTGAGTCCTTCTTGCCAGCATTCACTGCTCTGATATGTATGGTTAAAGTTCATCTCCGATGATTTCTCAGTTCTTTCTGACCTGTTATTACAGGGATGATGAGAAAAGTCTGCGACGATTAGACTTTACTTTTTGTATATGCTGCTTTGTTTTGTCATTTAGATTTGTTGTCGCTGGAACTGTGATCTGACAGTTATCATGCTGATATGTAAAAGATGTCTTTTGATTCATAATGAATAACAAAGACTGGTATTTTTTCTCTGAAAAAAAGCTCACGTAAAGAGATGAGGGTGATGTCATGAAGCTTAGCGAACGGTGAGAAAGGGTGGGCCCCTCACGTTGGATTCCTTTGGATATCATATGGTTTGTATTTAAGAGTGGGTTTAATGCATGAGGCGTCGCATGGAAGAGTATGACGTCAAACATTTACTTGGAGCGAATGGAGGCTAGCGTGAGGTGGATAGTGGACCCCCACTTTGAAATTGTTTATGCTTGGTTATAAAAGCTTCCGTTTAATTCTTGGCTAGCGCATGCATGTAGGACATAACCTCACGCTAATCTCTCACCAACCTCACACTAATCTCAAAAGCTCATGCATGAGGGAATGAAGGACGCCGTTTTGAGAGTTGGTGAGTTAGATTGGTGTGTTGGAAGTTTCTTTTCAATTCAACTCTGATTTAACTCAGTCCAAGCTCAGTGTGACTCCGGGTTTATCTTCAGTATTGGTGAAACCCCTTCGGTTTCTCTTTTGGCTATTTAAGCAGGTGTCTTTGCTCATTATTTCTCATGGTCAGAGGACCGAAGGAATGCTATTGCTTGTATTGTATTGTTTACCATTTGGAATAAAGAAGGATTTGGAGGCAAGATCTATGGTGTAATGCTTTTCATGTGTGGATGGTGATTGTCAATTGCTTATGAGGTATAACTGTATTATTTGTCTTTGATTTTTGTTGGTTAATTGTGGGCCTTGAAGGGGAGCTCTCTCCTGGAGGGCTAAGAGATTATTCTAGTTTGATTTATGCTTTTACTGTTCGCTTGTTTCAAATCTCTTGGAGTTGCATGCATTTTATATCTAATTGCATGCTTTCTAATTGTCTTTTTCCAGCAACACTTATGTTTTAACCAGCTATTTGTGCAAGGACTTCTAAGTTGCAGGTGATCTCACTTGTAGAAGGGATTGAGCTAGTTTGAATCTTCCTCATCTTCAAGATATTTTTGAGCACATAGTCCCTCGGTGTTCTACCAAAGCAGACTCCATGGCCCAACATTCCGAGGCTTCCGACACTCTTTCTATCTCTCTTTCCTTCATTTTTTGAAGAAAAATTAAATCTTTCTTGGTTACGGTTACTCACATGCTTAAGTAGTTTAGTTTATCTTTTAAGAAATATTTAAAGGCTGATCTATTTAAGCATGTATCTAGATCTAGAAACATAAAGTAATATTTTCAAAGTAGATCTAGTTTTTATTAAGTACCTGTGCATATTTCCAATCTTTCAGTACTTAATATTTTTATGTTCTTAACGCTTTATTTGGCACATTTGGTGCATTATAGGTGGCTGGTTTTTCACTTCTATTTCCAGGACAAGGAGAAGTGCTACCGGAAAATCAAAGATCTAAGTTGTTCAAAGACATCCCAGAGCACCACTCTTGATCTTGTCTTACTCATAAAACCTATAAGCCTTTGGATCTAGATCTGTAAGGACCATTGTCATCCACCTCAAGCATTGTAAGTACCATTAATAAAAGATCTTTTTGAGTAGGCTCTTTCAAGCCCACTCCCCATCCCCCCAGGGGGGAACCGATGTTTTTCGTGTTTTTTGTTTTTTTCATTTTTTTTCTTTAGTTTAGTTGTTTATTGCAGTAGTGTATACTTTGAACTGTCTTTACAAGCATTTCATAATGTTTAAATTCAAAGTAACAATACTACTTACCCCACGCTCTCCCTAGTACCCCGAAAGGGTGAAAGATAATCGTGGTAGGATTAATTAGAAATATTTCTTTTAGTTATTTTTTCTTAATTTTATAAATCAATCTGACTGTTGCTTTCCCAAGTACCTAAAATGTGAAAGAGAATCTTCGGTCGTCATCTAAACAACTCATTGTTATGTCTCTAATAAAATAAACCAAGACTCCTTCCCCATATGCTCTACACCGCTGCGGCTTGTCTGATCAGCTGGCTGTATCAGAAATGGATACAAGTTACTAGATTTAATAGAAAAATCCACACAAGTAATTTTTTCGGAAACTCGGGAGGTTGCAAAGGGTAACTACTACAGAGTCAAGGGGCTACTCCAAGTAGGTTCATCCTCACCCCATTGGACACTTGGTATTACTGATTTAGGACTCAGTTCGAATGGACTTGACTTGTTGGGCCAAACCCACAATCTACCCATGCCCTTAATTACTTATTAATCATTTTAAAACTGACCAACGAGACAACTGCAATACTTACACGACACAACAACACTCCACTTTTACAAGCACTCCATATTCATCGGCAATGGTCTGTTTTACTTTCAATGCTTAAATCAATTATTGCAAAATGTCGTGAATGGTGCTTACATTGTCATATGTTGTTGATGTGATCTCTTTCTTGCAATAGTCCGTTGTGTTATTTTATTAATTTCATATTAACTCCTAGATTTAGTCTTTTCTTTCATAGACCAAAAACCATAGATTTTATTTTTAATAGGGTCTACCCCCCTTGGCTTAAACAGAGGAGTCAAGAACAACGTGACAGCCTTGAATCAAGACTTGCCACCAAGGACGCACCCAGTGGCTTGAATTTTTCTGCCATGCCCAAAACCCCCTGAGGTGCGTGAAAGGCGGTAACATTTTCTGGCGCCATTGTCGGGGATAAATCTTTTTATTCCCGGAGTACGACTTTTGTTTTCTTCTTTTTGTTTTTTGCTTTGTTTGATGAATGCTTAGAGTAGATTTTTAATTTTCGTCTGGCGACTCCATTGACTTTTTTAGTTTTTGTTTTTACAAAGAAACACAAAAAATATTTTTGTGAGAGTTCTTAAACGGTATATTTTTATTCTCACATGGCGACTCCATTGAAGGGATAAAACCCTTGTATCTCATAAAATTTGTTGAGATTGATTGTGTGTAGACGATCTCATACAACAATAAAGTTTTTGATAGCTCTTCTAGTTCAGTACGAGATTCTTTCCATGGTCATTCCAGATATATCGAGCTAAATATGGATTATAAAAGGTTAAATGCTCAAATTTTCGAGAGTTTTTATCCCATTGATTTCTCAAACATCCTAGGTTTCCCCAAATTTTATCGCAACCATAATGATATATATAATTATTTGTGAATCTTTTATGGCCACAGTGATTCAACCATCCATCATGTCATTGATTTCATCGGGTTGTTAGTTGAATTCAATATTGTTCATGAGGACAATATGATGCAGATGTTTGCAAGTACCTTTGCAGAAAGAGCATATTGTTGGTTTTCTAAGGATCTTCCAAATAAACACATTACATCCTTTTCAAGTTTCCTGATGATGTTTTTAAGGCGGTGGTGTGCAAAAGGGAGTTGCATGGTGGTAGTGGAAAGGCGCGTTAAAAATTACCTTTCAAATATGTTACTTGAAATAGAGTATCATGAGGAAATCTAGGAGCCACCCTGTCTCATCATGGTGGATCACATAGAGTGTTTTGAGTTTCCCTTTGAAAATCTCAATCAAGAGGAATTCAAACATCTCTTAGAGCTTGGTGGTACTAGCCCTACAACACAACTTGATGCTAAGGAAGAGATTCATGACGATCCAATTGAAGAAACATGTGAAGAGCCCTTGATTGAAGATATTGTTAAAGACCGTCATGTTTCCATGGAAGTTTTAGAGTGTCCTCAGAATTCTCTTAGTGAAGAAGATGATCACATTTGTACCACAGATATACCTCAGGATGAAACCATTATAGAAGCATATAGTGAAACTTATGGTGAAATCTGTAATGAGCATAATGATGATAGTTTGGAAGGTTTACTACCTTGAGACCCTTTTTCTGAAGAAGATGACTATGATCATGAGGAGGGATATAACCACGGATGTGATACCAGCGAGGAAGCCTCTCTCATATCTGGCATAGATGGCGGTGATGACTATTGGAATTTTATAGATAATCCAACTTGTGAAAATCTAATTGAGAATCCCATCTATGCTATATCCAATGAGGGGAGTGTTTATTTAGAAATTTGTAGAAGTCCAATCTACGATACATCCATAGAGGGAAGCGTGGATATGGAGACCTAGGAAAATCCTAGTATGGAAGAGGAGCATTCAAAACTCTTATATGATCATTCAAGGTCATATCATGCAGAGCCGCACAAAGGTATCAGTAATGAAGACATTGAGAAGCAGTGTTGTGAAAAGTTAGATGTGATGCAGTTAGTGGAATATCAGTCTCAACTATCATCTTCACATATAGAGGTTCCTTATGATTTGGAGCAGCTTGGGGCTTATACAATGAGTTATCATTCGGTAAGCCTTGATGATCAGTATGATGGTGTAGTCAATCTGTCTCATCATTTCGATTGTTATATCAGTCATATCCAATCATGAATAGAAGCAGCCTGCGCAAGCACATACCAGTTTGGGAAGAATTTTAATGACATTATTCATGCCTATGATTTCCCATCCAACCCGCCCATTCTTGATCATCACGCAGGTTTGTATTTTCTAAATAAAATATCCTTACTTTGGCTGGTAACCAAAGACAAGGAATTTTTTTTTTTTATGTTAATAAAATGGTCACGTGGTTACATTGGATTTCTCGGATTACACCTAACATTTTTTTATCATGCTTAGAGTAGGAAAATAAGCTCCTTAAAAGAGAGCATTTACTTTCTGCTTTTTTGTTTTTGTACTTAAGCTATAATAAAACTATTTTTTCATTAATTAGCGACATTTATTTTATTTAAATAAATCAGCTTAATGGTTCATTTGGATTTTATATAAAGCTTGTGCTACTGAGGTTTTCTTATCAAGTTGAGATGTTTTTACAGGTTATAAACCCTAAATTCTAGTATTATCGTATCCTCTCCTTGCCTTATGACCAGATCGAGCACACATCCCGCAATTGGAGCCATATGTTACCACCTAAGTTGTACTTGGTGGTTTTTTTTGCAAGCGAGCCGACGAAGTAGAACAAGTACACTTGTTCATAATCAGAGTTCAAAAGCCCGTCGACCTTTTTTCTGGGAGTCTGTTCGGAAATTTTTGTAACACATGTGCATACCCCTTGGGAAAAATTGTAAAAAATGCCTTAGCATTTAATTTTTAATAAAATGCTTGGCTTTTCAGACTTAAGCATCAAGCCGACTAGACCAAAGTGTTTTTTTCTTTGGTTATTATTGGTTATTGAACAAACGACTAATAATTTTTGAGTTTTTCAGTCACACCTCCAAAGTTGGGGTAGTTGTCTTGGTGTTTCAGCCTTCAGAGATTATTAGAGCCTTCGTGTCAGTTTTTTTCAACATGCTAGGCATTGATTTTGAGTCGTATGGACATGTGCTAGGTCCCCCTAGAGTTTCGTCAATTTTCGAAAAATATATATATTTTTTTTCTTTTCCGTTTTTAAAGCCATTTTTAATGGTTTAATTAAAAAATTTCAAAGAGTAATAAAAGTAAGATATGGAATCCGTTTCTGATGTGGGGACACTCGTTTTCACACCTAGAGCGTTTACTTTACCCCAGGGACCACTTTCCACATCAGTTGAGAATCTGAAACACCACGTGAAGCATTATTTAGCTAAAAATACATAAGAAAAACATTTTAATGCTAAATTTTGGCAAATTGGCACCTTAGTCAAAGTTTGAAAAAATGAAAATTTAAATTTTTTTTTGAAAGAGGTGACATTGAATGAGTCCCATTAGGTTCGCGATCATTTTCAAACTTGACTTTGTATTAAAATTTGGTTCAACCTTTCATATAAATTGACGTGAAGAGATGAGGGTGATGTCATGAAGCTTAGAGAATGGTGAGAAATGGTGGTCCCCTCACGTTGGATTCTTTTTGTTGTATAATAATTTCATACATACCATACTTAGGATATCATATGGTTTGTATTTAAGAGTGGGTTTAATGCATGAGGCATCCCATGGGAGAGTATGACGTCAAACATTTACTTGCAGTGAATGGAGGCTAGCGTGAGGTGGATAGTGGACCCTCCCACTTTGAAATTGTTTATGCTTGGTTATAAAAGCTTCGGTTTAATTATTGGCTAGCACATGCATGTAGGAGATAACCTCACGCTAATCTCTCACCAACTTTATGCTAATCTTAAAATCTCACGCGTGAGGGAATGAAGGACGTCGTTATGGGAGTTCGCGAGTTAGATTGGTGTGTTGGTAGTTTCTTTTCAGTTCAACTCCAGTGTAACTTAGTCCAAGCTCAGTGTGACTCCATGTTTATCTTCAGTATTGGTGAGGCTCCACCTGAGTCTCTCTTTTCGCTATTTAGGCAGAAATCTTTGCTCATTGTTGCTCATGGTCAGAGGCCGAATGAATGTTATTGCTTGTATTGTATTGTTTATAATTTGGAATAAAGAAGGCTTTGGAGGCAAAATCTATGGTGTAATGCTTTTCATGTGTGGATGGTGATTGTTAATTGCTTATGAGGTATAACCTGTATTATTTGTCTTTGCTTTTTATTGGTTGATTGTGGGCTTTGAAGGGGAGCTCCCTCCCGGTGGGGTAAGATATTATTATAGTTTGATTTATGCTCTTACTGTTCGCTTGTTTTAGATCTCTTGGAGTTGCATGTATTTTAAGTTTAATTGCATGCTTTCTAACTGTCTTTTTCCAACAACACCTATGTTTTAACCATCTGTTTGTGCAATGACTTCTAAGTTGCAGGTGATCTCACTTGTAGAAGGGGTTGAGCTAGTTTGAATCTTCCTCATCTTCAAGATCTTTTTGAGGACATGGTCCCTCTGTGTTCCACCAAAGCAGACTCCATGGCCCAACATTTCGAGGCTTCCAACACTCTTTCTATCTCTTTTTACTTCGGTTTTTGAAGAAAAATTAAATCTTTCTCGGTTACGGTTACTCACATGCTTAAGTAGTTTAGTTTATCTTTCAAGCAATATCTTTCAAGTTTGGTGTTTTTGTTTTTTTCATTTTTTTTCTTTAGTTTAGTTGTTTATTGCAGTAGTGTATACTTTGAATCGTCTTTACAAGCATTCCATACTGTTTAAATTCAAAGTAACAATACTACTTACTCCACAGTCTCCGGAGTACCCCAAAAGGGTGAAAGAGATTCCTGGTAGGATTAATTATAGAATATTTCTTTTATTTATTTGTTCTTAATTTTTTAAATCAATCCGACCGTTGCTTTCTTGAGCACCTGAAAGGTGAAAGAGACTCTTCGATTGTCATCTAAACAACTCATTGTTACATCTCTAATAAAATAAACCAAGACTCATTCCTCGTATGCTCTACACCGTTGCGGCTTGTCTGATCAGTTAGTTGTATCAGAAAGGGATACGAGTTACTAGATTTAATAGGAAAATCCACACAAGTGATTTTTTTCGAGAACTCGGGAGGTTGCAAAGGGTAACTACTACAGAGTCATGGGGCTACTTCAAGCAGGTTCATCCTCGCCCCGTTGGACACTTGGTATTACTATTTTATCACTCAGTTCGAAGGGACTTGACTTGTTGGGCCAAACCCACAATTAACCCACATCCTTAATTACTCATTAATAATTTTAAAATTGACCAACGAGACAACTGAAATACTTACACGACACAACAACACTCCACTTTTACAAGCACTCCATATTCATTGGCACTGGTTTGTTTTACTTTCAATGCTTACATAAAATTTTTGCAAAATGTTGTGAATGGTCTTTACATTGTCATATGTTGTCGATATGATCTCTTTCTTGCAATAGTCCGTTGTGTTATTTTATCCATTTCATATGAACCCCTAGATTTAGTTTTTTTTTTGTAGACTAAAAACCATAGATTTTCTTTTAATAGGGTCTACCCCCTTGGCTTCGTTAGGAGTTGGCCTAAACGGAGGAGTCAAGAACAAGGTGAAAACCTTGACTCGAGACTTGTCCCCAAGGACGCACCCAGTGGCTTGAAGATTTCTACCACACCCAAAACCTCCGAGGTGTAGTACAATCCGTACACATGTATAGATTTCATACATTGTTTGTATGGCATATATGGAGGTCCATACAGTCCAATCCTTACGATTGTACAGATCCATACGACATGCCCATATTGTACAGCTTGTTTGTATTGTCCGTATAGTAACCCTGCACAACAAAATCTGTCTATGTTCAGCTGCCTACTTCTCCTACTTGCTTTTCTTCTCTCTCTTGCCCAAGAGACTGAAAAACCAGAAATTCCTTCTTTTGATTCTCCACTCAATGCTTGAGTTTCTTTCTTGAATAAATGTGTCTTTTCTACTCTTCCCTTAGCTCCCTTTTATATCTACTCTTCCCTTAGCTCCCTTTTATATTTTTGGGTTGAATCAAAACCCTAACTTCAACAGCCGATATTAGATCTCATCCAATTGAGATTAAAGGCTAAAATTCATTTAATTAACTTAAATCACTAAAACCCGAGAACTTAATTTTTTTCCAAATTGATCCCGTTTAATTATAAAAAAGCATTCACTTTAATAAGTCTTTTAATTAAAGTGAATTCTTTATAAATACATGAAAGTTCACGGTGAGGCCCATCTTCCCACCGTGACCTTTTAACAGTATGCAGATCTTGTGGAGTATTGGCTGTTAGCACTATGAGTTTATTGTACTCTTCGAAAACATGCTGATTTCATTGAATGAGGTTTAACCTCACAGTCCTCTACTATGGTCTATAGAGTGTCTCCACTTTAACAGTTTCGTTGTTTTCTGAAGCTCAAAATGTCTGATGTAATGATATGCATTCTTCTGGATCCTTGGTTCTTAGTACTCTGAGCTTATTGTAACTCTCGGAAAACATACTTTCTGATTACATTGTACAAGGCTTGATCTCAGTCCCCAGCTCGACTACATTCTATAGATTGTCTTCGCCCTTACAATCTCATTGTTTTCTGCAATTGAATATATCCTTTCATTCATTATTACAACTGTACAGTTTAGGGTAGGTCATTTATGTCCTATTGTGTTCTGCTAATGACGTTCTTTCCCGTCTGTCTCCTACATGAATTTGTGCATTCACTCAATAACCATGAATTCTTCCTGGGATTCTTGGTTTGTCCTCTATGCCACTTTTGAGCAGTGAGCATGGATTACCATCTTTATCTCACTATTTAGTAGCTCTTTTTTTGAATCTTGGAGTTCTTTTCTGTATGTTATTATCACTCATTCTACAACATTGACACTTATTCTTCGTTGCTTCTCAACCCTGGAACTGCAAATCCTTCATATTATTTTCCCCAGCATTTCCTTTACATATAAAAATCTTTCTTAAAATAGGGGATAGGGGATACTTTTTTGGGGAGAAAACCGGGGGATAATTTTGCTAAGGAATTTGCGAGTTATTTATATGTTTCAATCTAAGAATCCACATGATTCAGATTTTTGCATGATTTACTTATTGTAGCTTTTTTTCTACATATTAGAATAAATGCAATCAATGCTGATGGTATTTTTGCGTAAAAGATCTTATGTAGTAAAAATTTGCAAAACTTTTAAGGCCCAAAGGAACAGTTTTGACAGCAGTACTTTTTAACAGGTGGATTCACAACACTTATTGATATGCCCCTCAACAGTCTCCCTACAACTACAACGAAAGAAGCTTTTGAGATGAAGGTCTGTTGATGCCATCACTTTTCCTTCTATTACATTCTTATGTATGTGCCCTATTCAAACAGTGTAGCTGAGTGGATATTAGAATGTATAATGTTTTCTTGGCATCAAAATAATGGACAGAATTTGCTGAGTGGATATTAGAATGTATAATGTTTTCTCGGCATCAAAATAATGGACAGAATTTAAAATCACAAAATCTTTATTGACAATTGAAACTTCTTACATAAACACTCCACTCGCAAAATGAAAATCAGAAGCTAATGACCATAGGACCAAGGCTGTGATGTTGAGCTATGTCACAGGGTTTGCCAGATTTTAACCATGAGGTTTGAAATTTGGCTAACCTTCAAAATAAATTTAAGTTCGTTGAAATTCGTTAGCTTGTTCAACTTCGAACCCTATTGTTGCCCGTCGCGTGTTGTATCCGCGGGAGCAGTATAAGCGTTCACCAAATCGCCCCCGACTCGCGGAATCCGGAAGAGAATATTTGGGTGAAACAACGATTTTGACGTTTTAAATTACAATGTGGGTAATCTGGGTCGTTTTGAAATAGGCCATTTCGTTTAGATCAACTAAATCTAATCGCAGAAATTTTTTAATTGAAAAAATAACACTTTCCGTAAACAATATAGACCGGTTTCTATACAAAATTCGCCGGCAAAGCGGGGCGTTTTGGTGAACGTTTATCCTACGCGGTATCGGCGTGAACCCTGCTGTCAATCACACTCGAACCCTGCCGCTGCCTGTCACTAGCTTTACGGCCGCGAAACCTGCCGCTTTCCGTCGCCATCCTTACCGCTGTGAACCCTGTCATCAGTCTCCTCACGTTCTGCCATCAATCTTACTCACTGACGACCACTTGCTATCAAATGTTAAAATTGCCACGGCCCGTGAACCATGCTCGACTCGCCATCAGTTTTGAACGGTCGCTGCTCTCGATCTTTGTTGACTCGTTAATGATATATACAAGAAATATTTAAATATTTTTAAAATTGAGTGTTTTGTTTTCCTTGCTCTAATGCAAAAATATAGAGGAAAAACATTGTAAAGATATCTATTGAGAAGCAATGATTAAATATTAAAATTGATGAGAGAGGTTTAGTACTTTGGGATTGTTTATTACTCGGGTAAGTTCACTACAATGGTGCAACTTAATCTGGGATTATTTTAAAATTTTAATAATGCCATTGAAGATTGGGCTTACGATTAAGTCACTAATATGTTTATTCAATATGATATTTATGTTGATTTTTTAATATATTATGTTATTATTATTTTATAGTTTATATATATTTATATTTTGAAAAAGGTATATAAACTAATTTAATGTTGAATCTCATCCCAAACTTTATAAAAAAATTCGAATTCGAAAACTTTATAAAAGAATTTGAATTCGAACCGAATTTCAAGGTTGCCGAACTCAAATTCGAATCCGAACCATGTGACATAGCATGTCCCCAATTTCACACATGCGATCTGGCTTTCAAGCTCCTCCACATGGGCTCTCTACAATGGTGGGTTAATATTCCTTATTCAACAACTTGGCTATTCTTCCCTTAAATCGCAGGCACTCTCCTTCAAACGATGGCAGCACAAATTGGTGGCTCAATAGCCCGATAGACTCCTCTAACAGCTTGACTTCCTCACATAAAAACAATACTTGGTCAACCTATATGTAAACAATTTGTAGGTGCAATAGCCTCTCTCCATGGCGTCATGGCCATTGGTTCCAAATGGAATCTTTTGCGGTTACCCATCATTCATGCCTATTACTCTTGCCATGACTGCACCATCTTGCATGGCGTTTTCTTTCTCAATAATCCCAAAGCTCCCCCACCATTGTCCTACTCTCTATTTATCTCTCTTCCACTCCTGCACATCTAGTTAAGAGCTTAGGCGTGTTCTTTTTGCCCAACTGATTGCTTCCAACTCTTCTTTTCCTTCTCATCGAATTGGGCCTGCCACATGTCCAATTCATGTTGTCTATGTCATTTTGGCCATTTTTTTAGCATTGCATCAAAGTCACTCCCACATAGTCTTCCAACAGTTACAAAATGCATCAAAGTCATCAACCATTGCATCAAATCCAACAATATATGCACCCAAGTAACCTTCAACCATCACCGGTAATCTCAATGTACACATTATTTCATCTCTTTTCTCGTTTCCAAGATAACTTGTCATGCCAGGTGTGCTCGAAATTGTGGAGCAGTTCTTACATGTTATTCCAAGCTTATTTCAATAGAGTTATGAATTGTCAAGTATTTGTCTTTTAATTGAAAGAATGGTGGAGAATAAATTTCTAGTTTGCTGGTAATGGAAAAAATGTTGTTTTAGCTGTGATTGAATACCTAGCCTTCCAGGAAGAAAAGAAACGGAAATAGGATGCTAAATTGTCTTAGAAAGAAAAGCAATTTCAGGCATTGAATGAATCACTATTTGTTGGTTGGAGCAGTTGAGACCTCAAAGAGTTTAAAAGTCACTTGGTGTTCATCAACTTCATTGTAATTCAGCCTACTCTGTTCTTGTTGACCACAACCACATTGCACTATACAACATGGGAAAATAATGTGGATAAAAATGGTTATGAAGGATGACTGAAATTGCAAAATCACTAAATAAGGACCCAAGATTTACATATGGAAACCCTAGAAGGATGAGATTAACTTTGTATGCAAGTTTTAGGTTCTTACAAGCTTGTGATGTCCAACTGTGCAATTGCAATACTGGTAAGATGAGATGTTTGTGCTAGGATTTTGATTCATTCATGACTCGTGTAGGGCACAAGCTGTTTTCACAAATAATTTCAGTTGTGGTTAACATGAAACATTATGTAAATTACTAAGAGATGATAAAGAATTGTCTACTATGGTGCGGGTAAGCATGCACAAGCTAATTTCAGGAGCATTTAAATAGAAATCTATCATCACCTCAGCATTTGCCCTATGCTTCTCTCTTTCCCACACCCTTGCTTGTCTCCAACAACTTTGCTAATGGATTCCCTGGTTTTAATAATTCAAAAAAATGCCATATCTGTTTCACTTGTTTAATGACAATAGTTATGTAATTTTGTCGTTTGCAGTATTCACTTCCTCAACCTAAAGGTGGAAGGGACGCAGTGACCAAAAATCCATTTTGTAGTGACAAACTTCTGTACCCCAAAACCAAAAAATCAGTTTCAAATAGAGTAATTTCTCATTGGTATAATGCAATCAGATTCAACACTAGGAAGGAAGTTCCTTCATAAACTTATTTCCAATGTTTTGTTGAGCATGATATACACATGCTGAGCAATGAAGAGATTGGTTTCAGGGTCTAGGAGAGAAGAGTTCCACTTCAGTATCCACTACGAGAAGCTGTAGCTGTAGCTATTTTCAGTGGAAAAAGAAATCGGAGTGACAATCATTTCACTCGTTGTTTTAGCCAAAAGAAAAGTATAATTGTGTCATTTATGTTTCCTTTATAGTTGTCAAAGTTTTATGTATACTGGCCTTTGATGAATCTGGAATACTGTTTTCTTGCAGGCTGATTTAGGTGAATAATGGGGAGTTAAACCTCCCTTACTGCCAAGCTACCACAGGTCTACAGGCTGCCAAAGATGTAAGAAGACTTGAGCAACAAAATTCAGCAGTCATGCTGTCAGTACATTTGAAAATAATGTTGTACACGAGTATTTGCAGGCCTAGATTCTTCCATTAATCGTGGCACACAAGGCACTCAATTTTCAAGACACAAGAGAGGTGGATTCCAGGGGCTAACTAACCAAGCTTTAGCCTCCACCACGCCAATAATCAATCATGTGGGGAAATGATCCATCTTTTCCTACACCCTTTGAAATTCGATGGAGATCTGCATGTGCAAATTAGCATAGAGCATTGAATTGTTAAACTACGCGAAATTACTCTCATCCTTAATAGCTTTTAACATTCATTCCTTAAATTTTAAAATTTAAAAAAAGCTTCATGTTGAAGATGCTGCCAAGATGCTTTGAATTCAATGGGCCGAGGAATCTTATCCCCTAGGAGGACTGCTTTCCAAGAAACATGAAAAGGAAGGATTTAACTACAAAGAAGGTAGGTCCATTCCCAGGATGCTTGAGAAAAGACATAGTACCAAAAAAACATGCTCGATAATCTCATTTTCTCCATAGAGTAGGCACTTGGGTTGTGATATTCGCAAATAGTGCAACCTATTTAGTATTTCACAAGCCTATGCCCAACAAAATTAGGGACCAAGTAAAGATTGTAACTTTTGTCCCAATGAAAAATTTCCACAAGGGTGAGCTTCAAAATAACCATGCCTTTTATTTATTTATTTAAGACACCAAATCTTATTGAGCCTATTTTCAATTAGCAGCTTTGCACACAACCAACGATAACCATGAGAAAACTTGTAATTCTTAAAGGACTTAAACGAGTTCCAGCGTTAGTCCCTCCACCAGGGAACAAGAACATGCAATCCAATTTTAATAAAGAGATGTCAGGGACAAGACTTTTAACCTTGTCTAAGATTAGCATGTCAGGATTGGCCAACTCTCTTTCAAGTTTGTCCAGCTTTTCCAATCTCTTGCCTTGGAGTCAAATAGATCAATGACCTTTTTAGGCCTTTCTTGAACAATCAATTGGCAAAAAACCAAGTTGTTTCAGTTGGAGGGTTGTTATTGAAGAGGACAACAAACGACCATTGAAGGACATGGTCATTGAAAGAGAGTTTTGAATGAAGAGAATCTTTCCAATAGAGCCTGGAGTTTATGGCCTTCTAGGCCTTCCATATGCTATTGTATACAAAAGTACTTTGAAATACTTTGCATGCTTCTGCAACAAATTATCTAATCAATTGTTCTATATGTTTGTTTTTCCTATTCACGTGGACATAAGGGCTATCTTGGAAAGATATTTTTTTGACCTGATTTTATTGTATTCATATTTCTGTTTAATTGAATATTAGTTGTTTCTCTATTCCCTCTCTGTTTCTTGCTTAACAATTACTATAGCCAAGGAGGTCCAGAAATAGACGCGATGTAAATGTTTTGGAAATAGATGTGATGTAAAGGCACGCCAAGAGATATTCCATAAATTGGTTGACTTAATCGGTATCACATCCATCAAAGAGGTATTTCGTTTTCTCTAGTAACATGAATGGATGTGACAGATAGGGAAAATTGTACATAGCTCTCAGGAATAAGTTTATCATAAATACTAGTTACTGGTAAGTTGTAATAGTAATAATTATGCAGTTTGTAGATTGCTATCTAGCATACATCTTTTTGATTGCTATCTAGCATACATCTTTTTATCGTGATATTTTGCACTCATTTATTCAATAGTTTGTTGCAATATCCTTGTTTATTTAGATTGCTACAAATATCAATGTTGTCATTATCTGCTGCAAATGTTAATGTTTACTTCTTTGTTTTATTATCTGAGTAGGCATTCCAATTTTAGTTCAAAATATGTGTCAAATTATGATCTTCATTTTATATACAGATTTTAATTCGTCTAGTTGGAGCAGATGATCATATGTATACCGATGATGCTATGCAATGGCTAGTTGATACGAACTTGCTTGAAATGATTGTATACAAGTTGAGTTCACATGTAAGTATGTTGGATGCATGTAGCTGGTCTTGGATTCTTCAAAAGGAAACAAGTGTATATGTGTTAGGAACTATATCACTCGATTCTTCAGTGTGTATGTAGATGTATTATAGTGATGTGCTTAACAGTCCCATTAACTGCTTTTTGGCTTCTAGTAGACAATAATTGAATCATTTTTTCTTTCTTTCCGGTCATTCAAATCTCAGATTCTCTGTTATGTTTGTGATATAGTTTGTTGTTAATATATTTTTTGGGTTAAGAGAGTCAAGTATGTTCACTGATTTAGTTTGTTGGCTATATTTCAAAGCACAATTCCCTTGAAGTACATACTAATGCTGTAGAAACTATTTGTACGATAACACATTTATCTCCTTCTGCCCTAGCTTCAAAGCTTTCAATCCCAAGGTTTGAAGTGCAACACATGCTTTTGTATGTAAAAATTTTCATTTTTTAAGTCTATAACTGTGTTGACCCAATTCCATACTTAATACCTTGATAATCATTATTTTGTATGCTTGAATGATGCAAAATTTGTTTGAATATCATAATTGTTAAGCAATAACAACTTCTTGAAGGGTGCTAGCCCAATGGTAGAGCACCTGCCTAACTATAGGCAGGAGGTTGGTGTTTCGATTCCTCCGTGCCCTATCATAAATTTTCAACTATAAAACCGACTACCTTAGCATATATACGACTATTAGTTGCTAATTTCTCATATCTTAGTCATATTTAGCTTAGTCATTAATGTCTTATCATCTAGTAGTTTATTTAGTCATATATTTGGTCATTAATTGTTGCAATCATTGACTAAATAAGTGACTAAATCAATGAATAAATCCATGACTAAATCCATCATTAAATTCATGACTAAATCAATGACTAAATCATTGACTATCAATGACTAAATCAATGACTAATAAGTCAAGCGATTAATGACTAAGTGAAATACAACTAAGTTAGTCAAGCTATAAGATAGTTGAAATTAGCTACTATTAGTCGTCAACTCAAAAATAGTCGTTTATACCCTGATTTTAGTCATTAATTTCTCATTTTGTACTAGTGAAGATAGAATATCTTGGTATCCAGTGACCCTAGATGGATACATAGAATATTAGTAGCAGAGGAAGCTACTTGTCACTCCAGTACAAAATGTGTCAATACACAGAGTACGAAAAGCAGAGGGAGAATGATGCTCCACTTCAGAGGGAGTGACTGTGGAATATCTTGAGGTTCGACATGACATGATAGGATGGACAACTTACTGATGACTCTAGGATTTACTGAGAGTGAAGCAGATTCCAACCTTTACTTCAAGGTTGAAGGTGGAAGACCAATGATGCTCTAGTTACATGTTGATGACTTGTTTTTGATAGAAAAAGTGGAACTCATTAAAGTTGCACGAAGAGGAAGCTTGCTTTCGAGTTTGAGATGAAAGACTTGGGTATGATGCACAACTTTATAGACATGGAGGTGTGGTAGAGTGCGAATGGAATCTCCCTTGGACAAGGGAAGTATGTGTCGGAGATCCTGAAGAGGTTCAAGATGATGGACTGCAAGGACATGGCTAAACCTATTATATTGAACATGAAGCTATTGAGTGATGCTTCATCAGAGATGGTTGATGCTATGATGTATCATTAGATGTTTTGTTCATTGATGTTCCTGACATATCTGTGACATGCTCACCTGGTTGCATAGCATTCAGTGAGGTACCTGAAGGGTACAGTTGATCATGATACAAATCAGAAGACTAACCTGCATGGTTATGTTGATTTAGATTGATAGCACCACTTGGAAGAAGAACACCTTGGGATGCTTCTTCAGTTTGAGATCCAGTATGGGATACTGGTTTGGCAGGAGAGAGTCCTGCATGGTGCTAAGTACAACCGAGAGAGGAGTAGCGAAGCTCCAGTTTGTGATCCATATCAAGATCTCTCGAAAGAGGGAGTTCTAGCATCACCGGTGAGATAGGTTGTTTGAGCATAAAATCCTAGCGAAGCTCATAGGTTGCTTAGACATAAATGGTCCTGTAGGTTGTCCTTGGATGTAATTAGTCCCGACGAAGCTCACAGGTTAGCCTTGGACGTAATCAGCCCTGATGTGATTCTATGCTAGAAATGGCCAGAGTGAAGTTTGAGTACTTTAGGGAGAAGCTTGGTGTTCTCCAAATCGAGGTTCCTTCCAAGGAGAAGCGATGAGTTCAAGAGCCTTTCTGACATGATGGCAGGTTGGACCTCCCATGGTCAGATATAAGTGCCGAGCCTTTCTGACATGGTGGTAGGATAGGCCTCCCATGGTCAGGTGTAAGTGCAGAGCCCTTCCTCGGATGGTAGTAGGTGTGTCCTACCATGTCGACTGATGTAACTACAGAGCCCTTCCTTGGATAGTATTAGGTGTGTCCTACCATGCTGATGGATGTAAGTGCATATCCCTTCCTCAGATGGTAGTAGGTGTGTCCTACCATGCTGGTGGGTTTAAGTGCCGGGCCTTTCTGACATGGCGAGAGGATTGGTTCCTCCCATGGTCAGATGTAAGTGCTGGGGCTTTCTGACATGGCGAGAGGATTGGTTCCTCCCATGGTTAGATGTAAGCGCCGTGCCTTTCTGACATGGTGAGAAGATTGGTTCCTCCCATGGTCATATGTAAGCACTGTGCCTTTCTGACATGGCGAGAGGATTGGTTCCTCCCATGGTCAGATGTAAGCACAGAAGAATATGAATACCTACATGGAGGCTAGGCCTACAACCAGCATGAAAAAGGGCTGGCTCTGGAGAACTTCCTATGGCAAGTAGAATTGAAGAGATAGCACCATTTGCTTGGGATAAGGAAAGAAGTGATGACGATGATCCAAATTTGATGATGATCCAACTTTGACGATGATGATGATCAAGCTTTGATGGTGATCCAATGATGAATACTTGTGTTGATGAATTGTTTCAATAGAATACCTTCCTAGTTAAGAGGGAGTGTTGATGTATTTGTAACTTCGGAATGTATTCACTTGTATATTTTATATTACATTTCTTTGTACCCCGATGTTCCTCCGATCAGGAGAGTCATTAATATAATAAAGTCATGCAAAGTCATTGAGGTTAACCCTCCATTGTAAGTCGGGGCAATAGTCCCCACAATTGAGTTGAGGATAACCCTCCATTGTAAGTCGGAGCAATAGTCCCCACAATTGAGTTGAGGATAACCCTCCGTTGTAAGTCGGGGAAATAGTCCCCACAGTTGAGGGGTATTAGGGTTATTAGATTCTCCTAGAGAAGTCATCCCTATACAGTAAATGTCAAGTGAAAAACAAGTATAAATAGAGAGTGAGACTCTCTATTTGAAATACTCACTCACTCTACTATAGCACATGAGTGAGAGAGCAGGAGCTGGCACAAGTGAGAGAGACAACATCTATCAGAGATCATATTTGTTTCTTTGGGTTTTACTTTTGCTATTGGTTCTCATTCTATCTCTGAGGAAGTCGCGGGTTTTCTCCATTATGGTTTCCTCGAGGAAAACTCTTTATGTCTCTTGTCTCTTGTGATTATTGCTGTGCATGTTATTCTCTCAGATAAGATCATAGATCATATTGATTAAATGATACAAATCTAATAGAAGATGACAACGACGATGATGATAACAATAATGATGATGATGATGATAACAATGATAATGATGATGCCAATGACAATGAGGATGATGATGATGAGGATGATGAAAATTATGATAATGACGAGGATGATGATGGTGATGATAACAATGAGGATGATGATGACAAGGATGAAGATGATAATGAAAACAATGGGGAGATGATGATGATGATGACGATGATGACGACGACGATGAAGATGATGATGGTGATGATGATGATGACAATTATGGTGATGATGATCATGAAAATGAGAATGATGATGATGAGAATGATGAAAATGACAATAATGTTGATGAGGATTGTAATTTCCCTTTTTTGGAATTTTGGAGAAAGTTACAAATTGAGAAAAATTCAAGCTTAACTAGTCATGACTCTAGAGGGTTCCAAATTTCAGCAAATGGTCCCGAATTTGAAATGTAAGGGTATGGTGGGTATTATAACATCTCAATATTGTATATGGGAACTTTGTATCAGAATTTATAACTCTTCAAACTTGTTTTAGGTTAAGGTGAAACAATGCAATTCTACTAGGACACTGTGTTCAAATCCCCCCAAGGGTGATGGCCAAAATAACTCTCCAAATCAAGTACGAACATCCCAAATTTCATAACAGAGTATGGGAATGATTATTAGACATCAATTAAAGTTATTAATAATGTTTATTAAGTTTAGTTCTTCAAATGGCTTATGATCTGCAACATTTGCAGGGTAACTTTCATAGAAATTTCCTAAGGGAAATTACATTACTAGCTAGACTTTGATAGAGGAAAGGTATAATATATGGTTTTGAGAGTAATATGAAACATGGTGGTAATATATATATAATAAAAATGTATTCCCCAGAAGAATAAAAATCAAAGGAAAACCCCTTCACAAATCTCATACAATACTCCTCCAAGATTGAATCCAAAGTCATGTAAACTATTGATTCAATGGCATGGAAATGCAAGCTTTTCATACATGAGTTTCTTGGATTTCAACCCACAGAAGATATGGAAATTAAATTTTAGAGTAATACATCATATATGGCTGTCAAAAAATCCTCAAACTCATAGAATATCTCTCATACAAATCTGTTATAAAACTACTTCAAGATTGAAGCCAAAATCCATGAGAATTAGTGATACAAGGGCATGTGTATGCAATCTTTTCGTACATGCATTTCTGATATTTCGAATTATAGAGCATGTGAAAAACATAATATTACAGATCCATACATCATATATTTCTTACTCATCATCATAAAACTCATATAAATGTCCCCATTCAAATATGATATAAAGCTACTTCAATATTGAAGCCAAATCCATGAAAACTAGTTATTCAAGAGGATGGGGAATATGAGCCTTTCATACACGTATTTCTGATATTTTGACTTATATAGAATAAGAAGATGATATTACAGATATATACATCATAAATCAAATCGTAGGCATCAAATTTCCTCAACAAGGCACAATAATCACTCTAACAAGTGCGCCATCAAATGTGAGTGTGGGGAATGGAGAAGAAGGAATGAGAGAATGGGGAGATAGATGAGAATTTTACTGTATGGACCTTCAACCTGAAAATAAAAATCCTTCATTAATCTCCCATGAGAGGTCTAAATGGAATCTCCATCAACCAACTTGGAAAGGAATCCAACTCCCTCGAAATTGGTTCACAAGCAGGGGGAGTGAACACTCACTTTGCAATGGACAAGAAAAAGCTCTACAAAATGCCAAAGGCCAATTACAAAATGATAAAAATATATTATCCTTCCTCATTAAATCATTTTATTAACTTCATGAGGCCTCCTAAGGTCTAATTTCTCTCCATGATATTCCTCCAACTCATCTTAGTGGTTTAGTAACTATCATGATGCTTGTGTTCCTCTTCATGTTCCAATTCTTTATGCAATTTGAATGGTTTCCTCTAACTCCCAAATTCGACCTGTTGGTGGCTATTTTTATCCATGTCATGTCATATTTTTCATATTTCAACAATTAGGTCTTAATTTATCATACTTGTCATAGAATCTTCCATCATTTGTTGTCATAAAGTGCATAGAATCTCCCTCCAAGTGGCACACCTTGTCTTCTAGTATCTTCCTCTTCCATGGGAGTTAACCTCATTTACTAATTCCAATTAATTGGCTCATTATATGATATTTGACACCAAATAACCATCCAATAATGTTACATTAACCACATGTTCGAATTTGGATGAATATCATGCCAAGTGTGCGGGGAATCTAGTCACCCAAAGGCTCCACAAGCTTCCAAGTGTCTTCATGAACCCATGCCACCTTATTTTCTTATAATTTATCATTTATGTGACCCATTTAAATGTGAATATGGTAAAATAAAGTTATTTTGGGTCCCATACCTCCTTATTACAAAATTTATGTCTCCATCTCAATGTAGGGAACTAGTAGGTTGGTGAAACATTATTTGCAATTGTCTTATTTGGAAATTATTTAATTGGGGACATGAAAAGGATGAGGTTGATGACGACGACAATGATGACAATGAAAACAAGTGTATTTCATACCCGATATTCTCTTTGTTTTTAGAATAATTTAATATTCTCTACTAAACAGGGCCAACCATGTGAAGGTGGAAGCTCATCTACCCCCCCCCCCCCCCCCCCCCCCCCCCCC